>JAOZGT010000001.1:5516235-5836159 GCA_035578325.1 Coelinius sp. EB29 | reverse complement strand
ATCAGTAATAGATTAATTCAAAATTGGTTCAAAAACAAGTACATTGGTCAATTAACTTTTGACAATCTCAAAATTAGCCATTGTGTGATCCCGAAACTATATTTGCTTCCTAAAGTTCATAAACCGGTGTTAGCATTTAGACCAATAGTTTCATCCATAAATGGTCCTCTACATGATCTTGGAAGATATATTAGTAAAATTCTTTCTTCCTTACCGTTGAAACATGGCTCACATTTAAAGAACAGCCTGGATTTTGTGGCGAAGATGAGAAGTGTTATGATCCCTGAAGGTTATCTATTAATTTCTTTGGATGTTAAGTCATTATATACTAATGTTCCATTGGAATTGATTGCTGATGCAATAATGAGTAGAAAAGATGAGTTAAAAACCAGAATTCCTTATCTACAGATCATTCATGGAATAGATGTGGTTATGAATAACACATTTTTTTCCTTTAATGGAACTGTGTACAAGCAAATTTTTGGATTACCCATGGGTTCGCCTTTGGCTCCTGTCTGTGCTGACATTGTTATGGACAGACTGGAGGAAGCTTGTTTAAGGAAATTGAGTTTTGAGGTTCCGTTTTTCTATCGTTATGTTGATGATATATTCACTTGTGTCCCTGTGAATGGGGTTGATGAGATTCTTCGGGTCTTCAATAGTTTCCATCCAAGACTTCAATTCACGATTGAAGTGGAAACTAATGGTTCTTTACCATTTCTTGATATCTTAGTGCTCAGAGAGAATACTAGAGTTGTTTTCAATTGGTATCGGAAAGACACATGGTCTGGTAGGATGTTAAATTTTAACTCCCAACATCCTATTTCACAAAAGCGTGCTGTTGTGAAAAATCTGGTAGACAGAGTGTTTAAGGTGGCTGACAAGAGGTTTTTCAAAGAGAATCTTTTGTTGGTTAAAAAGATTTTAATCTTCAATGACTATCCTATTGAGTTCATTAATGACTTAATTAGAGATAGATTATTAAACATTCAGAATAACAACAATGTGTTGAATCCGGTCGCTGATGATAGGTTGGTCATTGAAAGCAAAAAGACTCTATTTGTGCCTTTCTCTCCTCATTTGACTAACAATATCAAGAACTGTTGTTCTAGGTTTGACTTGAAAGTAATCTCAACAATTGCTTACAAGTTAGGGAATTTATTCAAAACAACTAAAGATCCAGTTCCTATTAACTTGAAGTCAAATGTAGTATATAAAATTCCTTGTAGTAACTGTCCAATGGTATATATTGGACAAACGACTAGGTTTTTCAAAGATAGACTTGATGAGCACAAAAGAAGTGAGAAAGATCCTAAAAAGTATCGTTCAGGACTGTCTGCTCATGTAGAGAACAGACATCATACATTTAATTTTGATCATTCAAGTATACTTGGTTCAACTAATCCTGGGGTTGCATTAAATATTATGGAAATGTTTAATATAAAAAAACATCAAGGGAGAACAGTTAATTTTGTTAATGACTGTAAAAATCTCGGCAACTCTTATGATGGATTAATTATGATGTTAAGGAAATTAACGATACAGTAATTTCTAATTATGGTTAATATTTATGCACTGACTGATTTTATGGACGTAATTGATTAGTAATTTTTTAATGTACTTGACATTTTTGTTAAAAAATTTTTTAAAGTTTTTGAATTTTTTGATTGTTTGCTAGTTTAAAAACATGTGCAATATAATGCATATTTGTCTAATGATCCAGACATTTAATTGATAATTCTGGTGGTTAGTTTTTTATTGGTTTCACCAGATGGCTCTGATGTCTCGCTCTCTTCGATTTCTGACATCTGAACCAACGGTATGTTGTTTACAATGGTCTCACAATTTTATCATCATTTTCAGTAGATTCACATAGAATGAACATTTAGTTAGTTTTTATTGTTCACTATATTGTTATTTTTTATTCAAAACATGAATTTCATTGTCATAAAGTTTTCTTTATCAGTTTGGATCATTGATATCTATGCATTGTATTTTCTAGGTTAGAAGAGGCCAATGACATGTATTTTTGCTGTCTTGTATAATTGTTGGTTATTTTTGTTCTGCTCCCTTTACATTCAATGGGATTTAGGTAAATTATGAAATTCTGTCGTTTATTTTGTTATTTTAATTTTTTTCAGAATGATATATAGATAGACTTGAGTTGTAAAATAATTGTAATTTTTTGTTAATTTTTCGCAGAACAATAAAATATTGCCCTGATGATGGACACATATAGTGTCCGAAACGTTGGCATCTTTCAATGAAATGAATTGTCTTTAATATTCATTTTCAATTCTTTAACTGGTTTTTGTGATCGCTATATGGCCGTAGGAGAGTTTTAAGTGAATTAATGGAAAGCGATTGGAATTAATATCATTAAATATTTTTTACAACTCGTTGTTATTATTAATGATAAATTATTCATCTGAGTGGAAAACGTGGCAACAGCGAAGTTATTTCGGTTGTAGAAGTTAGCAGCACTGACGCGCGCAGTATTGATGTGCGCATCCGAGTTGCTCTCTCATTGGATGCTTTTGAATAGACCGCGCTTATCCCCACTCAGTTGGTTGTTACGACGTTGTCGCTATTCCGAGCTGCGCGCGCTGAAATTCTGATTTTTGCGAGTTTTTTAATAATTTTGCTTAAACAATGCTCGCAATCGGAATGAAATTTTTTTCATATGTCCATTTATGAACATTTTACGCGTGTGCAAATTTTCGTGACATTGGCTGCATTTTTTCATTGTTTTTGTATTTTTTTTCTGAATTCCAATAAGACTCCGTGTTAAATAGCATTTTTTAGAAAATTCCTAATATTTTATCTACGCTCACGAAAAATCTGAAACTTTGCACACGGTTTTTAAAAAAATTAAAGAATGTGTCAAAAAATTTTGGAAATTTTGGCTGCATTTTTTAGAAACCCTCTGACTGCACACTAACATCCTTAATAAAAATAATTTTCCAAAAATCTTCCTTATATATATAAATTTTTTGACGTCAACAGGACGTAACAGTTTCGATAAATTGAAATGGACTCGTATATTAGTTGAATTGGATTGAATAGAGGGGCCAAGGGGGGAGGGGGGGGGGGGGTAGACAGTTCGTTTCAATAAATTGAAATGGACTCGGATTTTGTTTAAATTTGATTGAATAGAAGGGGGGAAGACAAACGAAGGGGGGAAAATCATGAAAATCGATAGATTTTCAATTATATCTAAGGATTGGTGTAGTAACATGTGGAATAAATGATTGAACAAAATTCTTTAATGTTTCACGGAGTGACTGAGCAGGTATTTCGATTTTTATATTGTTACCGATTATTTTTCAATGATTTTTGAAAATTGCGTCTCATAAACCCTGTACAAATGACATATATATTGAATTTTTTTTTTCCTAAAAAATCTATCTAGTACATCGTTTTGGAACTTCGGCGATATATTTGTAGTGGCTTGCCGGATATATACTCAAAATTTCAGGTCTCTAAATCATTCCCTTTGATTCCCATTTAATTACTTAATTACAGCGAAGGGTGACAATGGCAACAATGGCAATAATTTTCAAGATACTTCGAGGACATACTATAAGGCAAAAGATAACCAAGATTAAGTGAAAAACATTGCTAGTTCAATTATAAATCACAATATTTTGGTCGCATTACCACAAGGTAAACATTGACGTAAAAATTTATGATGTTATTTTATATTAAAGAATTGAACCGAATATTTACATTGTTTATCTTATTTCAGGCTTGCCATCAAGCCCAATAATATTAAGGGTTTTTAAGCATTATGAAATTGAACACAAGGGGAGAATGATTTTCATTACACTACATGAATCGTGTGCAACAACACATTACAACTATTATGTTGAAAATGCAAAAGTTTCAACGCATGACATTGCGCTTATCATTAAGGAAGCAGTAGCAGCAGCTGATATGCTTAATAAATCAGTGGTTTTCTTGGTATATTCTGAGTTGAGAAAGAATATTGATAAATTCATAAAACTAATGGAAAAATTCACATGTATAATATTCGACAACATTTTCAATCAGATTGATCAACTGAAAAAATTGTCAATCTTCAATTCAGTTAATGCTATGAAATTAAACATTCGTTATGTGGGTCTTACACATGCATTAGACGATGATGCAAATAAAATTGCAAACGTTATTCGCTTGCTAAAAATAACAAAGTTAGAGTGTCGGTGTGAGCAATCAATCGATGTGAAAAGCCACATTAACGAATGTAGATTAGAAGTGACGAAAATTGAATTGAGCGACATTCATGACTCGTTTAACAAGGAATTGTTAAAAATCAAAAATGGCCTAGTGGATAATCTTAGGCTTTTAAAAGTTATTAAACAAACAAATACACTCGATACTGTAAAAAAAAATTGTTGGTACACATAAAGATTGGCAAAGGATAGATAAATCTTTGTCGATGCAACGTAAGAATATTGACACAATATTTAAACAGTTAACAATAATTGGAGAAGGACTAGAATTATCAGAAAGCAGTGGATTACAAAGTACTTTTAATCATGTTCAGTGTGAGTGTGCCAAATTGAATACGAAGATGCCTGATGGATTTAAACAATCAATGGAGAAAATTGGTCAATGGCTTGCTGGAACATCAAAGGGAGACTATCACTACAGCCATAATAAATATAAAATATTGTGGGAATCATTGAAGGTACACTTGGAGGAAGGCAACAAAAGAGGACATAAATTAAATATTATAGTGTTCGTTCCCGATAATTACGCTGCCAAGGAAGTGAAAAATGTTTTAGACGTGTTTTGTAATAATTGGAAATTTCATATTTATTGTCCCGAGAAAGGCAAGGCCGAGAAATTTTGTGAACGGTGCGAATCCACTGATGACAATATTTGCATCTCTTTGGCAAAAGGTGAACAGCAGAAATACGTTCGACAAGTTGATATTGTAGTTGCTTTTGCTTTGACTAATTATTCGGTGTATAATATGATGAATATGATTGGAATTACTTCGAGAAAAAATGACATTGCCAGAGTTGTACACCTTTATACTCATGATAAAGAGCTGGATTATTCGAATCGCTTATGGGAAGACTACATTAATTGGAATCATTATCGACAATTACATGCAACAGTTATGCAAGCATTACAGGATAATCAACCATCAAGAGGAGAATCAAGTGATTCGGGTGTAAACTTGGTACCACATGTAAAATTAGAAAAACCATTTCAACCATGTATATTGCTTGGAGAACACTTCCAGCTTGATCCTCACCACATTGGTCCCCTCAATTTACCACCGCAAGTTGAAAGGAGGAGTGTTGTAAAATCTCCACGTGGATCACCTGACAATGATGAAGAAGATAACGAGAGAGGGGCTTGTTACGGTTTTCACTGAATAATTTGTATGATTTGATCGAGTTTAAAGGGACCTCAGAGTCGATCGGACCGTAACTAGTCACAACAGGAAGAAAATCGAAGGAATTAAGGAAAGATTCTCTTCACTAGGTGGGATCTGATTGCATGGGATTAGGTACTAAAGTACGAAAATGTTGATACAACGCAAGAGTCGAAAGAGAAAGGTTCCACAGGTAGAAAAACAATGAGAAATACCCCTTTAAAAAGACTAATTTTATTCCATAGACTAAATCAAGTTACACTGGGTTCAAGATAAAACCGAAAAGAAAAAGGAAAGGTGTTTATAGGAAAATAAACATATGTTTAGTTGAATTCTTAAAACTACTTACAGTTGTCGAACGATTAGAAGGAGGATAAATCACTCAGGCAAGATGAATCTGGCGGAGGTTGAACCCTCGAATGTTGTTGAGTAGACTTTAACGGCTGGGCTCGGTGGCGGTGAGATGTGAATTCGGAGGTGTCGGGAGGTACAGGCTCAGCGCTGATAGATTTCCGATAGAATTCGGAGGTGTCGGCAGGACACCAGCTCAGGGGTGATAGATGATCTCGCAGAAGTACTATTGGTGATGGTGTTTGCGTTGGGACGCAACTTCGATTGATTTCAGGATCCGCAGTTCGCACTGGATTTTCAGGTAGAACCAGATCGCTGCGTAGACCAGGACAATAGTAAACAGAATTCGCATGAGTACTGAATGCGATCTGTATGCTGAATGAGGAAATCGACTGGGTGAATTCCTCGTAGTCAGGTTCGTGTAGGACTCTTTCAGTAGAGATGAAGATCTTCTAACGGGTCGAAGTCTTGATTGAGCGAATCACGCCTGTGAAACCTCGTAATAAGTACCAGACTCTTACAATAAGAGATGTAGAATTCTAATAATTCGGTACTGGACTCTTCTGACAAGAGGTGTAGAACTCTGACAATTGTCTGGGGCGAGTACTGGCTCAGACTTCTGAGTACTGCTGGTCTTGACGATTTATTCTGGCTGGAACTGCACGGTTAGAAATTCGGTGTTAGACTGAGATGATGAGAAGGGATGCGTCATCTTTTTATATTCTTGGTACCCTCCCTTTCAGATTTCTAATGACCATTCTCTCCGTTTTCCAATGGCTATTTCCCCTCGTCTTCCAATGGCCATTTCTTTCTCATTTTTAATTGGAAATTTGGAAGCTTCTTTACTCCCGATCGTGGGATCATTCGAACTTAGCTTATGCTCATGAGATAGGCGTGGGTTGGCCTTGGCTACGTCATTAGATATTTTTCTTGTTTTTTTCCCTCAACCCCCAATGGATTTTGTGCAGGTATTCCAAGGGTTGTTGCGAGTTTCCATTATGAGTTCACGAGTTGCGATATTACTATAGCCGGGATCCGACCAAAGGGAATGAATAGTTACCCTGTGATTGGTTTCCCAGTTCGTTTTCAAAAACCTTCAAATCGTTAGCCACGTGTTCCCCTTGTTTCGTTACCTTTTGGTGTTCGGTTCATCAATGTATCCTCAAGGTAAATTTCTCTATGAATAATGAGACGGATTGGTATCCATCATATACAAAAAAAAACTCCCACTTTCCAGACCTCTTTCCTTTTGCTTCCCACAGATAAATTTGCTTCATTTCCCAGGCTCAGATCTCTTATTATTCGGCGGGTTCTTTTAACTTGTTGGTCTTTTCTTCTCACCTACCCTCCTGGATTTTTTCAAAGAGCGAGGAATGAGGAGGAGTAACCTGGGCGGGTGTTTCCCAATACATCCAGCTTAACTCTCCTTCCTGATCCCTTCTCTTTTGTTCTTACACTTAAAAGTCGGTTAGGGGTTTCATCATACTCAACAAAACCCGTAATATTGTACTGATTTTTCTTTTAGGATGGGTTTTTAAATATTTGATTACACCTTATTTTAATTATCCGCGGGGTCCGCGATAGGCTGCCGATCTATTTGTGGAGATAAACAGGGTAAAAATTCTTTTATTGGATCATAATTCAAATTTCGTGCATACCTATAAATTAATCAATGTATAATTAAAAAACATGTCAATTGTAGGTGGCTCAGTTGTTATTTAAAAAACACGCCTTGTCCCTATCTGCTGGTTGCACAATCTTAGGATCAGATGAGCTGCCAGGGGCTCATCAAAGGGTAAAACATAAAGTATGTAGACAATTTTGTACATAATACGCGTAATAATCAACATAATTTATTATAAAATATCGTGTAAATTGCCATTTACAGACTATCGATGGCAAACATGCAGCAAATAATGACCAATGCAGCATAATGGACCTGGCTACAAAACATGGTACATTTGTGAATGGGGTAAGTAATAGCCTGCATATTGAGAATTATTAAAATATATATGCTTTTCTGAAATTTTATGTTTTCTCGTTTACAGAACAAACTCCCTTCTAATAGTTTACATCAATTGAAAATTACCGATTATTTTCAATTGGGTCAAAGAAAGACAAAATTTCAAGTGAAAATTGATGATCAAAAAACTGAATTACAAAATGACAAAAAAATAAAAAATGATTCGACACTTAATAATGGAAGGAAAAAATTGAAAGTTGAGCAGATTAACACCACAAATGGCAATTCACCTATGAATAATGTTATTAAAATTAACCATTTGATAAAAGATTTACGTATTGTTAGAAACATTATCACATTATGGTAATGGGAAGTGACAACTTCCAGAAGGAAATGAAGGAGTTAATTAAGTAGCTTGGTAAGTATTAATCACATCATCTTTGACTCATCCTTGTTCCATTAAATTAAATTCGTAATGTATTATTATTATTATTAATTTCATTATTACGCGTTTCATGGATATTTATCAAATAGATCGGCAGCCCCTCTCTCGTTATCTTCTTTATCATTGTTAGGTGATCCACGTGGAGATTTTACAACACTCCTCCTTTCAACTTGCGGTGGTAAATTGAGGGAACCAATGTGGTGAGGATCAAGCTGGAAGTGTTCTCCAAGCAATATATATGGTTGAAATGGTTTTTCTAATTTTACATGTGGTACCAAGTTTACACCCGAATCACTTGATTCTCCTCTTGATGGTTGATTATCCTGTAATGCTTGCACAACTGTTGCATGTAATTGTCGACAATGATTCCAATTAATGTAGTCTTCCCATAAGCGATTCAAATAATCCAGCTCTTTATCATGAGTATAAAGGTGTACAACTCTGGCAATGTCATTTTTTCTCGAAGTAATTCCAATCATATTCATCATATTATACACCGAATAATTAGTCAAAGCAAAAACAACTACAATATCAACTTGTCGAACGTATTTCTGCTGTTCACCCTTTGCCAAAGAGATGCAAATATTCTCATCAGTGGATTCGCACCGTTCACAAAATTTCTCGGCCTTGCCTTTTTCGGGACAATAAATATGAAATTTCCAATTATTGCAAAACACGTCTAAAACATTTTTCACTTCCTTGGCAGCGTAATTATCGGGAACGAATACTATAATATTTAATTTATGTCCTCTTTTGTTGCCTTCCTCCAAGTGTACCTTCAATGATTCCCACAATATTTTATATTTATTATGGCTGTAGTGATAGTCTCCCTTTGATGTTCCAGCAAGCCATTGACCAATTTTCTCCATCGATTGTTTAAATCCATCAGGCATCTTCGTATTCAATTTGGCACACTCACACTGAACATGATTAAAAGTACTTTGTAATCCACTGCTTTCTGATAATTCTAGTCCTTCTCCAATTATTGGTAACTGTTGAAATATTGTGTCAATATTTTTACGTTGCATCGACAAAGATTTATCTATCCTTTGCCAATCTTTTTGTGTACCAACAATTTTTTTTTACAGTATCGAGTGTATTTGTTTGTTTAATAACTTTTAAAAGCCTAAGATTATCCACTAGGCCATTTTTGATTTTTAACAATTCCTTGTTAAACGAGTCATAAATGTCGCTCAATTCAATTTTCGTCACTTCTAATCTACATTCGTTAATGTGACTTTTCACATCGATTGATTGCTCACACCGACACTCTAACTTTGTTATTTTTAGCAAGCGAATAACGTTTGCAATTTTATTTGCATCATCGTCTAATGCATGTGTAAGACCCACATAACGAATGTTTAATTTCATATCATTAACTGAATTGAAGATTGACAATTTTTTCAGTTGATCAATCTGATTGAAAATGTTGTCGAATATTATACATGTGAATTTTTCCATTAGTTTTATGAATTTATCAATATTCTTTTTCAACACAGAATATACCAAGAAAACCACTGATTTATTAAGCATATCAGCTGCTGCTACTGCTTCCTTAGTGATAAGCGCAATGTCATGTGTTGAAACTTTTACATTTTCAACATAATAGTTGTAATGTGTTGTTGCACACGGTTCATGTAGTGTAATGAAAATCATTCTTCCCTTGTGTTCAATTTCATAATGCTTAAAAACCCTTAATATTATTGGGCTCGATGGCAAGCCTAAAATAAGATAAACAATGTAAATATTCGGTTCAATTCCTTAATATAAAATAACATCATAAATTTTTACGTCAATTTTTACCTTGTGGTAATGCGACCAAAGTATTGTGATTTATAATTGAACTAGCAATGTTTTTCACGTAATCTTGATTATCTTTTACCTTATAGTATGTCCTCGATGTATCTTGAAAATTATTGCCATTGTTTGCCATTGTCACCCTTCGCTGTAATTAAGTAAGTAAATGGGAATCAAAGGAAATGATTTAGAGACCTGAAATTTTAATATGGTTTCCCCATCCAATGCCATCACCCTCATCATCCTGCTACATGAAATTAAATATTAAATATAAACGATCTTATGCTGAGTCGTACCGTTGGACTGCATCATTTTTGTGCAACTCCCTGCATCAACAGCTGAGATAATAAATCATGCTGTATTGTGTGATGTGATAGGGTTGTTTGCATTCTTCAGTATTGAAACAAGAAGAAATAATTAAGTACTGAAAGAAAGGAGAAAACCAACAAGTGATACCTCTTTCCGCAGGAGCTACCAAAATGGCTACAAAGATAAATGCTCAAACATAAAGATCAACGTATTTACTCATGATAACTAACTCGGTATTTAATGAGTTATCAACTCTATCTGATGTCTCTATTTATGTGAGTTTTTGGACGGCGGGGGCCTGTTCAGGCAATTCTTTATCCTTCTTCTTCTTTCCTTGATGGCTAGAAACCTTTAAAGGTTTATATGCCGTTAATTCTTTATCCTGACAACAGAATTAAACATGGGATTCCCCGTGGATCAGACTCCAACCCTCAAAACACTGTTTCTTTACCGACTTGTATGCCTGTACTTTTCCCATTGCATCCTTCATCTATAGGTTATTTACTATTGATGATTAAAGTACGAGGCTATGAAATTAAATAACTTACCCCATATCTTAAAAATATGAGAAAGGAGAAAATAATGATTCTTCGTAACTTCAAAGATTCAAAATCAAAAAGATATATTTTCAGAAGAAATATTTCGATCCACAAAATAGACATTATAATTTAAATAATTTTCATCATCAATCTCTTTTAACTTCTGCTTGCTGATGTCTCCTCTCCCTCCACTTGTTGATACCCAGTTGTACGAGTTCTCGATTCTCGTATACCCAGGATAACATGACAATTGAAAACATTAAAACTCCGATAATCAAGTGAAGGAGTTTTTGGTCTGGGAAGAATAACGTCTGAAATTTGAGAATACAAAGAATGATTTTTTCAATAAAAAAAGAATTCTTCTAAATTTCTAATGATTCTTCAACGTACATAAGATAAACCAGTAACGACAGCCGAGGCTCCAAGACTCAACAAGAAAAAGAACTTTGGCACGAGTCCCCCCAGGGGCTTGTAATTAGTTTCAGCATGTCTCCCATTGATGAACATGACAGAATGATAAATTCTCGATCCCATGTTCAAACAATTGGCAAAGATAAAACCTACTGGACCGAGCCAAGAAGTTAGAACATAGGATGCCACCAAAAATACAATCGACTCGTAAATCATGATGATATTGGTCTTATTGATGGTTGTACTGTCCGCAGTTGCATTTGTGTAACACTCTGTGACCCCATTGATTGCCAGAAGTAATACGGCGAGGCAATGGGCCTGCATCAAATGGACTGGCAAATGAGCCGTAAATTTAGTACCTCCGTATATCCATAAAAGGGTGGATGAATAGGTCTGTCCGAATACTAGGATTATTAGGCCAATTGATGTTACGACTGAGCAGAGGTGTGTAAGAACATCTACACTTTCTTGTACTTTTACCTAAAATAGTGTAAACATGTCACAAATTCATTCATTAATATTTTTCTTTATTTTGAAAAATTTCTAAAATGCAGTTAGATGTTTTTTCAAGGGTGAGTTTTCGATAAAAATCTCGGAATCTAGGGGAGTTATAAAAATTTTTATAGAGAGCTTGTTTGAAATGAAGCTTAATTTTTGCCGTGGATGTGGGTGGTGTAATAGGTGTTTCTTATAAATTAAGTGAATTGAGAAACTCCAAATTCTTTAAAACGGTTTCTGGTTTATTCTGTGGTTTGCACCACTCGTTCACTTGAAATATTTACACTTAGTTACAGTTGATGCTTTCAAAATGACTCGAAATAATAATAATTGGAAAGAAAAGTTAATAGTGGACTGTATAGACATTGAATTGCACTGAATTACTCAAAACAAACTATTAATTGGAAAATGACTGAACTAATGACCTTGACTGAATTAAACTGATAACTAATAAACTTCAAATATAATTAAACTGAATTTAAGTAGCTGATTTTCTTTAGACTGATGAACAATAGAGATTCTCTGAGTTAATTGATTATGCTTTATAAATCGATACTATTGCTATTACTCTGACTGGTTCAAATGCTAATAGAATACTTCTTGCTCTCACGATAGCTAGAGAACGACTAATAATGTATCTTAACGCTTCAATAGCTGATTGACGACTATACTTATTCCTTCAAAGGTTGAATAACGACTCTTACCGGGGGGGTTGAGCGTCTTCTAGATGTTCTGACCGTTGACCCGAGGGGTCTCGAATTTACCCGAGGATTTTCGATGATTTATTCAATTTTATTCTCTTAAAATTCCCTTAAATTTATCTACGTTTCAAACAGAGCTTTTTTGTAGAGCAAAATGAGATCTCCAAAAAAGGTCTTGATGAAAATTTCAATCTCTCTTAGATTACGAGATATTTCCCAAAAATTGAAATGAAATTCACTCATTCTGTTTCATCTCTAAACTATTGAATCCAATTTACTCTTCAGGATTTTAAATTGAACATCAGAGTAATTATTAAAGATTAATTAATATTACCAAACATTAAGAAACAATTCGAAGATGGTACTCACAGGATTTTGTTCCTTAATTTTCTCATCCCTCTTGACAACTTGTGTAAAGTAAAAATATCCACTGTCCTCAATAGGTCGAAATATGAATCTAGCAGCAAGTGATCCCAGATTGTTCACAACATCGTAGGTTCCCTGAATCGATTTAAAGCCCAGCGTGCACATCCAGAGAGGCGGATAAGATGTTTAACATATGCAGAACTTGGGTGTCCAAATGGGGATGTATAGCAAGTATTTTTCATAGCGAATTTACTAGTCAATCTTATTACTAATTATTTCATCATACCTGTTCTGCAAATGTTATCACTGGAAATACGGTCATAATGATACGTTCACCCTCCGTCAATACTTGTTTCAATATTCCCTGACGAAAAAAACTCCAGGTAAGGACTGATAATTTTTCATCAAATCGTCGCTCCTAGGAATGAAAAAATATTTTTAAAACTATTGTAAAAGCTCCATTTTGCCCCAATTTCTCTATTAGAAATCAATTAATTGGCAAATGGAAAAAAAAGATCAGTTAACTCAAATTGAAAATCAGTTTCTGAAGGATATCTCAGAATCTAAAGGAGCTACAGGATTTTTTATAAGAACCTCTTTTGTAGAACGAAATAAGTCATCTCTAATAGATTCCGAGATATTCAACAAAAACTGGATCGACAATCTACTTCTATCGTTTCACACTTTAAAAATTGAATTATTGATAAAATAATTTTTTTCTCCATTATGTATGAACATTCAATGTTATAGAATTTATGAAAGATACTTTACATCATTTTTCAATTGCCCAGGAAGAAAATCCTTGACAGAATGAAATGGAAAATCATGAATGACTCCATCATCTCTGTCCTTTTCTTTAAATTCTTCACTATCAGAAGAATCCTCATTCTTCTTATATCTCTTTCTCTTTTCATTCAACTGTTTGATGTACCAGTGGAAGTAGATATAATGAGCAACTGTGTAAAATACGACGTAAGCTAATTGCGCCACTCCAAAAGCCAGTAGTGCATTTTCTGGCCTGTGAAGGACCATTGGCACAAATAGAAGAGTCCTGAAAACTATTGCTGTGGCATCAATTACCACCTGAAATAAAATTTCATTAGAATACATATCAACAGAAGTGGCTGATGTTCAAAGATTTGTGGAAATATTTTTTATTACTTTGAATCTGTTGAAGAGGAAGGCTGCAGAGACTAGCTGCACGACTAGAGATAATAAATGAATGATACAAGATATTGCTACTGATATCACTGCAAATGTGTAGTAATCTGGAAGAGTCTCGGACGTTGTTAGAACGTATAACCAGATGTAACCGAAGAGGAGAGACATTAGAGAACATATTGGAATTCTAGAAAAATTTATTCAATGTTTTCAATAATTTGTGGAGCTTCTTTTCTCGATTTTTCGAGATTTTAGAAGAATTTCTAATTTTTATTTGAAATTTTTGAGGAAATTTTGCAATTTATCAAATAAAGTTACATTTAATTTTTATTTGCAAAGAATTATTAACGAATCATGAAAACTTGAGATGGAAATGATGAAGTTTTTTTTATCAATATCGCGAAATCTAAGAGAGATGGTGAAATTTTCATGGAGATTGCCAAGTGAGATGTACAAAAAAAATCTCTACAAGAATTTCGATATCTCTCTTAGATTTTGAGATATTAATAAAAAAACTAATCTGATATAAAATGAAAATAGTAGTTTTATCATTTCAGTATTGAATTTCAATTGAAAAAATTAATTATTTCAGCAAAATATGAAAATTGCTTAATTTACACGTAAAAATCCTTTAAAAACATAAATTTCATAAAAAGTGGAGAGAAAATTTCGAAATTTAAATTGCTCAATTCCTCAAAAAAAAAAAAAAAATCTAAAATCTCTTATCTAATTAAAATCATACGTTAACCAGAGTAGATTAACAACTTGTGCCCAATTATGCTCAGCAGCATTAGTGAGACAAGCCTTGAAGAAGGGTTCCCTGGATAAAAAGAGTATAGTTGATTCAAGAAGCAATAATCTGACATTCATAACTCCGAGAACAGCTTCGCCCACATTTCTCACAACAAATACATTTAGGCCAAATGTCACAACACGACAGAAGATCTAGGACAAATAAACATAATTAAATTCTCCAATTATCCAGCAAATAAATCACAAAATAATTCTTGGAAATGGTTAATTAATTTTTTTTACCTGGAAAATAATGTTGAAAGATGCATTTTCCAAACTGCTATTTAACACACTCATCGCCATAATTTATTTAAATTATTATTTCAAAACAATAGTCAACAATGAATGATGAAATCAGCTGACAAATTGACAGAAAAATATTCTAGCCTAACCTCAAATCATTCTCGACTCCAGAAAATGATTAAATCGACTATTTTATAAGTTTAAAATAACACTATTGTCTATTTAAATTAATCAATAAATCTCACTCAATTTCAATTAAGTGTCAAAAGTTTATTACCACGTAAATTACACTTGTTTTTATTTACATCTTAATAATCAATCTCATGGTGCTTGCCTCTACATCCGATAGAGGATATAACCAACACGAATAGAAGAAGATCTTAATAATCAGCTGAGGTCAGCTGAGGTGTTTACAAGAATTTACCCACTTGCATACTGCATATACCGCCCCCTCACTGACCGACAATGAACTCGTCCCTCATACAAATCGATAAATGATTCAAAAATAAAAATAAAATAACGTAAAATCGCAAAAAGAAAAAAATTGTAAAAATTCAGATGATAAATAGTTAATTTCATGGTTATCATAGTAGCCAAGTATAACGATGATTTAGGTATAAAAATGTAAAAATAAATGAAGTTTGATTTTTGGAGGGAAAAGAAAAAATATTATGCTCAAAGAAAGCCACAAATTTTTTGAGGGATTTATTGAATGTTGAATTATATTGATAAGGAGTGGTTTTAGAGAAAAATTTTAAGATACATTTTTCTGTTGAGAATTTATTGAACTACAAAAAAGGTCTCTTAATATTTCTTTGTAAAATCACTTATTATCGAGATAAATAAACATTTTGCCCATGCCCTAATTTTTTATCCCATTTCATTGAATATTGAATTATCTGGATAATGAATGATTTTAGAAGAAAATTCCAAGAGATGTTTTTTGCAGAAAATTTTGTTAACTACAAAAACGGTCCTTGACATTTTCCCCTGAAATCACTCATTTTCGAGAAAAATTAATTAATAAATTTGTCACAATTGACATATCAACAATTTAATTTTTTTCATCTCAATAAATGTCGAATTATCTCGAGAATAAGTGATTTTAGAGAAAAATGTCAAGAGATATTATCTGTAGAAATTTTTTTTTGCTACGAAAAAGGTCTCTCAACATTTCCCTTTAAAACCACTAATTCACAAAATAGATCAACAATTATCAAAAATTCTCAATTTGATTAATTACAATAAACCACTCCACTATCAAATAAATCCTGAAAATTCCAAGAAATATCTCCTAAAAACCCTCTAACAACCTCCAGTTATCATCTCCACCATTTCATCTTCAAACAAAAACATTTTGAAAACTCGTCTTTTGTCCTATCCCCTCATCACAGATTTGCCCATTCACCAGACAACCCCCCCCCCCCCCCCACCGAAATAATAAATTTCACATGCCAAAATCATTCTCAACAAAAACAAAAAAATCCTGATGATTTCGAATTTAGAAAGAAAAGGAGTAAAAAATGTCATTATTATCCATGAAACTCATCATATGATCTATGACTCCTCCTGCGATGTTTCTTGCTCTTGTACTCCTCCCACTTTCTATGATTGAGCATCTGAAAATCCTGTACATCAGCCACAAGCTCAAGATACTCAGCAAGTTTCAGCAATTCCCTGTCCTTATCACGATTAACATGAGCCTGTCTGAAGGGTTTAATCCTCAATCCTGACTTTGGATTCATCAGAAAATTTCTTCTGATGTCATCAAACATAATAGTATTCTTAGCTGAATATGCTGGATACTTTCCCCAGATAACACCCAATGGTTTAACATCAACTAATCCATATTTTGGTGTACAAACTGATATCATAGCTAGATAATCAAGATGAAATGCAATTTTGTAATCTGGATTATCAGTTACACCGAGTAATTTCATTTTTTCATTTATCCATTTCATGCTTGTTGCTGACCATATGACAATGTCATAATGTTTGTATGCTCGTGTTAAAAATTCATGTAAATATGGTCTCATTAGTTCAAAACCACTTGAAGCAACTGAACGATGATCAAAGAGGGTGTAATCAATGTCCAGAACTAGGAGTTTTTTGTTCTCTCTGAGTGGATTCAACTCTTCGATTTTGTAGGTATGAATTCTTTTGTGAATTTTTGCTAAATAAACTTCAGCATTTTCAATCACAATTTCCTCACCCTCCTGCTCATTATCCAGGTCATTTATCACTTCTCCCATGTTCTCAGGGGGATTACTTGCTTCTGCAATGTCTTCCTCTCTAGAACCCATGAGAACTAGTTTGAATCCTGGTTTTAGACCGATTGAGCCAATTGTTTGTTCATCGTCTGCTACTCTACCTAAAATTGAAAGAATTTTATTTGATTTTTAATTAATTGAATAGAAAAAATCAGTAAAAAATGAGTAAAATATTGTTTGATTTTTTTACATTTTGTTAATTTTGAATTATTTTGATACTGAGGGATTCTAAGAAAAAATATCAAGAGATTGTTTTTGTTTGGAATTTCTCCAGCTACAAAAAAGGTCTCTTGACATTTTCTTGTAAAATCAACTGGTTCTGAGATAAATGCACAATTAACAATTTCAAAATTCACTACTCCGTTAATTTTACTTTTGAGGGTTTTTTGAACATTTATTAGGAGTTAAAATCATTTCTAAAATATGTAAGAACCTGTTCCACTCATTGAAATATTTGGGTAGATAATTAAAATGATTTTACACCTTCAGAACTATGGAATTCAACAAGAAAGCTGAAATCATCTTTTTTAATATTGGAAATGAGTCATTTTGATAAAAAAATATAACGAGACATTTTTCCTTGGAATTTTTTTCAGCTACAAAAAAAGATCTCTTGACATTTGCTCTTAAAATCACATGTTTCCGAGATAAACAGATATTTAACAAAAATATCGAATGCACCTGATTGCCATTTACCAATTCGCTACCGAAAAATAAAATTCCTGGAGTGAATCATCGAATTGGACAACAGATATGCCCATTTTTTGCGTATCAACATCATCTCCAGTGAGTTTATATAGAAAAAATATTCGAAACCAGGTAAATAAAAATAAAAATTTCGAAACAACAAATATTATTTACCTCTCAACCTGAGATTGAGAAGCTTCTGGCGATCAGGACGAACGCCAGTCTCCTCATAAATCCTAGCCTTCAACTCAGCAATAGTGGTATCATCAAAAATATCTTTAATTTCACGTTCCTCACCCCCCCACTTGACAATGAGACACGGTGCACCCGACATCTCAATCCGAGAAATTAACCACTTCCTTATTTTATTTAAAAAACCTTTCGTTAATTGATTCTCATTTACACAGAGACAAGTAGAGCACAAGTACTGAAGAAATGCGCAAAATTAACGTCGGTAAAACAGAAATTCCTGGAAATTCACGTCGATAAGTCAGGGAAAACGAGAGGAGTAGGGGTAACACCGTAATCATTCCAGCTGGTGCTGCCATTGTTCTCACATCGTCTTCTCCCTGTACTAAAAACTCAAATGCGCGAAAAATTTCATCACGGAACAGACCAATGTCCGTTGGGTCCTTTTCGTGTTCAGTTGCTCACGTGAGCCAACACTGGCGTTGAGAAATATCTTTAACACAAAAGTTGAGATAAGAAATACGAACAAAAATATTTGAAAACAACGAAAAAAAAAATTAGTCCAACATTTCCATTTTCACTCATGTGTGAATACAACTCAAATCACGAATTCAGTTGTGCGGCGACTCTTGTCGGCATCGAATCGTGTGGAGAAAACATCATCAACAATTAAACAACTATTCAAACAAAATAAAAAAAATCAATTTTGTAATTTCAACCGGAAGTGACTTTTAAAAAATCTCTAACTTTAAATTAATTATTCATCTGAAAGAAAAAAAACAATTTATAAATAATAAAATATTTCTCTTTGACCGTCAGAAAGAATTTTTTAAAAGAGTAAAACAAAGGGAGAATAAAAGCGATACTATTGAACATATTAAAGTGACGAGCAAAAGTCGAACAAAAGGGGTAATTGAGAACGTCGATTCAAGATTATAAATTTTGGTGAAAAAAAAATGGAGTGAACGACTCAATTTTCCACTGATAATTCCGTTTTTTTGGATCAACTTATTTGTTTCATTCTGCCCTCCCCCTCCCCCCTTTGGATGCTTGAAAACTACTGGTCATCCTTCACCAGTCGTATTGTCCTTGACATGATATCATAGAACGTGTCGTATAAAATAGGGACATTAAAACCGTTAACCCCCGTACGGTTAAATTTCGGCATTTTAGGCCGGAAAGTGTATTGTCCACACGGAAATAAACTTGAGATGGATACATCACAAATTGTGACACAATGACGGCTGAAGAGTCGGCGTGTTACCATTGTCTTTGAGATTGCAACGAATTTGTAAAGGATTTTAGGGATATTATAAAATTCGTGGAATTGTTGTTAAAGTGAATCGAGAGTAGGTGAAATTGAACGATTTTTGAGGATTAGAGGAGAATTTTATTCGGATATTTGACGCGTCAAGGGGGCGATTTGTGCTTTAGAAGAAACTGAAGACTATCAACTTGAGGACCATGACTGGGTGGACAAAAGTGCCTCTCATTTCCATCTGCACTATCCTCCTTCTGCTCTTCTGCATCGGTAAGTGACTCACTTGATTTTTTTTTACTTACGGTTCGGTGCTCACGGGTGGATGCATCAATAGAATTTGACATTCTTTGTTCATTTATCTTGGGGACGAGTTGCTAAAGAAATTTTAGAAAATGTGTCTTGCTATTTTTCGTTGAAATAAATCAGTATGAACAAAATATACTTTTATAAATTTGCTTCATTCAGAGCTTAAAATAATTGTCTCAATGACATTAATATCCTTTTTTTTTAAATTTATCGATAACAATTGTATTTTCAAAATGATAAAAAATGTACTTTATCATTTAAATTATAACACAAATATTATGATCAAAAATCGGAACTAATCAGTAACAAATGATTAATCAAACCATCTCTCAAATTGCTAAAGACCTTTAAGGCCAATAATCATCAAAAAACCATCTAAAACAATCAAACAACTCTGCTAAAAATATATCTTCCAAAGAGACTCCTCCAATCTCCCAAAAATCTACAAGACAAACACATCAATTTCCTCTTGGTTGGCGAGAATGAAAATAAAAGATTTTCCATCAAGTAATGAAAACAGATGGGTGAGTACATGTCGAGGTATGGGAAATCGGTAATCGATACAGTATGTCAACACATCCTTGAAACTCGATCCTCGCTCCTCTTTATCACGTTTATACAGTATCCGTTCCTCGTGTCGGGCAAGTGCCACTCGACCATCAGCAAGAGGAGGGCCAAAGGGTGTGAGAAAGGAATGGACTATCATCAGTTTCAACAATTACGAAGCTCCAAGATTGCTTCTCGAGTGGGTTCACTGAAAGAAGAGATTCCCCGAGAGTTAAATAAATTGTTAAGGGTCACGTGAAAATACTGAGAAGGGTTAAGGGGCTTTGACAGATGAAATGAGGAAGGAAGAATGATTGGTGGAGAAAGAAATACTGAACTAGGGCTTGCTCTTGACACGACTGAAATATTAGAGTGGACTGATTTTGGCCGAGGAATAGGGACCATATCCGTCGGAGGCAGATACGAGATTGCGCGTTACCTCAAACCTCAGGCTTACTACCCCAGCATCTCCAGAGTCAGGATATCCTGGATACCTTTCCTTTTTCCTCAGTCAGTATTTATTTATTTTTATTCTATTCTTTTCATTCGCTTCAACTCTTTGTTTTTTTTTTTTTTTAGATTTTTTAGAGGGCTCGTTTGGCCTGGCTCTTACGATCCTTTGGGTGATCTTTTTCCCCTCCGATTAATTCCCCGGTCTCGGAGATTTTCTGGCTACGTGCCTAGAAAAAAGAATAAAATGTAACAAATTGATACTTGGAGTTAATTTCGTTGGTTGTGAATATAATAAGGGGGTTCCTTTCATGGATCTCTGTTATAATCCTTTTTTCTTTTCATCCTGTTTTACTTCTTTTTGTTCGACGGTTTTTATTATCACTTCTTCGTTGTCATCGCAGATGCTTCCGGCTCGTGGATTTTTATGATTCGGGAGCAATGGATTGGTGAGAATGCGGTTTTTTTTTTCTTCTCAGTTTTTAGGCCTGAGGATTGGGACGATTCGTCGGACGGATGAAATCCCTCCAGGGCTTCCTCCACTGGACAATTCCAGATTGACGATTTTTTTTTCACATTTCTTTCTCACTCTCCAAATCGTCTGGATTCTATGTGTTGTGCAGGCGTTTTTAATTAAACTTTTTAGAGAATTTTGATAATTTTTTTTTAGTTAAATTCAATTGAAGTGCTTTTTTTTAGTTAAATTCAATGTTTGTTAATTCTTGTTAATTTATCTGGTTTTAGAGAGCATTTTTGGGTGGGCAAAAAGTTGTGCGGTTTTGTATCGAATGCGTGTGAATGTTTGTGAAGCCAAAGTTGTGAGGGTTCGACTGGAATTGGGAGAACGGTCAACGGCCACTCAACAAATATAACAATTTTCATACCTCTTTTCACCACCTCTAATGTGAAATGAAAAATTCAATACTGAGAGAGGAATTCAGGGATTTTATTGTTTCATTCATACCTAATGGAAGGAACCTCTGTAGGTGATACATTTTTATGAAGAAATATGCACAACGACTTTTACAATATTTCATTCAATCCTCAGTTTTCCATAATTCTAGCGACGATTGTAGAATTCATTTTGAAATTTGTCAAAATGGTTAATTGAAATGGACGGCAGAGCGAATTTTTCATGCAAATTTATTATTCGATTTGAGATGCTAAAAGTTTTTCTTCTCGGGAGAAATTTGAATGTATGAAAGAGGGAGTGAGGGCTGATAGAATTGTCACAAATTGAATGACATGATAGGATATTTCGAATAATGTGAATGTTATCTGAATGTTCAAACGCATATTTCAGGGTGGGGAGGGAGGATGTGAGAAGATTAATACGAGATTTGGATGATGAATGCCTGGTTTTATCGAGAGGAAACAGAGGAATATGAGGAATTACTTGTGTTCATTGAGGCGCATTTATTGGATTTTAAAAGTGCTTTTTGATGCAATTGTCTCAGATAAATTATAATCTCTGGCTATGACTTTTGACTAACCTTTCAATCAAAAAAATTGAATTGTTTCATTAAACTCAATTGATTGGTGAATTGGTAAAACGAGTTTTGATCAATTTTGGCCAATTTTTGATGGATATCTTCGAATCTATGGGAGATAGAGACATTTTTATAGGGACCTCTTTTGTAGCTCTCATCATACTCTACAAAAAAGGTCACAATGAAAATTCCGCCATCTCCCTTAGATTTCGAGATATCCATGGAAAACTGATACCAGGATGGAATCGACTTGAACCGTTTTACCAATTCACTACTGAATTTTTTAAATATAGAGTTGCAACAGAAATTAGAAATGAAGAAAACCTTTTTTTGTAGACCAAAGGAGTGGAGGATGTATTAAAACGTTTGAATACATGTAAAAAGCTTTGAATATCCTCTTTTATCAATCCCTCCAGATTTCAATTTCTTCAAAGTCCAAAGTCTGACGGATTACATCAAAAGATGATTGTTGTCCTCTTGTTAAGCACTCGCGAAGCAAAGAATTTTTTTTTTTTTTTGCAAATTCAATGATTATTTGAATTTCGACTTTATTCAACGCCGAATGACAACTGAAAGTGCAAAAAAAGTACTGAAAATTAAATTAAATGTCAAGTTTTTAATTAAATTCATAATTTTTTTTTACAAATATGCTTAAATAATTCCTAGAAACTTCATATTATTATTATTCAATATAAAAAATCCCTATCAATTTTCCCTCTTCAAATTCTTTCCAAATTCGCTCCCTTCAATCCCAAATGAAATACGTTGAATCGAAATAAACAGTGGATCTCACAAGAAGAAAAATTGTTAGACTGATCTACCACAGTTTACATCGGAAGGAGAATGAGAATGTTTATTATTCTGCGAATCAAATAATCGATCTTAGTGGAAAGATACACAAGACGGCTTCCGGCTGGGAATGCGAGCGCGTGCAGAATAGATGCGGTGAATAAGAGGCACTACGAGCGGTTGAAGGGGCGGATAGAGGGGGATCGCACGAATAGTTGGCATGCCTCCTCTCCATCTTCGGCGATCCGATAAGATAAGAAACGGGCCCCGAGAATCGAATGGAAGTGTTTTCGTCTCATCTCTTTCTCTCTCTCTGTCTTCGAAATGCCTGATGCTACTCAAACCCATACTCAACCCCAACTAGTGAAAAGACTTTTCAACAATTGTACATACCGAGAGAATGCGACACTTTATTCCAATTGTATCCTTTATCTAAGCCCCAGAGTGTGTCCGTAGAGATTTTCATTTTTTCTCATATATTACCGTTATCTATTTTACTATGAAAAATTCAACGGCACGAGCCAAAAATTTGATTGATAGCGCGGGACTTCTTACGCCAAGTATCTGAAACTTTAATATTTCATAGGGATTATTATTTTAAAAATTTCTTAACTATTCCAGCCAGATTTATATATTTCAGTAGTGAATTGGTAAAACGGTTCAAATTCATTGTACCCCGGTGTCAGTTTTCGATAAATATTTCGGAATCTAAGGGAGATGGCAAGATTTTTATTGAGACCTGTTGGAAACGCGACAAAAATAAAGTCAAAATATCAGAGAAATTAAATCAGAGAATATTCGAGAAATTTCGGGGCCCTTCGGGCCAACGATCAACCAGAGAGAAGACGCTCGAACCCCTATAGTAGTAGTCAACTAGCCTTCGGGCAAGCAAGTACAGTTATGAGTTAGTACTCATGTAGTCGTCATCAAGCCTTCGGGCAAGCAAGAAGTATCACATTAGCACTCAACATGTAGTCAAGTAATTCTCAAGCCTTCGAACAATTAATCAATTAGTAAATTCACCGATTAATTCAACAAGTAAATCAATTAGTAAAATCACCGAGTAAACCATCAATAAGTAAATCAATTCAGTAATTCATCGAGTAACTCATTAATAAGTAAAATCATCGAATCAGTGTTATCAAGTTATTCAACTAATATTTTTCGCCTAGCAACAATTCAAGGACATTTAGTAGTTCAATTCAAGAGTTATTTATCAGAGTAAAATCTCCAATTATATTATTCAACGAGTTAGTTTATCAAGAGTTAATTATCAGAGACAATTATTAGTGAAATTCAACGATATTATTTAATAGTAACATATCTCAGACTTTTATCAAATCAATTATTATATCCAGTAATTTTCAAGTCACTTCAAGGTCAATCTCAATAGTGTTTTCTCAAGTATTTATCGCAGTTTAGTCAGTCAGTTTATCAACAATTATTTAGAGTCAAGTCAATGCAGTTAATCAACGATTCTTAGACAATTATCAACTTTGTACATAATGTAAATCATTTAACGTGCGGTTCAATTCCGTCAATAAACTTTTGTGAGTGATTTAATCAATTAGCCACTTTCCAAATCGGGTTTGTACGGAGTTTCTGGTTGTAACAAACTACGAATTGGTTTGTTACTCCCCTATCCCTTAACATGGATCAGCGCCACCATCGGCCGTTCTGACATTTTTTTGGAAATTGGCTCATTGTGTCATCAATATAATTTTCCACAATTAAACACTTCCTTCACACCACCCACAAAGCCAGCAAAATTAAGTAGAGTAAAATGAGAGCTACAAAAAAGGTTCTTATAAAATTGTCTCTATCTCCCATAGATTCGAAGATATCCATCAAAAACTGAAACTAGGATGAAATCGACATGAACCGTTTTCCCAATTTGCTACTGATTTCTTATTTTCATTTTGATTTTGAGGAGTATTTGTAGAAATTGTTCGTTTTTTTGATTATTCATGCATTTTTTGGAAAAATTGATCATTAGAACATTAAATTTCTCATTTAATTATAAGTAAACATTAAAGGAAATTTTAATTGATATTCCGATAAATAATGGAATTTCAATCCAATTTAGCTTCGGTGAATGCTTCCTGAATTTTTTGTCATCAATTAAATTGAATATTGATATTTCAATTTATTCATTTAATTTGGCTCAATAAATACTCACTGTTATGTCAGGGATTCGGAGAATAAATAATAATTATGACTCCAGAGATATCAATTATAACACGATGGCGTGGATTTATTTCAATGGTTTTCAATTTAACATGTGGTCTCTTTGGTGGTGTACAATGGAAGGAAGAGGAGAGGAAACATGAGGGATACGTCATATCCCGTAGCATTATGGCGCGTTTTCATACGTATTCAATCCATACATTACACTCACCCTCATTTCTTGCTTATTTAACCCGTTTGTCATTTCACTACAAGAAAAATAAAATTGAAATGTTTTAAGTTTCTCCCACATAAATTAATAATCACAACTTTCTCCATGAAAATTCATCACAAGTGTGCAACTTGGCATCACATAAGAGGGACAAAAATTTTCATAATTTTCCCTAAACTCTTGAATTTCATAAAAAAATTAACCGGTCGTAAAGCGAACGTGCACGTTACACACTTTGAGGTACTCATAAAACATTGTCCTTCTCTTTCAATTTGAGAGTTCTTGTGAAAAAATGGGTCGCATGAAAATTTATCTCAAAGGGCTTTGACGTGTGTAAAAACAAAACAACTTCAAACATATTTATCGTAACGTCAATCAACATTATTCGCCATTTAATTTTAATTATAATAATATTGAGAGGTCCGAGAGAATAAATTTTCCCACAGGATAAAATTGTCAGTATCAGCAAAGCAGAAATTTATAAGTAACAAAAACATTGTCAAAACAATGTGACTCCACTAGAGTTTTATTCAACCGGAAGTTTATTCCACGCGTGTACCAAACACAAGAGTTGAAACTGAAAATTTAATCCCGTTGTGAAACAAGCATTTTCAACAGCCATATGTTTTTATTTTGAAATAAATAAAAAATAAAACTACTTTTCTTCGCCAATTTGTTTTGCTTCACGATCTATTTGTCAATGTTTGAGTGTTAAAATCCCTCACTCTACACAAACACCCAATAATAACTCGAGTGTGAGCATGTCAGAATGGCTATCGAGGCGTTAGTTTCAAAGGGCATTCGATACCAAGAAACATTGGCAACCAAAACAAACTCCGAGGGGGGGAGGGATATAAAAATAAAACTCGTTTCACCAATTTGCTGTTCTATGACCTTTGATTCACCTCGAGTAATGAAATTGATTCAAATTCAATTTTAAGGGAGTACGGTACAATCTTCAAAGTAGTTGTTGAGTGGATGGAAACAAAAAATAAATTTTATTGAGATGCAAATTCATTTCGTACTCGAATATGTTAATTTATTAGTACACAGTCTCTCGCTGGACTAGCTCGTATTAAAAATTTTATATAATAATAAAATAATAACTAATTTTTATTTTTTTGCGAATTTTTGGAGATCCTTTTCAAATTTTAATTCTCTTTCTAACCTCAAATTATCATTTGGTAATTCATCATTATTATCGTTATTAAACGCTCAATTGCCCAAAAATTGCGTCAAAATGTTTACATTGCCATAAACTTTCATTCCAAACAATTTTTAGATTTCACTCTTAAAAATGAAGTTGTCCCTGTGCTACCTTAATTGAGATACAAGAGAAAACTCGAGGTGAAGCAAACAAAACTCGACGAAAATAATTACCTTCCGATTCGTCATATCGATTCTCGATGAAAAACCAATGACAATAGAAATAACAATAATCTTTGAGGTTAATGAGTCTACAAGGTGGAGTCGATAAAAAGGCTATATGGATATAAAAATTGAAGGGTGAAGGGGGAGGGGGCTGAAGGTAGGGCTAGACCGAGTTTTATATCGATTCGACATGGCCCGGGGAGGGGGAGAGGGGGTTCCGCCCACCAGATTTGCCAATCTCGTGAGAAGAAATTGGAAAAGTTGGTACTGGATTGTCCACATGTGGAGGGACTCGTCGAGTTAAGGTTGACACTACAGGTACAGCCTTCACTCGAGTTATATTTTATTAGTTCGTGAAAAAGAGGCCCATCCACAGGATTTTACTACAACTCTCGAGAGTATATTTTATCCAGTCACTTTTTTTTTCTCGTGATATTTTTTCCCTTACTCGTTTCATTCCATTCTCGCCTCACAGAGGATTTCCCGGATCAGTGTGGACTCCGGGTCCCCTCGGAGAAAATTGATTTTTCTACCGATAGGTTTTTTTTTTAACCGACTGTTTCGATATCGATATTCAAATTGAAAAATGTTTTTGCTTTAAACCGAAAACATTTGGAAATTTTTCCATTATGAATATATGAAATCAGAGCTTTCCAAATTCAGCTCCCTCAACTGGGAATCGAACCCGAGTCGTCCATGTGCCAACCCCCTGCTTTTTTTTTTAGAGTTTGTTTATTCAGATCATTTTAAAATTACAGTTTTTGGTTAGGCATGAGTCCAACTCCCTAAAAATACCTTAATGAATATTGAACAAACAGTTTAGTGAAAAAGGTGGTCTGTGGCGAGACGTCTCACTTTTCTTGAGAAATTGTAGCAGAGCTTTTGAATTAAAGAATAATTATTTTGTGCATAATTTGAGTAAATCATTTTTTAAAAAAACACTATTTCATCATTTGGCGTGGTAGATGAGGAAAAAAATTGACCATTGGTAAAAAACCCCTACATAATATCGTTCATAATGTGTTTAAAACTACTATGTACAAATATATACAAAAGAAAGGCTAACTGGAGTAGCCATTCATCTAACAATATAATTAGCTAAAATTAGTTAGGTGGCTGGGAGCTGCCAGCAGTGTCTTCAGCGTGCTTGTCGAGTCTAGCTTTAAGCTCAGTGATGTATCTAGCTGAGTCATCGAACCACCAGAGTTTGGGATTGAGGCGACTATGATCCAGAGGTTACGGTTAGAAATTATTAGGAATTACAGTGGAAAATTTGGCTGACTGGTAGTGCTCATCAGTCAGTGGGATTTCTTTATTAGCTAGATGTCTTGGCAGGTGATACAGCCTTGGGACGTTGTTGACATCCTGGATCAGACCCAGTCTGTCAAGGTGCGTGAACGCCTGGGGCTGGAGGTAGCCTGTTGCTGCTACCAGGTTGGTTTCAACAGGGTCAATGTGGCTGAGCTTGTTGATTAATTTTAATTGAGAGTAATAATCCCTTGTGAGTCTTATGATGAAGGTGTCGACCCTGGGGATGTTAGCTTCATCATAAAGGATCTGATTACTGACCATGTGCTGGATCTTCATCGCTGCTCGGATGCATTGTCTCTCTAATAATCTCATCCTCTCGATGATGGATGCGGATATGTTCCACCATACTGGGCAGGCATCCGTAAGCAGGGGCCACACCAGCAGAAGGTAACAAATGAGGCGGGCATGATGTGAGATGTGCCAGTTATAAAAGAGACGTCTTAGCGAGTGAAACCTAGGTATGGCTTTTTTGAGCTGAGTGTCTACATGTTTGGAGCAACGAGCCAGATGGTCAATATGAACTCCCAGATATCGGACCGTTTGCTTTGTTGGGATAACAACTTCTTCTCCGCTGTCCGGTTTGAAGGTCTCAATCACGAGAGAGTTGATGCCGGCTTGGTTACATCTGTTAATCTCTTGCACTGGTCTACGAATTAATATATTCTCGCATTTCAAAGGACTTATTCGGAGGTTCCACATTGAGTAGAAGTTATTGATTTTGTTCACCAAGGTTCGAAGAGTGGGTTGGATGTTCTTTTTGTTTTTCCCAGTTACATAAACAATGAGATCATCAGCGTAGGCTATTGAATGGGTTTCAGGGGTGGTATTAAGTCCAAATGCATTTAGTATGTCACTGGTGTAGATGGAGAACAGGCACGGGTCGTTCACTGTTCCTTTCTGGAGTCCTTCGAGTATTTGAAAGAATTTATCAGAGCAGTGCACTCCGTCTGTTGTGCAGAATGATCGGTTCCGCACTATGTCCCAGATAAGCTTCACTAGATCGGAAGGGAATTTTTTCTTGAGAAGGGTGTAGATCAGTCCGTCCAGCCAGCATGAGTCGAAAGCCTTCTCCAAGTCTATCAATGTGGCACCGACCATGTATTTCAGACGTAGCGCCTTGTTTACATCTGCAAGGAACTTGTGGATGGCGTGAGTGGTGGAATGGCGATTACGGAAACCGAATTGGTTGTCTGGTATGATTTCGTTCTGATTGCAAAATGACGGTTGATTAAATTTTTGATTACTATCTCATATACTTCACTGAAGTTTGGAGTCAAACTAATGGGGTGGTAGCTGGAAGGTTCATCACTAGGCTTGTCTTTTTCAGGATTAGAATGACTTGAGCGCCTTCCCAGATTTTGGGAAAGTAGTTGAGGTTCAGTACATTGTTGATTAGTACTACAAAATCGTGAATAACATTCGGTAGGAGGTGTTTGATGACAACTGTTGGAATGTTGTCTATTCCACTGGAAGTTTTATTCGGCAGTTTTTTGATGATCAATGCAATTTGTTCAGGAGATGTGAAGTATTTATCTAGTCTGTCTTCATTGGGCTTGTGGGCTTTGTTGGTCGAGCTGAAATTGGTGATAGTTCTTTCATTTAATTTCTCACGTTCAAAGGTGTCTTTGAATTCAGATATTTTTTTGTCAATGATTGCTCTCAGCTGCGTTCCTTCGTTGTGGTGTCAAGGGGAGTTAATAGTCACATAAAAGACTCCAATGATATTTAATTTGCTGACTGGATCACTGAAAACGTATTTGTCATTGACAAGAGGTGTGTTTTCAAGGTTATTACCAGAGTTTGTGAGGATGACGTCGTTATTGTCAGAGATGTAGATATGAGCCAGACCTGAGTGTGCCTTTGGGCGGAAGAGCCTATTGATTGTTAGCATGAATTTTTCTACATCTCTGAAGTTGATCTTCTTGAAGACGTTATTCCAATGTTTTTCTATTGATGCACTAAACTCAAGATTGAGTTCTTCTTTTGTTTGTGCAAGATGAAGTTTAATATTTTTTGTTTCTTGTCAACCCCCCGCTCTAACCACACAGCCATACCTCCGTCGGTATTTTTAGATATATATTACAGAGAAATATATTTTTTTATAATCTAAATCATAAGAGAAATATTATAGCGTAAAACTCGTAATTTATAAGCAGAAACAACCATATACACTATACTAACCAGAGAATACTCAATTATATCCACTTGTTTTGTTGTTACAGAAGAGTCTCATGGGACACTAAGCTGCTACAAATGTGGCCAGTACAATGAAGGTATCGGTAGTATCACCCCCTGCATCAATTCGACCGCTCAAATGCATCTCCAGGAGTGTCCGAGCTCAGCTAAATGGTGCATCGTGAGTATCGATCGATCCCACTTTACACTCACTAAGCCCCCATCCCCTCTCCTTAGTCGGTGGGTTACCCTTTACTCTTGTCACCCATCTGCGGAATGGGCCGTAGGGAGGTGGGGTAGACTGTTCCAGAGAGACGTAAGGAAGAGTCGGTGGTGGGGAAGGAGGGCTTTATGCTCTACCTCTATCTCACTCATCCTGAAATATTCATAAGTGGCACGATTGGACGGCAGTATGATGCTTTGCTTTATGGATGTACGTGAGCTAGGGCGAGAGACTGATATATAGCGGGGGTAAGAAGAAATGGATGGGAAAATACTGCAGCTTACCAACTCCTCTCTCTCTCTTCAAACCAAAGTTGACGTTGGTTGTGCAGTCAGAGATGTTGTTGTTTTATTTTCATCGTTTGAATCTGATATTTTTAAATTTTAAGAGGTAAATCTCTGGGAAAATACATGTTTGTGGGGATCATGCTTTGCATTCATGGAATGCAGGGGGTTGATGGTATACTCAAAGACATGTTTCAGGTGTGTAGGAATGAGTAGAGGGCATGCTTGAAATATTTAACAAATTTTGATATTAATTTTCATGGAAAGTGCGTTAGTGTGGGGTTATGTTTGGCATAATTTTCTTGGGGGAATTCAATCAAGAATTTTATAGTTGGTGAGCTCAAAGGGGTAGTGATGTGCGTCAATTAAGGGATTATGGACACAACGCCATTTTGATGATCCAAGTATAAAATTCAATTTGAAAGGAAAATCATAGGAATATGAACAATTTAGCTAAATTTCTGGTCAATTGGCCATTTAGTATAATAATAATAAATGACAAACTTTGTCAGTTTTTTGGGATTTGAGGTTAGAAGAACAATTAGAATCTCGAAAAAACATCTTCAACATTATCCAAAAAAAATTTATCAAATTTAGTTTATCTGATTCCTGAATATTAGGAGATTAAAGATATACTAAATTAACAATCTTTATTTTCGATTGTGTAGATCAAAACTTTTCGACCTTAAAGTTTCTTCTTAATTTGAGATAATTTTCTTCCCTGTGTAAGTTTACATTTATTCATTAAACTTTTTCCTTTCTAAATAGGAAAAAAAAATAATAAAACACTTTCCTTCAGGCAGTTCCTCCCCCTCCCCCCTCCGCCGAATGAAAATGACATTTCCATTGATATTGTATAAATGCAACCTGTACATTGAGTACAGTTGAGAGGATGTATAAATGAACCGAAGTGAATTAAAGAAGAAAAACTGTCGTTTCTGAAAGTTCATTTTTAAAAAACTTTCTACTCTCTGAATAACTTCACCAACATTTATTCCCCCCGGTGGTTTTCCAAGATATCAGTGATTAAACCGTTCCATTTTAAACTCCACTCGGTCCACCATATATTTACCAAATGGACAAAGAAAGAAATTAAAACCGTGTAACCATCATGCAAAGATACTAGTATACAAAATAATGTTCATACATTCCACGAGGTTTATCATGCTTTTTCCCAACCCATTGTTTTCTCACTCCTTTGTTCTCTTCGTTCTTTGATACACAATTGTTATTATCATTATTATTATTATTATTATTATTATTACTATGATGCAACGATACGGGTACAATTGTATCGCATGGAACAGCACCTTGAGGGAGGGGGAGAGGGCAGAAAACGAAAACTGATGTTTAATTTAAACCTAAATATTGTCATTATTCCGAGAATTGTTTCTGTTTAAGACATCGAAACCTTTTTTTTAGATGGAATTTTACATTTTATAAAATTCTAAAGTAGTGAGAGGGTAGATAATAGATTCAAAGGGTTTTTTGACATTTTCGAAAAGCTTAAATTGAGCTTTTCAAAAATCTTATTTAAAGACATTGAAAAGCTCAATTTGAGCTATTCAGTGCTCAATTTCAGATTTTCAAAAATCTCATATTGAGACTTTGAAAAAGCTCAATTTAAGCTTTCCGAGAAAATCTCACATTCAGATTTTTGGCAAGCCCAATTTAAACTTCATGAAAATCTTAAATTGAGAGTTACGAAAATCTTAATTTGAGACTTTTGAAAAGCTCAATTTAACCTTTACACTGTACCCCTCCGAAAACGCACGCTAACTGTAGCGCACGGTCTGTCAGACCGCTATACCATTTGTGGTTTTATTTTCTAACATTTTCATTAACAAATGTCTTATTTTTAATGTTTGCGATATCAAGAAGAATATTTAATATAATTTCATGTAGTTTTTGTTAATTAATTGCAATTTTTCATTCTCCAAATAATTATTTTACCCTGAATTGAATTTCTTCGCTGGACGGGTTGAACCCTAAATAGAATGCTCATCGAGATACTAATTGATGGGCTTAATTGTTGTTAAATCATTGAGAAATGAGTTAATAATGATATTAATGATAAATATAAGTGTTAAAAAAAAAATTCCATAATTTATCATGCATTGAATAGACTTATACTAACTGCACAGGCCGGTCTGAGAGACTGCAACTTTCCCACTTTCGGGTATTTTTATCGATTTATCGATGGGTAAAAAATCAAAAAATACCTGAAATCGATTGAAACCGATGAAATATAAAGATACTAGGAGTTTGAAATTTTTTTCTTTAATTCATAAATAGTTATACACTATGAAAGTTTTGATAGCAGTCCCACAGACCGGGGGTACAGTGTAAAGGTTAAGCTTTATGAAAATCTCAAATTGAGACTTTCGAAACGTTCAATTAAAGCTTTATGAGAATGTTAAATTGAGCTTTCCAAACGCTCAAATTGAGCTTTTTCGAAGTTCTCAATTGAAGAATTTGAAAATCGCAATTTAAGTTTTTTTTGGGTGAATGGACAACTAAAAAAAAATGAAAATTTTCCCCTCATTTTTAAATCTTCATTTTCATAATGAGAATTATTTAGTAATGAGTTAATTCAGAATTGAGGGCAATCTTCTTAATTTGAGAATTATCTTTCTAAGCTATTATATCACGATATGATGGATTGATCGTCAGATTCGACACCGCCCGTATGAGCCACACCACCTCGGCAATCCTGCAGAAGAGAGAATTTTTGAAGACAGAATGACGCTATTTGAGTTCTCTATGAATCCTTACATCACTCTTGAATTACGTGCTCTATGGGGAATGCTACCAGGATTACCCATTGATGAAAAATTTCATAAGAAATATGTACAGCTGAAAATGGACGATTTCATTCCAACTATCAACAAAAATGATTATCAAAGTGACGGTGGAATACTTGATCTGGCGAATCCTGAAATCTATGCTGCTGATATTCAAGAGAAGATAGCATCATATCAACCCAATAATCTTCATTTTCCAGATGATCGAAATGATAAGAAACACCTCATTCTCGATCTTGATCACACACTCTGCGATCCGGATGTCGACTCATTCCCTTGTATCGAAGCAAGGCGTCCATATTTACATGAATTTTTACGTCGAGTATATCGTCATTACGATATTGCCATATGGTCTACAAAGAGTATAAAATGGACTGCTGATGTACTGGAAAAATTGAAGATAATCAATAGAGGAGAGTACAAAATTGTGTTTTATTTGATAGCTCGAGAAATGGTGACAGTTGGAACTCCGCATGGATTGGTTGACACAAAACCTCTTGAGATTATTTGGGAGAAATTTTCATCGAAATATTCAGCGAGAAATACAATTATCGTTGATGATGAAGATTCCAACTTTGGGATGAATCATCAATCTGGGTACAAAATAAAACCATACAAAGTGGAAGATGAGCCAACTGATATGGAACTGAAGAAGCTTGCTAGTTATTTGGAGCATATCGCACGTGTGGAAGATTTTGGATTCGTCATGGAAGTATGAGATTGCCTGGAAAAATTTTACGAGTTATGGATGATTGGGAAATTGATATGCAGGATGATCGTTTTTATTTGACCATCAGATGGGGCGATAACAAATTGTTGCTTAGGAATATTCATGCTGGAGCTACGGGTAGAGAAATAAAGGCGTTGATTCATGAGGCTATTGGTTTTCCATTTAAATATCAACAATTAGTATACAATTTCAATCTCTACTAATTTGCAGGTAATTAATTCTCTGACAATTGTTTTAAACTATCTTTTTGCAATTTCGATGGATCAATTTATGTTATTTTCAATAATAAAAATGGATCAATACGATGATCTTCTTCATTTCATCTTAGATCCATTTCAATTGCTTCTGAAGACTCGAGATGACGGACAGTCCATTCATCAAATTTCTCAGACATTTCTGGAGACATGACAGCTTTCCACTGATTAACTTCACCACTTCGTATGAATTTCTCTCTAGTTGTGGAGATGTTGGATTGTTGCATAGCACCTATCCATTCCTCCTTGTTAACTGCTGGATTGTTCTTCATTTTCGAAAAACTCAAGTGATCCAATAGAATGTCAAGCTTCGCTGGTGGTAATGAGGGTTTTCCCAGGAATTCTGATGTTTTTTGAATTACTGATGACAAATTCTAAAACAGAAAAAAATAGTTTATTCCACGGATTTAGATTTTACGATTGACTTACCGATTTCATATCTTCAAATTTTAGAAATAAAATTTTAATTTTAGAGTCATCTCTACGATTCCAAAATCCAAGAATGTGTTCCCAATACGGGCAGTATAATACTAAAAAATGAAAATAATTATTATGATTATTAAATGTTACAATATTATGAGGTCTTTGTACAAATTTATTTAACCCACATTTATCTGCCAAAAAAAGTTTGCAAAATAGATCAAAATTTCCTTGATATCCTTCCATAAGTTGAAAGTGATGATAGTAAGAAATGCAGGTGTCCTTCGGATTTCTCCGAACATAAATGATTTTTGCATTGGTTTTTCCTTCACGCAGATCACGCGGGAGAAGATGAAAAGGTAAGTGTGTTTTAATGAATCTTGGAGACGGTAGATTGTCACAATATTCTGGGCCCTCATCTATTTCATTATCGACTTCTGTAAATTCTTCGGGTAGTAGAGAAAAATCAGTGATGGCTGGCAGTCTAAAAATTAGTCTTAAAATTGAATTGGATCTGATAATAAGGTATTATCTGTTATTGACTCAATATTAACACAATGTGGATAACTCACTCGAAGAATGGAAATCTCTCCGATAAATTTATTTTTGCACCTTCGAGATCTATATCATTTGCGAGACACCAAACCATCTCTTGTGTCCAAGTGGTACCTTAAAATATAAAATTAAATAGATTGAGTTAATTAATCAATTGATTGAATAATTAATTCAGTTGTTAAATAAGTGAAAAATGATGATAATAAGGAAGAAATTATTGTACTTACCCGATTTTGGAAAACTAGAGACCCACACGTCATCAGATCGGACTTTAAAATTTTCAATTACATCTATCCATTTAGTATATTCTTCCGGAAAACGCACACTTTGCACACTGATGAATTTACTCTGGAAGTGACTCTTGAAGAGCCCTCTCCACATTTTCTCGAAATTTTCCACTTCATTGTCGTCAATCACACTTTCTCCCATTACTCCTGATAATTCAATATCTAGATTATTGAAGAAATAAACTGCCCAACTCGATCAGGGTCGCCTTATAATATATAGTCGTTTGAATTGATACGTTATCAGTTAATTGAGATAAGACTTTCTTTAATATTTCTTCATTGATACATGCAATAAACATAATAATATTAATATATTTCATCGATTACCATTTTATGATTAATTAATAATAAATTCAAAATTGAATATAGCTCATGACCTTAATTACAATCAGAGTAAAAAGAGAAAAACTTAATTTATATACAAATTCACTGAATATTGGGATTAGGAAATAAATCGAATGAAAAATCTGAGGATTTCTGATTCTTCAATATCCACTCATCGAATTTTTCCGACATCTCGAGAGACATAACACTCTTCCACTGGTTTACTTGACCCTGTCGTATAAATTCTCCATCTCCCACAGCACCGAAAAACTTCTTGGTGAATTCAAACTCATTCTTGTGATTAACCGCTGGATTTTTCTTCATACTAGCAAAGCTCAAGTGGTCCAACAGTTGTTTCAGTTGTTCTGAGGATAGCTTGGGTTTCTCCAAGAATTGCACGGTTTTTTCAATTACTGATGGCAAATTCTTGACATGATTGAAAATATAATCATTAAAATTAATAATAAAAGGTATAAAGAGTATTTGAATTTACAAAAGATGATTACTACTTACATATTTCATTTCTTCATATCTGAGGAATAGAATATCATATTCAGGATCATTTTGTTTACTCCAGAAACTGAGTATGTGATTCCAAAATGGGCAATAAGGTACTGAAACAATGAAGAAGAAAGTGAGGAACATGATAAATTCGCTGAATAATTATATTTTCTTAATTTATATTGCATATAGAGATAACATGAATGAATAAAGATCAATATACCTTTATCACCTAGGAAGAGCTTACAAAACTACTCAAAATTTCCACGAAATGCAAAATGCTTAGCGTGATGATAAAAAGATATGCACACGTCTTTAGGATTTCTGCAGACATACACGATTTTCGCCTTGGTTCGGCCCTCGCGCAAATCACGGGGGAGAAGATGAAATGGTAAATGAGTTTTAATGAATCTTGGACGTGGAAGATTTTCAACAAATTTCACACCATCTCGCACGAAATTATGATTCTCCAATTCTGGGAATTTTTCGGTGAGTGCTGCATTGTTAACATGAACTGATGATCTGACAATGAAAAGGGAAAACTATTCAGTATTGAATAGTTGACTATGTCGTCAACAAATTATATTTTATAAACGGTGACAAATGGAAATTGAAAATCGCGCCAATGAAATCGTATCACAGAAACTTACGAATTCGGGACTCTCGGATTTTTCCGATTGTACCCGAAAATTGTCGCAAGCGGCTCTTCGTCATTACCCCTCGGGCATTTGCGACGTGAATGTCTTTTCGTTTATCGAGCAGAGAACAAAGAGTGCAGTGTTTTAGTGAATTCTGAAGCATTTTTCCTGGTTTTTCTGGTAAGTTTATTATTTTTATGTATTCGTAAATCCATTAGAATCATTCCGTGATTATATTTTTCTTTGTTCTCCATCGAGAGTCACGGGGGGTACGTGTATTATTAATTTCTCGGAATGCTGTGTTAGACAGAACGGATTTTGATGAATACGGGAATAGTGTTATTAACAGGAATAGCTTCATTTTCTCATCTAGCTGGTCTTAATGAGTATAAGGGAATAGTGTTATTAACAGAAATAGCTTAATTTTCTTATCCAGCTGGTCTTGATAAACACAGGGGAATAGTGTTATTAACAAAAAAAGCTTTAATTTCTTATCCAGCTGGTCTTGATGAGCATAGGGGAATAGTGTTATTAACAGAAATAGCTTCATCTTCTTATCTAGACAGTACGCCCACGGCGTAGCCGACACAAAGACAAATTTTCATAAAAATACATTAATTTTGAGACAATTTCACTGGATTGTTTACAACAAAAAATTACAATTTAATTCAATTTATGTGCATTGTATTGTAATTAATTTTTTTTTTGAATTTTATAAATTTCAGAAATCTGAATGAGAAAGCAACCGAGTAATAGACTTAATAATTTATAATCAGGCAGCATAATGGGTGAGTTTATATATTATTTATGAATATCTAAAATAAACTAAATTGAAACGGGTCATTAAATTCCCCCAAAACCCTCGGGGAGTCATTTTTTTTCTAAAAAAAACTCAAATAATCGTACAACGTTCATGGAAATTGACCTATTTTTATTTAAATTGTGTCGAGTATAGAAATTGCATACAGTTTCCCAAAAAAATAATTCAAATGTCAACTTGACCCTTGACATAATTTTTTTTTTTTTAATCATGTTACAGAAATGGAAATTGATACTGATAAATCCAACGAGAGTGAAGAGACGGAGGAGGAGGAGGAGGAGGAGGAGGAGATGGAAGTACAAGAGAGTGACGATGATGCTGATGATAATGATGATAATTGGTGTAGATGCTGCGGTCGTCCTGGTCATCGCAGCCAAAAAGATAAATTGTGTCCCGGGTATCAACGACGTTATACAGCACAACGTTTTGGTGCCAATCCAATCAGGAAAATAACGAAAATGGGTCTACTCGGAGCTCTTTATGATGAAAATTTTTTGCGTCCTATTCGTGAACATGTTCGCATTGGGTCAGACATAATGATTGAAGGATGAATTTTGATAGAGTCAATGGTAAGGAGCAGGCATGACAAGTTTTATGAGTGGTTGGACAAACACAAAAAAGGGGAGCCAAACTTTACATTCTTCTTCAAGGCATTATGCATTAATAAAAACGAGGATAAAAAAGACGTCAACCATCCAGATACATGGATTAAGGAATATATTAAAAGAGAGGGAAATTACACTGGGGGATACGATATAAGCTACAGGGTTCATGCAGTTAAGATGCAAGAGACTGTATATCGTACTGCTTATAAAAATCTGATTGTTCTTAATGCTTATCGACTTGTTCGAAAATATATTTCTAAAATAAATTTTGAAAACGCTGAAAAAGAAATCGAAAATGAGGAAATTACAGATGATGAGAAAATTGATGAATTAAAGGCGAAATCAAAACAAGATGCACGTCAACAAACGGATCAATTGTTTAAAGGAGAAATGAAGCAGAAAGACTTGCCAAGAATTTTAGGAAATGACAAACACAAAAATCTTCAATGGCCACCAACGTTATCAAATTGGTGGCATTTCATTGGTTTTTTTTGTTGAACTTCAAGAACACATTTCTTTAACAGCATGTCCAATATTCCACCATGGCCTACAACATGCACACATCACCAGTGAAGTCCTTTTTGACATTATAAAAAGACATCGTCCCACATGGCTGCCTCGCTCTTGACAAGATTATAAAATGACACCAGACGAAATAATCTCAAACGTGTGGAACAAGGTATTCAAAATTCAAATAGTCGATGAGGAAATCAGTGAGTACTTTGAAATGTACGTCACTACAAATGGTGTAGATATTTCAATACATCGAGCATATAGAAGACCACCAGGAAATAAAGAGACGAGAAAGCATTCAAAGGACAAAAAACAAGATGGACAACAACAACAATTTACTTATACTCTTGATGAATTCGATCACATGATTGAAATTGACAGAGGATACTGTGCTATGCTTGGATGTATATTAACCAACGATATCAATTTTAATGAGGACTATGATAAAAATGGCATACCACGCAGTGATAAAGAAACTCGTCTTGTTTTTAAATCGAAACATTTTCATCGTGATGTGGGGGATCGTGATAGAAAGAGAGCTGAGAAGAGGATGTGTACTAGGAGAATGGAGCGTTTTGTGGCAAATTTGCAGGAAAAATATCGTAAAATTATTAAAAGTGATTTCAAGGAATACTATGAGAAGCGACGGGAAGAACTGAAGGAAAAGGCAGAGAGGGCTCAAAAGCTGCTAGTAGACGTCAAAAAGCTCAGGAAAATAAAAAGGCCAGGAAAGCTGAGGAAAGGAGGAAAAATGGAAGAGATCCTGCCAAAATCACTGACAAGAGGAAATTAAGAAAGCAACAGGGATTTCGCAAAAAACCACCAGATAGCAAACAAGATGAAAAAAGTACCAAGTCTACGAAAAAACCCAAAAAATCCAAAAAACCTGTGGAACCTGAAGATATAAAAGTTGATCTCACTCTCAATGAGCCATTAATACAAGAATTAGCTACAAAATGGCGTCTAGAGTCCTTTAAAAAATTACAACCAATTTATGCTCGTCCCACAGTTGCCCGTCTCAAGTGGGATAAGTACATTAGAACGCAGAAGGAGGTACAAAAAATACTCGACAAACTACGATGCAAGGAACAGAAGAAGAAGAAATATCACAATCGTGGTAGAAAGAAGAGGAAAAAAGAGAGGAAAAAGGTGTTGGTGATGATTGGAGAATTTCGATAGGCCAATGGCATCAAGGGCCACCGGAGAACACCATTACGTGCTGTGCAGAGGGCTTTGGAGGCAGACAATGACTTTGTCGTTGTCAAAGTTGATGAATTTCGTACTACAGCCAATTGCTCCAGGTGTAATGGTCCGTGTCCACCATCCAAATCCCCCCCACAGATTTCAATATTGTCCATATTGTAAAATCACATGGCACAGGGATGTGAATGCAGCACGAAATATCTTACGGCTGGGGCTCATACTTGTTGGATTACTTGGAAAAGAATCAATGTGGAATTGGGATAATTTTCAATGTGGTAATGACGTTATACCACCACCACCACCACAATACTCTGCAGATAATTGCAGAAATTCATCAAGTAAGAATAATGAATTTAATTTTTTTCCTCCCTTTATTTCCATTTAAATTAAATTATAAAAAATAACAAATATAATTTATTTTCAGGTGATTCATCCCCCATGCAGCAAGAATAAATAAATGGCAACGGTAGGGGAATAACCGTGATGCATCCTAGCAGTGGATAACACTCGCCAAGATACTAATGGTTTCCCCATCTAATGCCATCATCATCACCATCATCATGCTGCTACATGACATTTAATATTCAATATTAACGGTCTTACGCTGAGTCGTACCGTTGGACTGCATCATTTTTGTGCAACTCCCCGCATCAACAGCTGAGATAATAAATCATGCTGTATATGTGATGTGATAGGGTTGTTTGCATGATCAATAACTGACGTGAAGACGTGAACCACTTGACTCGTGCGATTTTGATGCAGAGGTCAGGGGTTTAAACTGACAGTAACAACTTTCCTTCCTTCATTCGACCATTTTAGGGGACGTTAAGTAGATATAAGCACATGTATAACTGTTCATAAATCACTAACGTCACGAGTACTCTGTCTCCCAGGTGACAAGTAGAGAGTGTCAGCGTTGCGTCAGATTTCTCAAGACAAAATACCTTGAATTATTGAAGGGAACATTGCGTTGATAGTTGTGAATAATTCACTGGATTTATCTGCTGATGTTTCACGCGAAATTGAACTAGAAATGAATTTGTTATATATACTTTTTAATTTTTTAATTTTTTAATTTTTTTTCTCTCGAAAATTTGAAAAGAAAAATTTATAAAAAAAACTTTTTTTTTTTTAATAAAATTAATCGTAAAATGGACATCATTCAAATATTTCTGATGAGATATACGTTCGGATATATATTCTATCCATGAGGGATAACTAATAAAATTAATTCCGTGGATAGGTAAATTCCTCTTTCAGCTCTAATTAGATTAGAGCGTTAATTAAGTTAAAATTCTATTGGAAGAGGGAAAAAGAAATTAAACAAGTGAAAAAAAAAACTTTATACTGAAAAAATTGAATGAAAGTGAAATAAAGAAAACAGAATAACGAAACTCAAAAACTTGAAAAATCCTTTGGAGAGTTGGTTATGACCGGTATAACCTACTTTTCGTAACCAGAAGATTAACCGTAGAGGCAAGAAAAAAGTGCTTAATTAATACCTTAACTGTTCATTAGGGTCGACGAGTTTCCTCTGGCAGTCGAGTGTGTGAAGTATACCTTCCATATTTCCGCCTCTACTCTATTTGTCATATTTTTTTTTCTTTTATTTATTTACTTTTTTTATGCCTCGTTAATTCATACAAAATAATTTTAGCACATGGAGAGCTTGAAATAATTGATTTTTCTTTATTTCGTTGGGTGCGATAAATTTATTGAAATTTTTTATGACTCTGGGCAATGTACATTCAGTCTGGTGGGGGTATTTGATGAAAGAGGTAAAGTAAGATTATTGATCATGGAGATTGAAAAAAAAAATTGAGCTTCATAATAATGATGAGGTAATCTGTGGAAAATATTTAATATTTACTTGATTGAAAATTTCATCTGGAGTAAAAAATTCCAAATTTCTTCCTGAAAAATTCATGATCAGTTGAACAACTTGCATAATCCGAGTGTCGTAAAATCTATTGACACTTAAAAAAAAACAATTTCTGTTTATTGAAAGAAATATCCACCCGCGAGCTCTCATTCCACTGGTGAATCGGGAGCAAATATTATTACAGTTCTGTTGAGGAAAAAACTTGGGATAATCCCACCAGTGGGACGAGAAAAACTAGTGAATGATAAATGGACCGAAAAACCCAATTCCCGATCTGAGGAAGTGGTTATAAAGCTTTTTTCCCTCCAGCGGAAATGACTATGAATAAAGTTACGAAATTTGGGGCACCCTTTTTTTTTTAGATGGAAGAAAGGATTGGGAGAAAACAATGTGAGGGTTATGTAAACAACCGGAAAAATGGAAAAAATAGGGAGACAGGGGATGTCAAATTCAACTGCGTTACACTAGATTTTAAAACCTTCGGAGGATTGAAATAGCAGAATTTTTTTTTAACATTTTTTATGAAATATTTTCATTATTAACAAAATGACTCTTCAAGATTTTACGCTGTTTTTATTGTTATTATTATTATTATTATTCGATTCAATATTTACAAATTGAGTATACAAAATTTGTCCAATTCCTTCAATTTATTGAATTAATCTATTGTCAGATAGTCGCTCACTTGACTAGCTGCTGATTCCCACCTTGGAGATGAAATTTGAATTTTTTCGCGCACTTTTACATTTTTTTCTAGATTCTAACCTCAAATCTTTAAACGTTACATTTAACCATAAAATCATTTGTTATTTGCTAGTTTCTGATTTGTTATTATAAACCATACTAAATTGTGAATTAACCGAGAATAGCACCAAAATATTCATATTAATATGAACTTTAATTTAAAACACAAATAAACATGAATATCACAACTCAAATAATATTCAACTTGAACAAAAAAATGAAAACATTTCGTTAATTATTAAACATCTCAACTTGAAAGGAATTAATTAAAATTTCATTCATTCTAATGATATGAAAACTATTAGAAGATTCTTATATTAATAATCTCCAATCACTATGATTATAAAATCATAAATATTGTAAAACTTATTTTTACACCCCTCACCTGTTAAATAACAATGTGCTTTTTTTCACAATAAAACAATTTTTCTTTTTTTTAACACAAAATACGATAACGAATGCTTTGGTAGGAGCAATATAAACAATAAAATATACTGTTTTCGAAAGAATAATCTATAAAATGATATTATTTAAACTCGAGTGCCCAAATGAGGGCCAAAGTTTATAATGAATTAATACTGTGCATAAAAGTTTTTTGATACTAGTTTTTAAGATATGTATATATTGTAAATATTGACGTGTTTTGAATAAAAACCTGGTTTAACAAACAAAAAAAAAAAAAAAAAAAAAAGTTCGTTGCTTCACATAGGGGAAGAGAGGGTATTACCGGACACTTAAGCAGAACTCCTCATATTATTTATTGATAATTTTTCTCGAAACTTAAAAAAATCACTAATTGAAGTTCATTCATTCTACTTCAATCGTGTATAAAAAAAATAATAATAAATCTAACTGATTTTTTATAATTATTTTTTTTCGAAAAAGCCGATTTGTCCGGTCTTACTCTCCAAGTCAGGTAACACCAGACACCATAAAATACTACCTTCCTATTTATTCAAAATTATATATTTTCAATGTAAAATTAACACATAATGTTTTCTCGGATGCAAAATTTGAATACCAAAATCATTCATAGAATAAATATAATTTCGATATGAAGAAATAAAAAAAGAAAAAATGCTCATTTGAATACAGCCATTTCTTAGACGCTAATAGCCATGAAATTTCCATATTTTTTTTCTAATTGTCATCACAAAATTATATTAGCAAAACATCCAAAATTACATAACGACAATAGGTTTGACTTCATCAAATTGTTACAGAAAAAAAATTATCATCCATTTTTTAGATATCAGAGTGTCCGGTATTACCCGCTGTCCGGTAATACCCTCTCTTCCCCTACGAAAGGTTCCGAGTTCGATTCCCGGTCGGAGTGAATTAAATAGTGAGATCTAACTATTAAAAGTCTTGATCAAGATGTCATCATACTAAAATAGCAGAAAAAGAATGTAGGTGTTTCTCTACTCCTTTGAGTTAAAAAAAAAAGTTATAGAAATTGTTGATCAATACTCAACTTTAATTCGTTCTCGAGACCAGAGATATGAAACTAAAATACGAGACCAGATAGTTAAAGTTTGATACTAGATTAGCGAACAGAGCTGTAAACTCCATACACGTGGGCTAAAACTTTTCTAAAAATAACCTGAAAAAAACCCCTGAATTCAAATGTTAGAAATTCATGGGTTGTCCGAGAAAATAATCCAAGTTTATGTCCATCGTAGGTACAGATGTCCATCATAAATGTGGTTTACATCGGGAATTTACTCCCCAAAATGGCCAGTATCCAAGCGAAATCCTCAGGTTTATGTTTGTCTTGTGTTCTGTACCATAACTGGTATAACATGACGATATACTGAAGTTAACTTTGAATCCATAAGAACATCACAAAGTTGTACAAGCATAGTAACTGAAACACGAAATGTCAATACTATATACCAGAGGAAATGTCAGAATTATGGGGGAGGAAGATATTCTCTTGACCTTTTGTGCGACACAATATTCTTACATTGAAAAAATCATGCTCTTGTGCAAATTGAGAGCTATAAAAATGGATGAATAAATATAAAAAATAATATTTCAATAGAAATGAATATAACAGAGACTCTCTCTCCTGTGAATTAATATTGAGTTGACGGGATTTTTCGATGATAATAATGCAGTCTCTCGGTTGTTCAGCGATAAATGCATTAGTAACAAAGGATCCACAATTGACCCAGGCACAATCAATATCGGTCTTATGTACCCAAGTGGCTACCTAACACAATTTAGTACGTCAAATGCCACATCGGTCACGCTACAACAAATGGCTCCTATCTCAATTGGATGCACTCAGTAGGTGGGCCAGTACTAAACCACAGTTGTTTACCCTGTATCTTGAGTCTACGGCACTCTGAGAAGTACCTCTGAATCAATGATCCTGAATCAACACAGGTTTTACATATCCATTTGTGAAGATTGAAGCCATTAAGATGAATTTAATTTTTTTTTCTGAGTGAAAATGTGAATATGCAGATGTTTTTTTTTTCTGAATATTCACGGGAAAAAGTTTCTTTCTTTTGTGGAAGTTTAGGAGTTTGAGGTTTCATTGAGAGTCCAGGAATTTTTCCACCATTTTTTTTACAAGTATTCATTATTTACTTTGGAGAATGAGTGATTCATCACATTCTCAAATTTCATAAGTTTTAACATGAATTTGTTACAGTTTAATCTGTCCAATTGGAATTTGTAATTACCCTTGAGGCAATATGTTCAATTTCCCTGTGCCAATCTCGAGTTATTGATTATTGGGGATATCCAACTTGGACAGTCTCTGCTATGGAATGGGTTTCCGTGAAATTGATACTAAAAATTCTATTTATTGAGGTTTTTTCAAGTCACAGTTCTCATCCGATTCTGACCGATTTTATTGTGAACAATTGATTTTTAAGAAAAGTTGATTTCGTGTTGGGCCCAGTACAATAACCAGGCAGGTAATGTGGAATATATATTTGATGATACTTGTGTGATCGGAGCTCATGGCATGATCCTTTATTGAACGCTTTTTGTTAACAATCTATTGTTCTTTGTAATAGCAAATTGTCGATAGTATATTATTCTGTATCATACTATAGTATAGTATCAAATATTTTCTATTATACTGAAATAATCTAAACTATACTATGCTAAACTATGATATACTATACTATACTATACTATACTATACTATACTATACTATACTATACTATACTATACTATACTATACTATACTATACTATACTGTACTATACTATACTATACCATACTATACTAAACTATGCTAATTTATGCTCAACTATACTATAGTATTAAAGAAAAATTTTGTCGGTTTGCTAGAAAAAATTGTTTATACTCCTAGGAGCGATAAACCGCGTTTTCGCACCTAGAAACATGAAATTTCGTTCGTCACACGGCGGAAAAAGTATTCTCGCCTCGCCTTCAGCTCGGATTATAAAGTCACATTCGTCGAAAATACTTTTATATGCCTGGTGGCGAAATATACTATTTTGAACTGAAGAAAAAAAAAATACACATGAAAGCCAATTGATGAAGTTTTGAATACACCTCAAATCAATACCATATATCTTGAATGAAGTGAACTACAATAATCATTCAAATTGAATCCATCCACTTACAAATGAAAGATGAAGAAGCATAATATAAATTCAATCGAGTTGAGAGCAAAAATACTCCTCTTTTTATAATACCTCTTGAAAAAGTTTCTGAAGGGAGAGAGTGCTCACTCGAGAGTTGGAAAATATCCTTTCTTTTTTTTTCACTCCAATTCCCTGAAGTTGGATGTCTTACACGTCTAAAATTTCCATTCAATTGTGTTTACTTTTATTGTACTCTTGTTGTCTCTTTATTCGTTTTTCATTTCCAATTTGAAACAACTGGTGGAGTTTAATTTCCCGTGAATGAATGCAATTTCAAGCACTTTAATTATTTCATGATATTCAAATTTTATGATTTAATTTTATTGACTTGAGCTTGAAAACAGTCGCTATTACTTTGTTATTCAAAACTCCAATATTTAGTCATAGCAATTGAATTCCATCAGACAGAGTCAGATGAGGAGTGTTGAGGTAGTATGGACACAACTTCATCTTCAGCATTGAATTTTCAAATTTGTTTAAGATCAAATTTCGTATAATTATGAAAATTATTGAGTCAGTTCATTTGTAATAATTGAATTCATTGAAAAAAAAAAAAAATTGATATCGAATAAAAAGTAAATATTTTCTCGATAACTCAACTCAGTCAACTATACTAGTTTAAATATTGACCATACACCTTGAATTTGCTCCTGATATACTTACCTCACTGTAAAAAAATGTTTAACCATTTTCTCTGGATTCAAGTGACTGGAAAAAATATGGTAACTACTCCTTGAACGTGGAATTTTGCACATCAATGATTTCTAATGGTGCATTCATCATCCGAGATACCCTCATTCTCACCGATAAATTCGTGCTTCCTTGCATGAAAATTTTGCATTCATATCTCCACTTTCTTCTAGCAACTGTCCCATCCTTCAAGCAACAAAAAAAAGTTTCCACATTTAGAAAAATGACTAACTCTAGAATCTACTCTTTCTTATCAGCCCCAAAGGATCTACGTTCAATTTGTATTCATTAAAAAACATGAGAAATTACAACTTTTTATACATCTTCAACTGAAAATAAAATAGCCAAGTCTCGGTACAGTAGAAGCGAAATAGACAGAATTGAATAATCCAATTTCACCTTTTTTTACCATTAAGTTGTAGTCTTGAGCTGTACCTACAACTTTGGGGAAATCCAGAAGGAAAAAAAGATATTCGTTAGCTAACAAACAAGTTCCGAGCAACTTTTAGCAAAAATTTTTGTAAATTGCTCAATTCAATATTCATTCTTTTATTATTATTATTCTTCTCGTATACCGATTTGGGTTCTTTGAAAAATTCCGTACAATGATATTATCATCAGCGAACAGACAAAAACTGTCAATTCTACACCCTAAAAAGGTCCTGATTCAAGTCAATAATCTACTTCATTTAAGTAGGATGACTCTGCCTCAATCAATCTGATTCATCGGCCTAACGTTGGTAGAAAATCGGATTGATTCAGGTAGAAAACGGTAAGTCTGTTTTTCGACCTAAATCAAGTCGAACTCTACCTAATTTGAGTCAAACCAAAATCCGATACCCTCCCCGTAAATAAATATTAATTCCTTTATAACTCCAACCACACCATCTTCAACATCTAACGAATTTACTTGGCAAGAGCTTAGTCCCCACCAAATCTCCATCTCAACCTCTCCCCTCAATCTCTGAAATACAATATTCACACTACCCCTCAAAAAATCCTCCCCCCCGTAACCTTGTGTAACAAATATCATCAACTGTTCTCATTAAACTTGCGATGAAGTTGAACGAAGTCAAATTAGCCAAAATGAATTTACCCGGGGCATCCTCGCGTGAATTACAGAGTCCTCTCCTAGTGTTTTGGAATAGCCTGTGTGTGTCAATTTCTTTTCCTGATGAAAAAAAAAACCATCATTCACCAATTATTCTACATTACTGTTGACAAATTTCAAAATGTATATCTCATGTAAATATTAACGTACTTTTAATAAAAACCTCGTTGAAAAAAAAAAAAAATAGTTGCATAGAAATATGGCTGCCCACTTGAAACGTCAGTACATTTCGGATTTTGAAATTTAAGTTTTCAAGAGGATGTGGTGAAACCTGTGTTGAAGTGGCTAGAAATGGTTAGAAATCCACCAGTTGTCTTCGACCAAAGTTGATAGCCAAGTTATTCTCGAGAGCGTCCAGACGGTCCAGGCGGTTCAGACGGTTGGGACATTGCGCTAGTAAGGAGGGGCAATGGGGGAAGGGGGCGAGAGATAGTTACAGATCAGAGGAGGATCCCTGCCTACTCCCATTTTCCACTGGAATCTGCATAGAGATTGAACTCTGGGCTGCACAACGTTGCCGACTATGTGCCATGACCATTATCGTATTATCGATTCCCCCTCCATCTCTACCACCATGTCTCACTCTAACCTACGCTCATCTCCATCTCACTCGCGTGTCTGAATATTCTATATCCGCGTAACTGACGGATATATATATATATATATAACCAATATAGCCCTGTGTTTCACCCACTATCACATCCTTTCCAACGGATTTTTTTTTTTTCCTCTTTTATGCCATCTATACTTCTCGTGCCTTTAGTCTAGCCGGGTGATTTCCGACAGGCTCGTTCTTTCAACGAGAAAAGGGCTCTTTTTACTACCCACACTCGGGTAGGGTATAGGAGGAGGGATGAGGGCTTCTTTTACCTCCTCTACACACGAACTTTTCCACAATCAAAGACAGTATACCGACTCTATATGTCTTGTTCTAGATTTCTTTTATTTCTGTGTGGGGAGAATGATATGGAACTCGAATCGGATATGTGATTGTTTCATGCTGGAATGGAATTCTTTCAATGAGCTTTTTCTGGTTTAATTAATTTTTTTTTTTTTCGGTATTTAAATAAATTCAGAGAGGACGCGATTTTTTTTTAGATTAAGAATATTGCTCTTCTGATGATTTAGAGTTTTTTGAGAATATCTTTGAATCTGAGGGGGGATAGACAAATTTTTGTCAGGAGCTTTTTTTATAGAGCGCAATTAAAGCTACAAAAAAGGTATTTATGAAAATTTCATCATCCCTTTTGGTTTCGGAGATGTTTTAAAAATAGTGATTTTTTTAATTTCAAAAAAGACGTTCCATTTTGCCTCTGTTAGTTTTTTAACATTTCAATAATTTAGTTTATGTGACGTTATGAGTTTTACCCGGAGGTAAAACTCAAGGTTAAAGGATTTATAGATCTGGTTGGTGATAGTGGGGTACTCTAAAGCTCCCTTTCTACGTCCAGATAATTATAACCCTTTATTCACTCCGCCTCGGCTAACTTCGGCGGTGAGCTCACGGGGGGTTCGCTCACTCGGCGGATGTCGGATGGAAGGATCTCGGAAGGGTTAAGGTGTTATTGAACACTCGCGTATTAATCGGTAAAAGTATGGTATATTCACGATAGTTGTTAAAATACACGACAATGTTCGTAAATGGGTCGGTATACGCGTAATTAAGATGTTAGCTCGACTTGGAACTTGGACTCGCTATTATTGTCTTTTGGCCGAAGGCCTGAGCCTGGAGATGTTCGCGACTCCACTCCCTATCGTACTCTGGTCTCTAGTGAGTCCAGAAGACCCACCAAAGCTCGCCAAAGTTCCAAGTTGCTGAGCTAAGCAGTCTCACGGTTTTTTCCACTAATACTCTTTTATGCCATCATTGACACAAACTAAGACAGTCAAACAGTTCAGGCCACCTGAACTGGACTTGCAAAAATCGTGGGACTGCTTACCACGATGTCCAAATGACACCGTGGGACTGCTGACCAAAGTCTGGATGGCAGGAAAGAGAAATCACATTTCTCATTCCTCTCATCCAGCTATTGTTTAACTTTTCCATTAATTAATAACTAAATCGACGTATTGGTCGATCCCAATACGTCACATTTAATTTAATGAAATTCCCTGAATATTCCAGGGACATTAGTGACGACTTTCAAAGATGAAAAATTGTCAATTCACGTTTTTTTTTCAGAAAATAATAAATGTTCCTCCCATCCCATTTTAGAATATTGATCGATCACAGGAAAGTGCAAATGCTTGTTAAAAATATGTTGTTTTCCTCTAAAAAAAAAAAACCTAAATTTTTAGATTAACGATACGAATGTTGAAATATCGAGAGTTCTATTTCCACGGATTTTTCATTTGGATGAAAGAGTTTTCAATAGCTATAAAATATACAGTTTAGAAATTGTCATTAAAAAATATTCAAAGGCCTTCAATTCTAGAGACATTTCAATAGATAAAATTTGTTATCAAATTCTCACATTTTCCTGTGCTGAATAAAATATTCTTACTCCACGAATTTTCACCGTTAAGACGTATTGAATGATTTTTAGAATATCATACACCAAAATCAGATGAGAATATCCCTGATTAATTAAACAGAACTTTGGATTAATTTAACTTGAAGTCTTTATGACAGACTAACACCGATAAATCCTATAATCAAATTCTTTCCGATCTAGTTCCGTCATCCTATTGGAAATTGGCACATATAGACGAGCGGAATTATTCTCCTCATTCAGAACGATAATACTCAGTAGACAATGCGGATGAGTTGGATTCACCGAATGAATTTTCATAATTTCATTCCATTTCTATTTTATTTTATTTTATTGAAGACCCAACAGTCCAAGCCAATTAGAGGATCAAATTATTACATGAATATATTAATAGTAGCAAAATAAAAATTAGGTAACGTATATACATTAGATACAGATGGCAGTTCGGCGCAGTGGGGTCGTCAATAGACCCGGGTTTGATTCCCACCGATGAGAGCAGTGAGATACTAACTAGTATAAAAAGTCTTGATCAGTCGTCTGAATAAGTTTCCAATGAAATTTCAGAATGAGACGTTAAAATAAATGAAAAATATATATACATATGTATACATGAGATACAGATGGCGAACAGTAGATATTTTTACAGAAATAAGGACTACATACTAAACAGTCATCCTTGCGACAACGAAAAGAGAATCAGTTCTAATTGGATGAATGACGAGTGAAGATGTAGAGCAATTTCAACTCATTTAACTATATTTTATCAGATTTTAATTCAAATATATTATTCTTTTATTCCGTTAAAATAAATATCCTGTTCCTCAGAAAATTCCCGTCAAGTCAATCAATCGAGACGATGAAGAAAAAAAAATTGGCATTTGATGGAAAAAAATGAGCAGATAAATCAAATTGACGGATTATAAATCATATGATGTATTACTGGTGTATTGAGGGCTAAAAAGATGAATTGGTGAAGAAAAAAAAAAATTACTGGATTAGTCTTTCACCTGTCCCATTCCCCTCTGGGGCCTCTGGCACACACTCTACAGTTGGCAAGTGAGCCAGAGAGAGAGAGAGTCAGTGGGTAGAGTGGGGGGATTTTGCGCGGCTTACCGCCCATTTTCCAGTCGATCGGGCGAAAATTGCCGGCAACGATATATACCTCGAAACAACGTCCCCTATATCTCCTTTCAAAAGCGAATATTACACGAATGAGTGCAATGTGGAATGTTGAAAGGGGGTGGGGGTAAAGGGGGTATGGTCAAGGAGATTATCAAATATTTTTCACTCCCAATCAATGGGTGATAAAAATTTTCCATACTATTGGGGGTTAAAATGCGTGTCAGAGGATACGGTAATCGGGTTTTATTATTAGTTTTTGTTATTGTGGGAATTGCGAATTATCATTTCATGAGGGGTGGTAAAATTTTTAACGGTAGAAAAAGCGTTAAGGGGAGGGATTTATTTGATGATAGCAGATAGGAGATATATCGGTTGAATTAATGAATTCTGCTGATGTAATTATTTGACAATCACTCATCACTTTGAATGAATCGCAATGTGTTCAGTTATTTAATTATGGGTATGATAGATTTATTATCATGTTTCGGATAATTGCGGGTTGAGTGATGGATTGATTGATTTATGAGGATTTCAGAACCTCAATGGTGGGTGAAAAATATGAATGATTGTCGTCTTTAATTTCAAGATCATTGAAAATTCAATTCAATGAACCATTGAAGAGAGACTAATGAAAAAGGGTGTTTCAAGAGGAGTCAAATAGAGTTAATGAGGGTCAGATTTATACATGTCTATTTTGATCTGTGTATTACGGATAAAATGGCATGTTTGGTCCTTACATCTAAATTACACATGGTTCTATCAATGAGGGCCAATAAGGGTCCAATAGAGGGTCAATGACAATTCGTCAAGGTCGAACTAAAAAATATGACCTTTTCAAGGTTAAAGATCATACATTCGACGTCCATAGAGGTGACGAAATTGCATGAGAGTCAAGAAGCGTTGGTAAAATTTAAATGGAGGGCTTATGAGGGTCAGTCAAGGTCAAATTCATACATTCCACCTTTTTAACACCCAAAATAATATATATTGTGCCATTATGAATGGCAAAATTACACATGGCTCTAACAATGAGGGTCAATCAAGGTCCAATAGAGGGTCAATGACGATTCATCAAGGTTGAACTCAAAAATTTGACCTTTTTAAGGATAAACTTCATACATTCGACGTCTATAGAGGTGACGAAATTGCATGAGGGTCAAGAGTAATTCATGGAATTTGAATGATAGGTTCATAAGGGTTAGTCAAGGTCAAGCCCATAATCATACAGGATAACTTTTTTGTGATATTCAAAATGATATAGTTGACCCTCATAATCATAATTCATCCAAAATATCCGGATAAATTCATCGAAATGAGAAATTGTATGACAAATCGATAATTCCAAATAGAAAAATCATATGTTAGCCAATAAAACTAACATATGAAATTATCAACAATATTGAGACCACCGTAAACACCATCAATTATTTGTATAAGCCCTGGCGGCCATTTGTCAAATGCAATATAGTCGATAGTCACCACACAAATTCCCTCTACTCCACCACCACCCATCTCCAATAAACCTCAATGCTTATAAATTGCCATTGAATACTCATTGAATTTTACAATGTCCGAGTCCATTATCCTTATTCCTCGATACACTCATTCGTCCTAGTTATGCCACTTCTAGTCTCCTATTTATTCATTCTAAATGTGTATTTGATTTTTTTTTGTCCAGCAATGTTAATTCCCCCTAGTCTTTAGCTTTTTGCTGTATCGTGGACGCTGATCCATTAATTTTTTTTATCCTGGACATTTGGTGGCAATTATCCTAATGAATCGCTTTATAGTGGACTTTTATTAAGCCTGGCAGACGCTTAACTGCCGGAAGGAATTTTGGATAATCCTCTCCAGCGAATAATCGTTTTGGGGATAATGAACGACAATTGTTTTAGGCTCAAGAGATACAAATTAATTAAATTCTATCGGTTAATTTAATACTATGCAATTTTTTTTTTGCTTCAATGCTAAGTGAAATTCACTTTTTTCCAGATGTTTTTTGGGTTACGGTGATGGAATAAAAAAATTGTTTGGGAAGTTTGTGCTAGGGTTAGGAGAAAGGGATGAGGGGGAGGGGTGAGTAACAACGTGGTGTTGAGTCGTGATAGCTATACGAATCCTTTTAGCACAGCTGTTACTGGAGGATCATGTTTTTACACTCAGTACATATTCACGTAGCGTGTTACATAAAACTTTTGAGTTTGTTACATAATATTTGATCATCATAATGTAATTGGGGATATAGATTGATGTGATTTATTTAAGATGAATAAAATTGGTGGAAATATATTTTTTTTTATTGAGCATACCATTTTTCCGAACAATTTTTCTTATTTTAAGAACGAAAATTTTTTATGTTTAAAATAAAAAGAAACAGCAGAAACTCATAACGTTCATATAGAGCATTTTCTGCAACAATAAACTCCATTACTCGCAATTTCAAAATTTTCTCGGTGTAATGAACACTTTTTGCCTCTTCAGCAAAAACTTTCTGCTATTGCGAGTAACTTCAACTGGATGGAGAAAAATTTTGGTGTTGTGCTTGTGGTGCAATTTGTTTTTCCTCCGTAAATAGATGCACACCGTAGAAAATTTTCTTGAAAGAAGTTGGGATCATAATTAATATACGCCTTGCAGATGAACATATTGAAGACGATAAAGTTTTGTTTATTTGTGGTCTTAGAGATTCAGTAATTTTACATCTTTGGTACTGAATAATAAGAAAATTCCAACTTTATTGTAAATAGATTTTTTTCATGTAATCCTGCAGAGCTTCCTCCATTTATAAACAATAAAACATACCTCTATTACGGAAAATAGGTCATCCTGCGTGTAAATTTGCTGCCAGAGCCACAGGCGAGGGACATCGTACAACCTAACGATGTGATATCATCAATGATTCTATCAATAATGGCAGTACAAGAATATTCTCCCTGCTTAATATTCTATAAAAAACTCATATACAATGCGGTTTGACAATTTCTAGATGTTCATGGAAAAAAAAAATCACATTTAAAATACACGATTTTTTTAACTTCCCGATCCTAGAGGGAAGTTATTGTAATGGGTCCGAAAATCGAAAATGGAAATTTCACCTGATCTCCACGTTTTATGACCCCTAGAAACATTTCATGACATTTTGGGAGAGATGTTTGTCTGTGTGTGTGTGTGTGTGTGTGTGTGTGTGTGTGTGTGTGTGTGTGTGTGTGTGTGTGTGTGTGTGTGTGTGTGTGTGTGTGTGTGTGTGTGTGTGTGTGTGTGTGTGTGTGTGTGTGTGTGTGTGTGTGTGTGTGTGTGTGTGTGTGTGTGTGTGTGTGTGTGTGTGTGTGTGTGTGTGTGTGTGTGTGTGTGTGTGTGTGTGTGTGTGTGTGTGTGTGTGTGTGTGTGTGTGTGTGTGCGTGCGTGTGTAAACAAAATTGTGGCTCGCGTTTTCTCTTAAACTAATGGTCTGATTTGAGTTTTTTTTTTTTCAATCGATGTGTTTTTATGTAGCTTAGACCTGATTAAATTATGAACAGGATCGTCTCAGCGGTTTTTGAGTTATTTCAGTAAAACTTGTGAAAAAATCGTAAAAAATGACGTTTTTTTACGAAATCGACGATTTCTGCGCGAAAAACAATGGAATTCAAGTGTTTTTTATTGCAATCGATGCGTCTTTGAGTAACTCAAAATTGAGTGGAATTTGGAAAAAATTGTCTCAGCGGTTATTGAGTTATTTATAAAATGCAATCTTTTGAATGTCAACAAATTATCAATTTTTTATAATTGATCTACAAATATACAATTTTTTTTGTTCGATCGATTCAATCACATAATCCCCCCCCCCCCCTCCTCTTTGCCATCGACCCAATCGGTCAAATATAGCAATTTTTCAAAAATCATCACATTATTTTTTTTCCTAATTTGAAATTTCGTGAATTCTAAATATTGAAAACATTGGAAATTACAGAAATTGAGTTTTGCAAATGAATGTTTTTCTTCTCTTTCATGATTCTGATTGAGTATTAGGCAAAATTATTTCAGCAGTTGTTTATTTACTTGCATGAATTTCTCAGATTTTATGGTTTTTCGCGTTGAATCTATACTGAAGGGAGTATTGGTCGGGAAGTTATCGGTTCGACCCGCAAAGGGTCACACCATCACTACTCGTTTTAAATTATTTTCTCCTTCTGCACGGAGAGAAATTTTCGGTAAAAATTACCATCCCATTCAAAAATTTATTAAAATTTAATTTTAAATATAATAATAATATTGTCCTGATGAGAATTGTGACGTTATGAGTTTTACCCGGAGGTAAAACTCAAGGTTAAAGGATTTTATACTGGGTTGGTGATTGTATTGGGAACTCTAAAGCTCCCTTTCTAGCTATTGTTGTAATTATCCTTTATTCACTCCGCTCTCGGCTAACTTCGGCGGTGAGCTCACGGGGGGTTCGCTCACTCGGCAGATGTCGGATGGAAGGATATGAAGGGTTAAGGTGTTATTGAACACTCGCGTATTAATCGGTAAAGTATGGTATATTCACGATAGTTTTTAAAATACACGACAATGTTCGTAAATGGGTCGGTATACGCGTAATTAAGATGTTAGCTCGATTTGGAACTTGGACTCGCTATTATTGTCTTTTGGCCGAAGGCCTGAGCCTGGAGATGTTCGCGACTCCGCTCCCTATCGTGCTCTGGTCTCTGGTGAGTCCAGGAGACCCACCAAAGCTCGCCAAAGTTCCAAGTTGATGAGCTATAATACTCTTTTGTGCCATCATTGACACAACCTAAGACAGTCAAACAGTTCAGGCCACCTGAACTGGACTTGCAAAAATCGTGGGACTGCTTACCACGATGTCCAAATGACACCGTGGGACTGCTGACCAAAGTCTGGATGTCACAATTCTCATTCCTCTCATCCAGCTATTGTTTAACTTTTCCATTAATTAATAACTAAATCGACGTATTGGTCGATCCCAATACGTCACAGAATAAATAATATCCAACTTGTGTTAAATTTTACCCTTCCAGCGTAGTAATTTTTGTCTAAATTTCAATAAAAATTCTAGGTTTGGTTAGTAAATTTTACCATTCTGTCTGGATAAAAGTCGACCTGACGGTACAGTAATTCCTATCCTACCAGTCGGGTGATTTTTATCCAGACGACTAGTAAAATTTACTATAAGCAAACCTAGAATTTTTATTGAACTCTAGACAAAAATTACTGTGCTGGAAGGATAAAATTGAACACAACTTGGACATTATTTATTCTCATCAGGACAATATTTCCCAAACGGAAAATAAAATTCAATTTTTACATATCAAATTTTATTGTTTAAAATTTAAAATTTTACTAATTTTCAGTTAGAAAAGAAGAAAAAATTTATGGAAGAATACGTTTATCAAATGAACTGGTAATTTTTACTAAAAATTTCTCTCCGTGTGGTCTTACCAATGCAATTACTCGGTTTGAGATCTACACTAGCCTCCCTCACTCTCCTCTCATTTTTCCCCCACCATAGGTCAACTTATGCTTAATAGCTTGGATGTCCGTCGGAGCAACACCTCACCCAACAATTACTGTCGGTACCAAAAATCTATATAAATAATAAAAAAAATGATTTAAACCTCAACGAGCACAATTCCCCAACAGCTGCTACTGAAATGAGCTTATTAATCTGCATGAGAAAAACCAGTTTCCCTTTGTAATCCACCCAGAAATTCCTGGGAATTATATGAATTCCGTTTCGCCGAATTCAAGTTACCTAATTACCATAACATTCGTATTGCATTCAGAGCAATGCTCATTACATTACCCCTATTTCTGTATACATTTTTTACCCCCTCTCAAATACTGAAAGAGAAACTGATGTGAATTGTTATAAATCTAGTCCTAATGGTCCCATCATTGGATTCCCATTGCGCTCAGATGCCAATGACACATTAGACTTGTTCGATTTACCGCCCTAGGGACATTGTGTATGGATTCCCGATTAAGCCATATCCCACAAGCCTCAATTCCACTCCCAGGATACTATCTGTGTCTGATAATTGAACAAGTATATTTTACACTAACTGCTGTCTGTAACTGATTATGATTGGAGAGGGCATAATGACGTCACACCTTCCTAGATGTCAAGTTCACCCGCAGCGAGGCGCTGGTTCAGCTCCAGTGTTTTTACGAGTGTTGCGAATTGATTGGGGTTATTCATTGATATATCTTGTGAAATTTGACCATGTAGGAATTAAACAGCAGTTGCAGAAATACGACATTATTATAAATAATGTTTTCGTCGGCTTCTCTACTACATAACTTCATTCTTCTTTACCGCTTTGACTTCAAATTGCTCTATCCACAAAATGGCTGAAAGATGGCGATGATGAACCAGAAGCGTGACGTCATTCAAGGTCATATGAGCGATTTGAAATCATCAATTTTCAATTAATTATTTTAATTATAAACCAAACGATTTCGAAAATTTTACTTTGGGCTTTCACATAACTCGATTTGAATTATCAACTGGATGAGAAAAAAAAATTTCATGAAATATCCTTTTTTATGAAAATTTCATGAAGTTTAAATATCAAGCGTTACATCAACTATTGAAAATTCCGAGGGGCCATTCATTTGTGAAATCACTGTTTCACTCCGGAATGAAATCAGTCTTGAAGTCACATGAAATCGGTCGAAATCAGTGAAATCGCGATTCCAATTATTTCAGATGATTTCAAAAGAAACCACATGAAATCAGTTGAAATCAGTGAAATCAGTGAAATCGTGAAATCAAAAATGAATGTTAAATAAGAAAAAATAAATAAAAAATGAATAGAAAAGAAATAGAAGAGGTGAAAAATTTTTGACTTAAATTTGATGACCTGTCATGATCAATATTTTTTGAATTCACCGACAGATTCTTTTCTAACTTTTTGAGTAGTTTGTGGAGAGGGTAGTGATAGTCTCTGTAAAGCGACAGCCCGAGGAGGGCACTTTAAGTGGAGGATGCACTCTCCTCGAAAATGGAAAAAATTCGGATTTTTACATATGACCCAGTCGTGCTCGATTTAAGTTTCTAATTCTATGAAATGAATAGATATATCATATCAAATGAATTGACAAGAAATTATTTGATTCTCATCGCTTCATTTTCATGGTTTCATCCCTTCATTCACCCCCCTTGTAATGACTCTCATGTTTGAGCCTTTTTACATTAATATGATGCATTTTTTACCCCCGAGTTCTATCCGCATCCCCCCCCCCTACTCCATTCCTCCCTCCTCCATTAAATAGGTGCAATCAAAAATTTGAAATCACTTGAAATCGAAAAGAAATCCTGAAATCACCAAAAAAATACCATGAAATCACATGAAATCGATGAAATCACGTGAAATCAGCAATCACTGTGGCACTGGATTTTTAAATGAATGGCCCCTCGGAAAATTCACGTTATCGTTGGTTAATATATTCGAGAGATGGTGAAATGTATGACACGTGTGAACCATAAAACCATTTACGTGTCTACATAATTCAAAGGGCATAAATTTGCATTACAAACTGTCGAGAAATATATATATATATCTATACGATGAAAACATGCCAACAGTTTATTGCTGTTTTGGGATCGCAAAGGAAATTGATGGCCAGCAGCACCAATGATGATGAATTAGTCCATTATTCATTTTATTTTTTTTCCTGTAAACCCTAGTTTACTCTTTATGAAGTTGGTTAGTTGCAGTAGCTCAGTGCCCATCCTTTACCTATACCAGTTGTAAAACTTTTAATGGCTCATCTTCCTCAGCGTCATTCTGTTAGCACACTCTGCGTCGTTCTCTTTCCATTCTCTCATCCACCTTTCTTCTTTCATTATTTGCACTTTTCTCTTGCAAGCGTTACAACACACATTTCACTGGGCAGTTGGCCTGTTTCAATATGCACTGCACGTTGTCCGGTTTTTATTACTGGCATCTGGTTAAAAAAAAAAGGTGAAATAATGAAAGTCAAAAAAGTTAGAGTGAAAAATCAAATATTTTCGTCTGTTAACGATGGAAAAATTAATTTTGGAAATTATTTTTCATTTTTGTTTTGCCTCAAAAGTTTTCGAGGCGATTCAAAAATAAATTTCATGACATAAAAAAAAAAATTGTAACTGAATCGCGAAAACTACTGAGTGAAAATATTCTACAACTGCACAACTTTACTCTCGTGTATCATCGGGTGCCGCCGGCGGCACTCGGATGCGCTCGCGTTGTTGTCATCCTCTCGATGCGATCACGTGCCGCGTCAGATCTGTGTGTTTTTCTCTTATAAAGATTGACTCTGAATGGATTAATTGTTGGATTGAATGAGGAATTCCATGTATAATATCAGTTGAAAGAATCATGAATATTTCCTCCTTTGTCCATCAGAATAAAATAGTAATTATCAGCAACATAAAATATTAAAAATACTGACTTACAACCTTCCATTTCACAAAACACAATTTTTAACCTAATGCCCACCCCCCCCCCCTCCCCCTCCACGAACTCATTTACCCAGAATTTAATTTCTCATTTTCCAACTAAGCGAGGAACATCAAAGAGTCCTCTATCCCTCTCAGCTTACCCACATACCTCTGACGTCACCATATTTTCTCATTTATTCCACTCAACCCGTTGTATATACGTATAAAGAACCATCGCATCCCACTGCCAATTCATTGTTTGTCTTTACCAAGAGCCTCTTATAATTCTCCAGCAGGCATAGAACTCATTCTACCCCTCTCCAGCCAACTACTGAAAATGCCCCATCCTCCACTGAGTCCCATAATATAGAGTAATACTCCATCACGAGAGATGATCACAACATCTTCCAACTTGAATTGAATTATCCTCTTCCATTTAATTCCTTTGTTAAACACAATTCCAAAAAAAAAGAAATATTTACCCTCAACAATTCAAAAAGTAATCCCTCACTGAAAATCAGGACTTTACGGTTTAAGGAGAGAAAATGAAACAGAAAAAGGAGAGTAATTTTAGTTTTCGTATTTTTCGTCATTATCTCTCTTTTATTTTCCTGACATCAGAAATAAGAGATCACGAAGGATTCTTTTTTTTTCTGTTTCTTCTCCACTCACGTTTTCATATTTCACATTTTCTATCCTTCATTTCTCAGGTCGTGGTTGATTTCCCAAGTACGTGGATATCTCTCTCACATACATTTGTTTTTCTTTCTCACTTCCTCTTTGTTTTACCACTAGGATGAAACGAGAAAGGGTATTAGAGACATAGGCGTGAGGATGCGACCTGGTAGTAAAGTTTTCGTCGGGGTGTCTACGGAAGAAACGTAATATTCCTACTGTTGTCGACCAACTGTCGACCGTATTCGTGCAGTTATTCGCTTTTTCACTGTATATATGCCCCATTCTCCTCAGTAACACAGGGGCCAGTTCCAGGCCAATTTTCGGAGCAGTTTCTCTCACCTCTTCAGCATTTACTTTCTTATTTTTCAGTGGGATTTTCTTTTTTGTTTCATCCACAGCCATTTCTCAATTGCTCTCTTTTTTCGAAGAAGCTCTAAACATTGACCCCGGGGCTTTCGTTAAGGTGTCTAGAGATGGAGGAAGAAAAATCGTGTGGATTTTTGAAAATAAACGGACTTTAGGGAGTTGTTCCATTCGAGTCGTGAGGAGCATGAACAAACGCATTGAGTATCCGTTGTGTAACGGGAGCGACTATATAATACCAGTTTTACTGACCAATTCCTAGTCTCTTTATAATTTGAAACATGTCATGGACTCAATTTATACAAAGCCAATAACATATAAACATGATTTTCAAATGAAAAAACAGCCGTTCTGTGGCGCAGTCGGTATGTTTAAATAAATTTCGAACACCTCAATCCAACTATAAAAAATTCTACTCTAATCATAAAATTTATAATGAAGCCAAAATTCATAGATTTGACTGCTTCACACTGAAACTCACGAGAGACCATATTTGCAATTCAACCAAATATATTAATATTAACAATTTAATAGGTGCACCGTTCTACACCAACGATGAATATATTAAAAAAACACTCAATTCTGGCTTCATCCCTCCAGAGGCATTCATATACATGGACAAAAAAAATCTAATACAAGACATAAATAATATTCCTGTTATTTATCATGCTAAAAGAAACGGTTATCCTACAAAAATTAAATATAATGAGAACATAAACTGTAAAACAGACAAAAATCTAATAACTTGTGATACAACGATCTCTGATAGAGATATTGAGCTAGACTATAGGAAACAACACAAAAAATATTGGTGGCTAGAACCACCATAATTCATTTTCCTAACTCCTTCCCTCCCTCCCAACTTCAATGTAAATAACCCCTCTCCCCCTACCCATGTATATATGTATATATTCTAATTATCTAGATTTTTAAGTCTTATTACAAACATCTGTAAACCAGTTTTCCCAGCCAATTTCTGGTTTCGCTTTAAATAAATAATAAAAAGTCACAGACTCTATTCAACAAATCACAATCATAAACGAAAAACATTCAGTCATAATGACAACCAATTTTGTATTACGAAGCGTGCTCAGGCCGTATGTATTCACCGAAAAAAAAATTCAACATTCTAACTACGTTTTTACATGCTTTTTTTAGTAGCTCTTAAGTTCAACACTGTTTTTTTTCACTCACTGTATTCAAACCTTTGGCTAAATAAACATGTTTTAAAAAAAAAAAAAAAAAAAGTGGCGCAGTCGGTTGGAGCATATCACTTGTAATCATGGAGTGACAGGGTCGAATCCCGGTCGAGTCAAATTTCAGACCAATTTTTCAAAGCATAATTGTCAACTGAAAATTGTAAGCAATTTTCAATTGAAATTTCTGGAGTCCGCTGGGCTCCTCATCGGCAAATTGATCCTTGCAGAAAAATTATCATGGCATTTTCTTATATTGTACGCTAAATTCGGTAATTTTTTTTTTTTTTTTTTTTTTTTTTTTGTAACGACGAGATATTCCCCTGGGGAATAAAATCAGGGTACGATAAACTAGTCACCGGAAAGATAAAACTGATGAGACGAAATAAATTAATAACTTTAATATTTTACAAAAAATATATATATTCATTTAATCATGTCAAAATTTTAAAATTCCCCAAAAATCCAATTAGATTAATTCTTCAAAGGAAAACTAAAATCCGACAAAATTCACTCATTCCCTCTTACCACTCAATAATTACCCCATACGCCCAAAAACTCCCTTTCCAATCAAAACCTCAACAATAAAACCAAATTACTCCACAAATTTATAAAAAAAAAAATGCTTAATAAATATAATTACCTCCCAAAGCTCTTTCTACCCAAAATACATTTATCTCACCCTCTGCTACCTATTTTCCCCCTCCCCGCCCCTACATCACCATCCACTCACTTTCTTCTCTGTAAAGCTCAAAAACATTTACCCGCAGTTGCAGTGAAACGCTTTTGCAGGTGTGACGGCATATACCTCCCCCAACTCCCCCCACAAGTGTGTGAGTTTTAGAGATATACTGTTATACGTATGTCCCTTATTGTTACCGCAGTGCACTTTGCTAAACACACATACCTACTCTCTGAAAATACAGTCTATCGCGATTACGTGATACACAACAACAATTCTCCCCTGAACCCACATGTATATATAAACATTACACATTTATAAAACAAAACAGAACAGAAAAAAAATAAAAGTAGTTGTTTTAGGAGGGGAGGGGGAGATTTTCATGTACATTTAAACCGTAAAATATACGGGGCGTTAAACGATGAAAGTTGCACCAGAATCTGCGTGAAAAATGAGGGGTGAGAGGTAGAGGGCATAACGATGTGGAGGGGGAAAAAAAGGAGTGGGCTAGGTGATGAAATGAATGAATATAGATATGGTAGTTGGCCGGAAGGAAGGAAGGAAACCAAGTGGGAGTGAATCGTGATGGAAAGGTAGAAGAAGGGGTGGGGGGAGGGGAAAAAACAATAGGCCGGATAATTGGATGAAATTACCGGGTTGAGAGGGGAGGGGGGTATATACTGAAAGCAACGAATTTGCTGCCTGTGCAACTCATTCTCCTCTCATTTCTTCCTAACTTTTAACGTCGTTATTTCTTTTTTTTTTTTAGCGGCCAATGGGGTGACAGTGATGGGGTGGGTGGGGAGGTGGAGAATGTTGAATGATTACGGTGCATAGGGTCCCTCTTTAGAAATCAATATATCCCTGTGGATGCATTTTTTCTGACAAACTGAAACACTGGCAATTATTTTTTTTAGGTATTCGTGTAAAAATCTGGGTGAAATTTGATTGAAACGATGGTTTTGATGGAATAGCTATTGGCCATTCAATGATTTAATATCGCAATTGATTCAATGAATGTTAAAGTGAAGTTTTGTATCATTTTTTGGAGAGATTGACGTCATGTTTAACATGTTATTAATTTTTTTTTTTTCAAAATTTTTCTCTTGAATCGACTTTTTTATCCGGAGGGGTTAAAGTAGGCGTATAATACTTTTTGAAATAGAAAAGGGTAAATTTATTGTCTCGAGGAGTTTCAATTCAATTGATAGTCTCACATTTTCACGTGAATGCCCTCAATCATTTTGGCTCTTCGGTTTGAAATTTTACTTGGTGGATATGGGGCGGTAGAGGGGGGGGGGGGGGGGTGTTAGAAAAGTCCGTGGGGATATGAAACACTCGACGATTACCCTCAGGACAGACGACGTTTTCTACTAGAGTGCCTGAAGACATTTTTGCATAGAAAATTCATGCTCACCTGAAGAATCACCCTTTTTTTTTGCATTGCACCATTTTTTCCTCGTAGATGAGATGGTAGGTCAGTTGAGATTCCTCATGTGGAAAATGACTTTTTCGGTCTATTTTAATCCTCAAAATTGTTTGATATTAAAAAAACAAAGTTTCTCTTTGTTGAGAATGGTAAATAGGTAAAAAATTTAATTAATTTCAGTGGGAATTTAATTCAGTGGAACATGCATGGGGTATGTGTATACTTTAAAGAGAATGGGGATTAACAGGAGAAATTTACCAACGTCTCTTATCGCAATATTTCACATTCACCCGCTTGGTGTATATAAAAAAAAAAAAAAGATATGTTTGAGGAAGCAGATTAAACGTTAAAAATATGGGTTTTAAAGTAGTATCTCTCGAGTGCCTTCGAGTACTCTTTTTTCGTCACATTTTAGAGAATATCAGGGTGATACCTGATAGGAAATGTTTACGAAAAATATTGGAAATAGACATAATTTTTCATTAATGTATTTTTAAAGAAGCAGTCCAAGAGTTTAATAAAAATGTTCCAACGAACAAATTGTAAAAAAGAAATGTTGATTAAATCGATTATTTTTACTTGTGTCACATTCTTTAATTTTTGCTGATAGAGTTGGATTGAGTTTTGAATCAATTGTCGATTGATAAAAAGAGACGAATCAATTTTCTGTAACTGGGAAAACAGATTGGTCTGTAGAACAAGTTCAAACTCGGGAATGGAAACACATGTGTACGATTGAACGTTGACTCAAAGGTTGGACACTTTGTAAACTACCTCTACCGTACCACACAGAACTATTCCTAAAATTATATTCACACATATAAATCACATCATTACTATGAGAAACAGAATGGCTAAAGTTGTTACCATGTGTGACTTTTATTAAATGTTGTAGGTGGAAATTAATTAACTGGAATGTTTACTGGAGAAAAGTTAATCATTGAATTTTTATTCAATTTGATTTCCAAAAAATCAAAATCTTATTTTTCGTAAATTTTTGAATTAAAAAAAAAATCCATTCGACGAATGGTTGAGGCTTTTGATCATCCAGGAGAAAATATTGAACTCTCATCTCCATATTTCGCAGCGTAAAAAATATTTTATCATGAAGTTCCATTTCATTTATAGTTTTCATTCATATAGGATCATATACATGAAGAAAACAGGATATTTATTTTAACGGGATAAAAGAATAATATATTTGAATTAAAACCAAATTGATACAAAAACATAGACACAATGAGCTGAGGTTGCTCTACATCTTTACTCGTCATCCACACGCAGAGATTGCCCTCAAGTATTCATCAACAGTGGCCACTTCAGTACCGTGTGAGAGACTGTTTTCACGAGCTTCAGCAGTTGCTACCCCAAAACGTAATCGACTTAATCCAGAACACCTCTCAATGCTTATCTTCTTGAAATCCTTGAGCGCTAAAGAGTGGCGTCTGTAGGAAGGTTAATTTGTCTTCTCATTGATACTTATTGTTGCTCTATTATATGCATTAATAGAGAAATAGATCATTTTATAACGGTGTGACCAAAAAATCCGTGCATAAATATACTAATCAGAGAAAAAGAGATGTATGAACATTAATGTGGTTGAAGGTCGTCGAGCGATGACTAATCGTGAGTTTACTCTCGATTAAGCACATTAAATTTCAAAAAATGATAAATATTAATGTTTATTGATATCTATGTATTATATATAAATAGATATATAGCTTTATGCGTGTGTTATCTAACAAAAATGAGAAAAAAAAAACTGAATAAATATTAATCTTTGTTCCTAAAAACTTTTTCTTTCATATATTCATTTGTTTTCTTACACATTTTCTATATTTATTCTTCGACAATAGAACGAATAGCAATTCTTGATGCTTCACATGCTTCATCAATTTTTTATTTAGTTATCAGGAATTTGAAATATATATCGATATTTCATGTATCGATACTTTTTAAACCGATATATTTTCGTATCGATATGGATTATTTCGATCCGATACGATTCGCAATATCGATATTTTTCAGTGTATCGCGCATCCCTAAACTGACTGTCTTGTCATTCTCAAAACCATACACACACTCATTCTCTCTCAATACATCCTTTGTCTCCAAGGGTGGTCTCCTACGTCGTCACATCAACCACCCGCACTTTTCCAACGAACTCTTCAAACTCTAGCACGCACAAACTTGACCGCCATAAATCTGTCACACAACATATACACTTTTTCTCTCGCACCTCGAATGACCATGCTCTTAAAAAAACATTCCTTTTAAATCTCTTATTCTAAAATCTAATGTCTCTAAAGTTTAGTCTGTGAAAAACTTATTTTTCTAGCTCTGGCGACATAGCGCCTTCTCACTTCTTCATACCACTTCACTTCTCTCTTTCCACCACACACACTAATTCACTAATCCCACATTCATATAATACTTTTTATTATTCAATAAATTTTATATCATCGCTGAAATATCATTAAAGAGTTATCGTCGAATATTTCGAACGCCCCTATAATTCGTCCACCTTTTAGGTATTCTGGATTTTTTCAACCGGATAAAGAGTGATTTGCGAATGGTGAGGCAAATGAGGTGGATGCACCAGTTGTGGTCTCTGGATCAGTTCTGTAAATAATAGATAGGTTTTAGTGATAGGTTTAAATCCTTGATGTCTATGCTTCATCCAGTAATTACTAGTTGCATGGAAGGTATTTCACATTGCCATTATGGTAATTGTTTTGTATCGATTGACAAGAATTCTAATTTTGGAATTAGTGGATTAGTAAAACGCCCTGTCAATTTTGACAGAAAACTCGGCGAATCCGGACGATAATATACTTGTAAATTTGGACTATGAGCTTCCTTTCAATTTCGACGATAAGAGTCCTACCAATTAGGATGAGAAAGCTTCCTGTTTATTTTGATAGCAAACTTCCTGTCAAGTTGAATGGAAAATATCCTTCGAATTTGGAAAGAAAGTGTCAAGTTGATTTTGACATTAAGCTCTCTGTAAATTTTGACAATCAATTTTAATTTTGGTGGAAAGCTTCTTGACAGGTTTGGCAGAAAGCTTCCTGTCAATTTTGACAATAAGCTCTCTGTTAATTTTGACAATCAATTTTAATTTTGGCGGAAAGCCTCCTCACAGGTTTGGTAGAAAGCTTCCTGTCAATTTTGACAGAAAGCTTTCAGTCAATTTTGACAAAGATTCCTGTGAATTTCGAAATGAAAAGCTTCCCATCAATTTTGACAAGAAGTGTCTTGTCAATTCTATCAAAAAGCTTCCTGTCAGTTTTAACAGAATCTCCTCAAACCTTTCCTGCAACTCACAAAAATCCAAAAAAATAATACCTCTCAACCTATTCCCTTAAATCCCCCTCACACCTCCCCCCATGGGATGATGCATCATCACCACAATTTCACCCTCAACAAGATATGTAAAATACTCATGCTCCATACTGTCACACCACTTCACTTCCCAATCTTATTACACAAGCCCTTGACTTCAAATCACAATCCCCAGTTCCCCAAACAAATCACCCAAATAATTACCATAATTCAAATTACCAAGCTGTATTAATTCCAACCACCAAATGTCTTATCATGTTGCAGAAATACGTGAGCGAGGTATCAACAGTACGAGATTGTGTCAACAGCTGCGCGGAAAAGGGTAAGTTCTAAACCCTTCAGGGATAGTCAGTATACATGCTAATAATACCAGTGATGGTATCTATAAGTGAGATGGATTGGAAGAAATTCGAGAAGACGAGTCGATGGAAACGAGAGAGCCAAAGGGAGAGTGCTTTTCTCACTCCTGTACCTACTCCACCATCACTTCAATGGAATAACTGGATGCAGGAGTCAATAAAAAAAACCCGGGAATTTTTCCTTGATGCTTTTGATGCTGCTGAGACGCTACAGGATTCCATCCACATATATAAAATGAAAATCGAAAGAGAGAGAGAGAGAGTTGGTGTACTTGCGTCGAGACTCAAATAGCATAAGCACTGTACATGGAGAGAAATTTTTGGTAAAAATTACCATTTCGTTTGATAAATGTGTACTTCTATAAATTTTTCCCTCATTTCTGAGTGGACATTTAGTAAAATTCAATTTTAAACAATAAAATTCGATATATAGAAATTAAATTTTATTTTTCGTTTGGGAAATATTGTCCTGATGAGAATAAATAATGTCCAAAACTTATGTCAAATTTTACTATTCGTCTGGAGAAAAATCACCCTACCGGTAGGATAAGAACTACTTTACCGTCAGGCCGATTTTTATCCAGACGGAATTTATTTATTTATTGTTCATTGAGACCTCACAGCACAAGGCCAATTAAGGGGTCAAATAAGTAAGTTTTACGGAATGGTAAAATTTACTAACCAAACCTAGGATTTTCATTGAAATCTAGAAAAAAATAAGTTGGACATTATGGATTATCATCAGGACAATATTTCCTTAAACGGATCATAAAATTTAATTTTTATGTATCAAATTTTATTCAAAATTAAATTTCTCAATGGAATGGTAATTTTTACCGGAAATTCCTCTCCGTATATGCGTTACTGTCCATGTGTTAAAATGCATGGACCGAGATCACGCTGGGACACGCTGTCTACTCTTTTTCGTCTCCCCTCCAGGTGATTGTTGGTGAAGGGGGGGGGGGGGCACCCTCACATTCGATCCAATGAGAGAGACAGCATTATTCAAGGGAAGGGAGTACCACTCGGACCACGGGACCAGTCTGGATGAACAAATTCTTCTATTTACATACCAAACTCTGGAATCGATGGGCCTATTCTATGAATAGAGACATTCTTTTTTTTATCCCTCCCACCCTCTCCCCCTCCTCTTATCGCTGTTGTAGTCTTTTCTACTTTTTATCACAATTCCTTTCTTTATTCCTTTTTTCGGTGTTCTTGGACAGCAAAAGTTTGTACCAACTCGACACCCAATACCTCGATTTTGCTGACATTTTTTTTTTTTTTTGTTTTTTTTATGGTAAAGTGCAGACAGTTTTGTTAAAGTAAATCACTTTTATTTATTTCTTTTTTTTTTTCTTAAGGGAGTAATTTTATTTCTTGGAGTGAAATGTTGAATGGATGATCGAGGTCAGAAAGGGAGGGGTGGGGGGTGAATTACTTCATGAAGAATTCAGGGGTGTGAGGCTTGAGGTTCGATGGATTTTATTATTTCATGAGGAGCGAGGATAAAGAAAAATTTACAGATGTTGGAAATGTCACGTAAAAATTTAAGTGGAGGTGAAATATTCTGGAGGGGTGGGGGGAGTATCAATTTCAATTGGACATTTTGAGTTGGAAAGGTTTTTTATAAATTTTCAAAAGTGTAAATTGGATTGAGGGGAAGGGTTATAAATCCTTAAGAAAAATTTCAAATTGTTTTTTTTTGTTTTGAGGGAAATATGTGAATTGATAATTATCTCGATATTAATGGGGGATTTTAAATGAAAATGTCAAGAGAAATTTTTTTGGGAGAATTTTATCAGCTACAAAAAAGGTTTTTTGACTTTTTTTTTCCTAGAATCACTCGTTTTCGTGATAATTTGAAAAATAAAAAATTTTTGCATTTTTTCCACAATTTTTAATAGACTTCTCCTGTCTTCTTAATGAGCAATGTCTCGAGAGGAGTGTAATTCCACTCACTCAGTCTTTATTTTCTCATACATAAAATTTGTAATTCACACATTTCTCTGTATTCTAAACTCATTACCATTTTTTTTTGTTCATGGAACAAAAAAAAAACGAGAAGAAAAAAATCCCATTAAAAACCCCCTTCTGAATTTTTAATAATAACCGAGTGTGAAATGTTTCACAAAATATTCAACATTCTCCCTTCAAATTTAACCAGTATTTCATCAACATTTGAGACCACGTACACTCGATGTTGAACTTTTGCCCGTGCCCACTAAAAGCATTTCTACATTTAAGTCTCCTATTTTGACGATAAAAATATTTGTCACCATATCCATTACTACCATTTCCCAGTAACTGAATACCCTATGAATAATGGATCGAATAATTCACAAAAAAAAATGAAATAAAAAAAATTGTCAGAAAATAAAAATTCACAGTAAAAAAAAACTCAAATTTCCCGCCTTTGTCCATAAATATTGGATATCTCGTTACCATCCACTTTATCAGTGATTCAATATCAGTCTTGCGTAATTCATTCGATGATAAATTCCCTTTTAATACTTCTGGTATTTTCGAAAAATTATTAAATTTCCTCCGAGTGATTAAAGTTCAATGTTTATCATGGAGTGAATTCCTGGAAATTCCAGTCGATACATCAACTTCTCTAGTCGCTCTCTCTCTGGACTCAAGGCGTTGGACAAACTTGTCTCACATGGAATTTTGGGGAGGGGGTAACCCCCTAGTGGTTACTTTACGACTAGAGTAGACGGTGGAAATGTATACCGATGGGTTGGGGTGCATAATGGACCTCCATTGCCAACGATCGTGTGACAATTTTGAAACAGATGGTTGTGTTCAATAAATGAATTTACTCCTTTCCTTGGTGAATGTCATTCTTGCATATTTTTTGGGATTTCGGAGTTGAAAAATCGATCTTAGGAAACTTTTTTTTAAATTGTACATTTATCATGGAAACGAGTGATTTTAAAGAAAAATGTTGAGAAACCTTTTTTATAGATAAGAAAATTTCCAACGAATAATGTCTTTTGACATTACTCGTTAAAATCACTCATTGTCGAGATAATTTCCCATTTAACAAGATTTGAAAAATCGGCTCATATTAATTTTTGAATTGTGAACAATTATAATTAAATTTACAAAAAAAAAATTGTTTATTTTTTTGGAAATCAGGAGTTCTGGAAAGAAAATTTATTTTTCTGTGAAAAACAAAAATTCCTGGCTAAATAAATTCCTAGTTCTCTCTCGTTAGGCAGTTGAGGTGAACGAGGAAGTGTAAATTTTAACGAATTTAACCTAATGAAAATGCATGAAATTTAATGCAATTTGGCTTATAAATCACATGTGTATTTGATAATATCTTGGGTATATAACGATTCATTTAATTTACGGAATTTATGTATGACTGAATTGTGAAAAATAGAGAATAAATCACAGTTCATTAGCATTTTTATTGCATTTTCTAAGGATGCGTACAGTTTAAATGGATGATAAAATCACTGCGATCTGTTCGAAAACAAATTTATTGTTTGAACTGGGGTTTATTATCATCTAGAGGAAAATTGTTTCCGTAATTTTTATGAATATTTCCTTCATCGTTCAAAATCAGTTGGTGAAGTTGTAAAATGAGATGGGTCATCTCAACTTTAGGAAAGTTTTTGATGGATATCTCGGGATCCATAAGAGATAAGAAAATGTTCATGAGAACTTTTTTGTAGCTCTAGTTTTGCTCTACAAAAAAGGTATTCATAAAAATTTCTCCATTTCTTTTAATTTCCGAGATATTTTCCAAAAATGATCTTCATAATCGACTCATCGTGTTTTATCACTCCACTTTAACACGAACTAAAAGACTCACAAGTGATTCAAATCAAGAATCGATAAGAATAATCAAAAAACTGACTTTTAACATTAAGAAATTCCGTCAAAAAATTTCCATTGTATTTTCACTTCGTTAATCATCACAGAATTAAGCTAAATGTTAATGAGTAAAACAAATATTCTGAAAACCTCTCTACAGTATCTGATGAATTATCAACACCACTTGGTAATATCTTCAAAAGACACTCCCACTTTTGACGTGATACGTCTATGTTTTCGTTTTGGTCTGGAGCATTATGTGTTATTGGCCGATACACGGCATCCCTATGAGAGATGCTGTTGCGTACTTGCCTTTAGATGACTACTTCTTACCCCTCTACTCCCCTTGTAACCCCCATCGGGGGTCACGTGGTCACCTGATGTGCGCGGAGGTTTTACGCGTAACTTCATAGCGTTGAGTACTTTCGCCGTGATTACACGTCAAAAGTTCCCTTCCCCCTTTTTTTCATATAAAAGTACATTAAATAACTACTTTTATAAGTCTTTTGGTCCTTATTACGTGGAAGCTGGTTTCCCTAATACCAACGAGTGATTTTTGGATGGATACATTCCTCCGAAGAACTAGAAATTTCAAGGGTAATTCGACGATAAAGTTCCAGAGATCAGGTTTGTCGGCCATCTTAATGGAGGTACGCTCAGAAAGCAAGTATCGATAATATTTTCCTTCACCAATAACACCTCTAGGGTGAAAGAATATACAATTCCTCCTGGTTCTCTTCAATGAACAGGTGTCGAAACTCGAATTAACCAATGAAATATTCATAAAAAGCATAATTCCTCTATCAGTTTAGTAAATGAAAATACACGCTGAAAATGATAAATACAGTAAAAGTATTACAATAATAAATCGCCATTCACTCTGGTCTTTACAATGACGAATCGATAATTCTATTTAACAAAATTTACACTTCATCGAAACCCTGAATGGGTGCCTCTCTCTTACGAGATTCATTAACTAGAGGTTATTAACGTCAACCTCTGTTTTTCTTTGGAGTCACAGAGCTCCTTCCTTGTCATCAAACATACTCGTCCTGATACTAGGCTTTCAGATAATCCACCAATCATTGGTTCTGATTGAAATGACCTCAAAAACTCCTAATTCGGCTTATTCCGATCTCAATCAATTTCTCGTATAAACTTTATACACGATTTATGAAGGAGAAATTCGCCACGTTTAGGAACTCTTTAGACTACAGGATTAAACACTGTCCCAATCAGCAAAATTAGAGTCCCAGTACGTTCCCAGAACGTATCATGGGTAGCTTGGTACGTCCCAGGTACGTACCCTTGATAGCTCCCAGACACGTTTAAAATGGAAAAAATAAGGGTCTCAGTCGCGTTCTAGAACGTTCCTTGAAAAGCTTCTTGTACATTCCGGAACGTACTGGAACATTTCGGCAACGTACCAATTCTCCAGGTCAGAGAACGTTCTAACAGGATATTGCAGGAAGCTCTAAGGCACTTGGAGGATGTAAGGGTGAGGGAGGCATATATTAGTTTGTCAAAAACAAAATATGTTGAAAATATTTTATTCAAGATCATTTCTAATTCCAAACAATTCAAAATACAAAATAAGATATAAAATTTATACGAATAAAAAAAAAAAAAAAAAAAAATTTATACGGATATAACTCTAACAAAAAAACTGACAAGAATATAACCTTATAGATAAAACGATTTCTTCTCATCATCCGATTTTTGAGAAATGAATGACCTTCAGTTCAATTGAGAAATTTTAGCTGATTTGAAAATGACGTACCGAAAATCCTTCGTAGAAGCATTGGGATTTTTTTTTCAATGGTAAATCATCATATCGTCGCCGTAGAGTTAAAGGGGCGTAAGTGCCAAAATTGTTTGATTTTTTTTGTAATAACAAAGGGGCGTATATTTTTTTTTATCTTCGGAATTAGATGTCTACCTCTTAGGAACGATTTTAGTTGATAAATTTTTTGTAGTATCAAATGGGCGTAATTCCGCGAAGTTAATCACAAAGAGGCGTATCTCCAGCACATACGCCCCTTTGTTTTTAGCTGTTTCTGTTCATGTTAAAAATAAATAATTACAAAGAGGCGTATCTCCAGCACATACGCTCCTTTCATCCTATGATAAGCATCACATGTAATGTGAAAGGGGCGTAAGTGTTATTTTTCTTTACTTAAAGAGGCGTAAGTGTGGAGATACGCCCCTTTCATTTAATGATTAGCATAACACATAATGTGAAAGGGGCGTAAGTGCCGTTTTTTTTTTAAAGTGAAAGGGGCGTAAGTGTGGAGATACACCCCTTTCTTATTACAAATTGGTCGTTACGCCTGTTTGTTAGAACTTTTGTTTTAAAGGATTTTCGATCAGGAATTCGATGAAAAGCCCAAAAGCATCGATTTTGAACATACGCCCCTTTGACTTTGAAAACTGGGTTTTTGGCACTTACGCCCCTTTAGCTCTACGGCGACGATATTTTTGAATTCAATATCAATATTAATACGCTAATTAGGGTATAATTAGTATGAAATGTATGTTCATACACGATCAAACTGTATATGCAGTTGGAGAACTGCCGCCGTACCTCATGTCTAATATCGCTATAGACCATATAAAATCTGGAATACGAATATAATTAACTTTCTCATTTATAATTCCTGGAAAATTCCTAATCATCCTGGATATCAATTCATGTTACAAATATCGTAATAATAACATCCTAATACATCATAGACGCAAGAAAACATAACCTCACATATGCACTCATTTCGCCTGAATGCCACGAGTGTTTCACACTTTTCACACTGTCAAAATACTCATTACCACTGGAATTGACTGAAGAATACAATTTTCATAATTTCTCATGTATTTCAATCATTTTCATCACATTAAAACTAGAAAAACATCCTTTGTCAGTCACTTGATAATGAATTAGACGCGTCTCCACCAAAGTACCAACCGTTAATATGACGCGTCTGCGCAATTCGACGTGGCCCTAGACTCCTGTGTCGTATCTCTCCTATGTGTAGGTTATTGCTTTGCATGTGTTGTGTACATACACTGCTCATACCTCAATTTTAAAATTTGTAACTCAAATAGATGGCGCCGATCGATGTATATGTACACGGCTATACATGCTCATTTTTTGATTGCATATGTATGACGCAGGCATATTCCCTGAGGTCCTATGCGCATTTTCACAGCAGGACTTCTCGAATCATTGAAAATCATGCACATTGTCTTATATGGATGATATCGAATGAGATCTAAATTTTGTTTGGTTTTTTTTTGCAATACCTGCCGAAAAAGGTCACTTTTCGGCATGGTCTTGCGTGCGTAAGGTGTTAACACTTTGCCCTAAAAACTACTCCTCAAAGTGACCTTTGAACTGGTATGCAAAAAACAGTATGTGCAATATGTGCATTTCCAACATGTATAAATAGAAATGTTCCCAGTTATACCATGCCAGTACGTTACTAGCCCATTCAAAAACGGGACGTTCTGGAATTGAGCACATCAAAACACTCTAGGCATGTATAAATTGGAATGTTCCTAGTGATACCATGTCTTCATGTTCACAGCACGTTCGAAATCGAAATGTTCTGGAATGGAGAACATGGCAAAATTCTAGGCATGTATAAATTGGGATGTTCCCAGTGATACCACACCTTTACATTCCTAGCACATTTAAAATCGGAACGTTCTGGGATTGAGCATATTGAAACATTTTGAACATGTAACAATATAAATGTTGTCAGCTATACCACGCCAATACGTTCCTAGCACGTTCAAAAACGGAACGTTCGGGAACTGAGCCCATCGAAAGATATTTGTCACGTTCTCTAGGAACACGATCTAGAATGTTCCCCCCAGTTCGTCCTCAGAACCTCCTCATTCGAGTCCGTGAAGATATGAACCACTCATACATTCCTGGTACATACCCAAATCGTACCAGTGGAGCGTATCGGTGGGAACGTATCTGGCATTAATTCCGGTACATACCCTTGCTCATTGGGGTGGAAATAATAAAATAGATTGCGTGTAGCAAAAATATAGATTGAAATTCTTGAGATCAAATGTACACTCTTTCAATTGATCAAAAGGAGATTACAACGTTTTCTCTCTCCTTCGAAGAAAATGTAGTTTTTTAAACGGAGTTTAATGAAAAAAAAAAAAAAAAAAAGGACACAACCAAAGCAAAATTCCTTGTCTCTTTCCTATCAAGCGAATAGTTTTTCAGTTTGAATCGATGAGTATATGCAATACTTTTTGGTATTAAGTTCAATTCTTCAGACGAACAGAACTCTTCTTAGTAGATACTGGGAAGTTTTTTCTGTGTATTGCACAAAAATCACATCTCCTTAGCATATTAAACTTATCTCATCTCAGGAACCTTGTCTACTTCTGGATTGGAAGTTTTCAGGGTTTGAAACTGGAAAACAGCCCTAAAAAATAAAATAAAAATAAAATAAAGCTTCCTATGTCGAGGTTCTTCCATAGAAATTCCTAGAAAACAAGCGAGAGTGAATCACAGGAATTGAGATCTGCTTCGATAACACATTGGTTTAAAGAAAGTTTTCTGATGACGAACGAAGATCCAGGAACCAATAGAACTGAAGCACAGATCAATTTTACGTCCTATAGGATGTAAACGAAAATATATTTTCCGCAGAGGAAACAATCACAGAACATGCAGCTCCCTATGAGACTCTATTCTGTTGTTTACATCATCACCGATATCACAAGTTGGGTTGCAGAAACCCTCCATTGTGAGAGTTTCTAGTCTCGTAAACTAGAAGCAACCAGTAATCACACGCCTCGAAAGCTGTGATAATCTCTAAGCTTTGCATTCTGAGATGCACCAATAGTCTTGCAATTGGACTACCTTTTCTAGTCTCGTAGACTAGAAGTAACCGGTAATCACACGCCTCAAAAGCTGTGATAATCTCTAAGCCTTGCATTCTGAGATGCACCAATAGTCTTGCAATTGGACTACCTTTTCTAGTCTCGTAGACTAGAGGTAACCGGTAATCACACGCCTCGAAAGCTGTGATAATCTCTAAGCCTTGCATGGTGAGACGTAGCAATAGTCTTTCAATTGGACTACCTTTTTCTAGTCTCGTAGACTAGAAGCAACTGGTAAGCACACGCCTCGAAGGCTGTGATCATTCCTAAGCCAGAAACAACTGACAACCACACGTTTTTCGGAAACTGTGGAATTCTCATAAACCAGAAACAACTGGTAATCACACGCCTCAAAGGCCGTGGAAATTTTAGAACTTACCTAACAAATAAACATTCAATGGCGAGTTCTACAACCGGAAATGTAACTAAAATTGTTTGAAATTTCCAGAATTGAACGAGGACGCAATCAAAAAACTTGGGAATCTCCTGGAAGATGAATCATGGATTGTTTTTCCGGCTGATACCGAAAAGCAAGAACCGTACCAATGGAATAATAAATAAATGAATAAAATAACAACAGGTTCTCCTTTGTTAATTTCAACATTATAAATTCCGCTATACTCAGAAACCTCTAACATCAGATTAGCAGGCGACTAGTTATATTTTTATTTTTAACTGGAGTCTACCTAAATGATTTTTGGTAGAACCTATAGTTTCTTCACTAAGTAACAGGTACATAAGTTGGGCGCGTAGCCATAACAATCTAAGCAACATAAACTTCCAATGAAGGTAATTCTCACTACAAGCTCACTTAACATAATTGTAGTAAGAATCTACATTCTCGAAGGTCTAGCATCTGGCCTCCAATCGACAAGCTAGACTCAGCAACATTAGTAAACCAAGCACAAGTTTACTGGAATAATAATTAATTACTAGAATAACTGTTACAAGTAGAGACAGTCAATAGGATTATCAACAATTATGGAATTTTTTTTTTTTTTTTGCAATTCAATGGCTCCTTAATTTCCATTCGTTTTTTGAAGCAACTGAGAACTTGCTTGCTTGAGTGATCGCCAAGTCTCTCGATTAATCGTTCAACAATCAGATTCGGATGAAGACATGCAATCATTGTAATTAGCTATTTTATTCAGTTATTGTTTCAGCTAAAACTGCTTATCTACTCCTCTAACGAAATGGTTTGAAAAAAAAAAAAAAAAAAATGGATTTGTGCTTCTTCAGGATAGGTCCGATTACGATAAATAGAATAATTTGACTTCACTTCGGTAGTCAGTAACAATTTGTGGCCTCAATTCACTGAATCTTTTTTCTATATGGTTTGGTAACGACAAATAATCCAGATTTTTCCCCCCATCCTACCTAATACTTACACTCCGACATTTCAATCAAGGACTGAACAAATCAACACTCCATGCAGAAACGTTCAAGTGAAACCAATTTTTAATGGTTAAGCTGGACCAACCTATCAATGAGTCGTTTGATATTTCACTTAGTCTGGAGAAAAGTTGATTGAATCTGTCTATAATCGAATAACAGATGATAGTCAATTTAATTTTGGGTCTGATCCAGTGCGTAACTGATCTCCCAGAGGAAAAATAACCAGATAAGAAGGGTTGATATACTTTGACTTGAAGCTCTCGTAAAGCTTCATGAAAGGATAGACAACAAATTCAATAGAATCTGAGAAATGGGGTCTAAAACTATCCAAATCTTTCCCTTACGTCTACATGACAGCAAAATTAACTTGTAGGGCAGTTCTGGTACAGAGCTCAAGTATACCTCCCTGCTAAGCAGATCATCCATTCAAAACCTGGATCTTTCCAAATCCAGCAGGTTATCAGAGCTTAAGAACAATTATCATCAGGTAACCAAAAGAAATAAACTCACTGACTCATATAACACAAATTCCTATGGTTTAAATATCCAAAAATACAATAAGTCTAGCACCCAACAAATTGCTGAGTCTTAAAGAAAACCTCATGACTTTCCTCAACAGGTTGGAAAACTTTTGTTTACCCTCCTGAGAGAGTTCCAAGCATCTGACCATTGGTTCATAATGGGCCTCTTAAAGAGATTCAGTGCCAAGAAAGAAAAGAAAATGCACAGTTCATATCCTCCCGTCATCCGATACGAAGAGTGTTTAGGTTTTCTATAACCCTAGAATAGAAGATAGAGAAATATGAAATATATTAAAACTAGGTATATAATTTATCGCAATCCTTAAATAGGTTGGTTGAAATTGCATCTAAATTTTTTTGTCAAGAACATGGGAATCCATGCAGAGCAACAGGTTGTGAACAGCGAACAGAAATTCTAATCTCAAGCAGTGAACACTAAAGATAACAGAATACCTTGAAAAGGTTTTGCACAAAAGAAAATCTGATTGCTTCCCAAAAGCTACAGATTCTTTGCATAAGAAGTTCGCATAAGGGTTCGTTTCTGATTACCATGAACGAACCTTCACCACATTCCTTCATTCTTTATACCATTATGCTCTGCATACATACTCGACATAGTAATGTTTCCTAAGTAACAAAATCTTAGTGACCTATTTCCTTCGAATATTAATTCTCATTAATGTGTGTTCATCAAAGTGTTGGCGCAGAAAATACGCATAATATTATCAATTACAACAACTTTATATTCTTGAATTCAAGATTCAAATTTCATACCTAACTATAATTTAAAAAAAAAAAAAAAAAAAAAAAATCTTTCACATAGCGTTGAGTCGTGGTCACCAGTAGAATACAAACAGGTCTCTCATAGGGATGCCGTGTATCGGCCAATAACACATAATGCTAGTGTTTTGAATTACAACAAAACACGTATTATGTGTGGGAGCCGATACACGGCATCCCCCGACATATCTAACTGGTGAGAGACTACTATGAAGTTACGCGTAAAACCTCCGCGCACATCAGGTGACCACGTGACCCCCGATGGGGGTTACAAGGGGAGTAGAGGGGTAAGAAGTAGTCATCTAAAGGCAAGTACGCAACAGCATCTCTCATAGGGATGCCGTGTATCGGCTCCCACACATAATACGTGTTTTGTTGTAATTCAAAACACTAGCATTTTGTGCGCCAGACGACATTCAGTGGCACCATCTGTTGGTGCATAAGGGAACTAAGCCAGGGATCTACTTTACCGACTGGGCGCGGAATCTACTTTGCCGACTTCCTTTAAAGCGTGAGCTCGGGTTTGAACGATGATGAATGGAGCAGAGATACATGTAGACGAAAATTCTCACGCATCGAAAGTGTTTATTTGAGACTTTTTCGCAATTAGTTATGGCTCCGTGTTGTAAAATTCCCGGTCGCTGCAGAGAAACAAATCGCACAGTTTTTAGAGTGCCAAAGCGCGTTGAAAAACGTGAAAAGTGGTTAAAAGCTATTCATAAAGTATTCCCTAACCTGCCAATCAACCCTTCGTGTAATTTGAATGTCGAATTACTTCATTATGTACCATATTTCTCCTATCATCGACCTATACTCAATAAACTCAGTTTAAAACATTAAGGCTGTTGCCCCGAGAGGTACAGCGTCAAAATTTTTGACGCTGAGCGCTGGTATCCCGCTAAAGAGAGCGCCCGGGTTAGACCGAAAACTTTTACCAAAGTACAGTCCGACACGCCTCACGCACACATGAATAGACTGTGCATCAATACGTGCGCATACAGCTAACGCTGAATGATGTCGATCGTGGCAACCATGCGTAGGCTCTCTCATGCATAGTCTGTCTCTCTCTCTTCGATGGCTTCGGTAGCTGCGTTGCTGCCGCGTCGGGTGTAGGGAGTTCAATGTCCCGCCCACTTAGGCAAAAAACACGACTTTGTCAAATTATTTCTCGGGTATGAAGCGATTTTTCGACACGATTTTTTTTTGGTAAATTGGTTGATACTAGTTCTACACTGTGTTTTTTTTTTATTAAAAGTTCTCGAGTGGTTGATTTTTTAAAAAATAAAAAAGGTGAAATTGCCTTTACCGACATGTTAAAAGAAAAAAATCATATCTCAGGACCGAGGCGAATTAGACAAATCAGTCTGTGTTCATTTTATAGGTAATCCTTTGAGCTATCTACGATAAAAATTTCATTAGGAAATGTCGAGTATTTTAGCCGCGGGGCAACAACCTTAATTCATATTACTCTTATAATTTGCCAAGTCGCTACGTAACATAGACGTATCCACGTAAAAATAACGGCTGTATCGGGGATACAACCGCCCAGGGTTTTTTTTGTGATAATGCTTAAGCACTATACCTCCTTTCTTCAATCCATCCTACTAAAAATCAGTATATTTTTCGTTACGTCTTATATATTTCGCACTTTCCAAATTTATTTTGCTGGTAACTTGTCTTTTTCCTCCAATTCTTTTCTTGGAGAATTCATGAGGATGCATTTTGTCCGAAATTAGTAAAAATCACGTAATTTTCACTTAATGTTACTTCTCTGTGTAACACCAGCATGAAAATCTTACTGTACGTGTGTCGCATCTCGCATTAAAAAAACAGAATACTTCAGGAGCGCCACCAGAAGAAAAAAAATCATACAGACATGTAATTATTTTACATACAATACAATTCCTATTTATTCAATTCTCTCACACGAGTGAAAATCACATTTTGAAAGGGAGAACTATAGAGAATACGGTAAAATCATGCAGTAACAACTTTTCGATCCAAACCCCGTCGAACCACAAGTAGCAAACTTTCGTTCTGTCATTGAGGTAGTTGGGGCATTCCGCAGCGCGGTCGCATTCTGAATGGGAAGAAGAATAATGAATGTAATAGAGCATCAATATGAGGGAATATGATCGAGTGGTTTAGTAAAAATCGAAGGAGGAAAGGATTAAGCAAGAAAGCTGTTACGTCTGAAGATATTTTGCTCTTTACAGTCAAACATCACATCGAGCAAATCATTTTGTTAGATAGAATGTAATGTATGCTAATGATTACGAATGCAGAAGAAATAGAAGAGAGAAACTCGTAATTCTGTAAAATTCATCTATACTTTTATCATGGAATTATTTCCATAAAAATAATAGAAAATAATAGAATAGTAGCGACATACCGACGTCTGTCGTCGTCATTGCAATTATCCGAAAAACCACCATCAGTATGCCAAACAGGTTCACCCGCCGTTTATTCATCGTGTGATGAAGAAGTAAAATTAAAGTTAGATGCTCCAATAAAAATTTTCGATAAACTGATGAAATGAAACTCAGTTTGTAGTCTTCTTGTAGTCCTCCTGCGAGTGTACACGAAAACAAATTTTCCCCTCTAGCTTGATTGAAACGATCACCCGATAAGAAAAAAAAAAACAAGAACAGTTACGTGTTAATCCATTCAACATAGAATTCCTCCCTAATGATATTTTTTACCTTGATATATCAATTGCGATGCATCGAAAACAGTGGATTTTATTCATCAGAACTTCACTTGTTTGTTACAATAGTGGAAATAAACCATGATGAATTTTTTACGTCGAGTAGTATTCGGAGGATTATTTATTGCACTCGAATTTGGCCAGATAACTCTCACGTTAAAAATGAGTCTTATGTATTAGTGAATTTTCAATGCCAGTCTGAAGAATGTTCTTCTTTATTAATGACTAGCCCCTTATGAACGAAATTAAAATCATAAATAAGATGGCGTTCCGTAAGGAAACTCCATCAGACCAAGTGTTCACAAATCGAATGAAATAATACCCATCTGTCTTCCAGAGAGAACAATTAAATTTACAGAAAATTTCCACCGCTTAGACGTACCAATAAATCTACCTGTTGCAGCAAAACCAGGCCTCAAAATCATTCACCTCCGAAATCAAATCAAAATTTCAAAATTAATGGATACACGATAACGAAAGGAGCCAGACGCCAATAAAAGAATACTCAAAACCGTCGAAAAACAATTCAATTATTGACATTTCCAAAAGTGCGACACGTCTTTCAACCTTCTTCAGCACATATTCTTCACGTCTTGTGGTGTCCCCAAATGACAAGTGCCAGAAGGTCCATATATCGTCGCCGTAGAGTTAAAGGGGCGTAAGTGCAAAAATTGTTTGTTTTTTTTGTAATAACAAAGGGGCGTATGTTTTTTTATCTTCGGAATTAGATGTACTACCTCTTAGGAACGATTTTAGTTGATAAATTTTTTGTAGTAACAAATGGACGTAATTCCGCGAAGTTAATTACAAAGAGGCGTATCTCCAGCACATACGCCCCTTTGTTTTTAGCTGTTTCAGTTCATGTTGTAATATTTTTTATAGTTCTCAAGTTATAAAAATTATGGAACAAATTAACTGAACTCAAAATAATAGTATTAATAATCATAAACAAAATTTTTAGGAATAATAATTTAATGTGCATTTACTGATTTATTATCAATTGTTTTTGGTAGAGTATCAATTATTCACAACATAATGAAAAATAATAAGATTAATAATAATAATTTTATGAAAATGGAAAAATATATTAAATTGGAATTTCCCGTTGAAATTCCTTGTCAATGTTCAAATAAGTATTATTACAAGTGATTTATCAAAGTATAATTATGAGAATTCATTTCAACGTCATTCAGATAAATAGATAATATAAATTTTAATCAATTTAATTGTTCGAGATGGTTAACCTCAAGAATATGTAAATATGAAATAAAAGATAGACTGACCAATTAGTGCGACGTCCAGTGAGAGTTCAGGTGTCGTGTGTTTCGAGACCCTCAGCAAGGAGTCCAGTGCCAACTCTCTTCAATTGCCCGAATTAGATTTTGATATTTTATGGAGTGGGGATTCTCAAGGATATTTCAAATTCATTACAATGTTAAAAATAAATAATCACAAAGAGGCGTATCTCCAGTACATACGCCCCTTTCATCTTATGATAAGCATAACATGTAATATAAAAGGGGCGTAAGTGTCATTTTTTGAAAAAAATTAAAGGGGCGTAAGTGTGGAGATACGCCCCTTTCTTATTACAAACTGGTCGTTACGCCTGTTTGTTAGAACTTTTTTTTTAAAGGATTTTCGATCAGGAATTCGATGAAAAGCCCAGAAACATCGATTTTGGATATACGCCCCTTTGACTTTAAAAACGGGGTTTTTGGCACTTACGCCCCTTTAGCTCTACGGCAACGATATGATGATGGTATGGTGTTGACGATTTGATTTCGGAACGAAGGAGAAAGATCTAGGTGAGGTTTGAACTCACGGCCTCCAGAGATTGCTGATCTAGTGCTCTTTTTTTTTGACTTCCGAATGGAAGCATTGTCATCGATCCATTTTTACATTTTCTAATTTTGGCTGGAAATGATGTAGAATGGTCTGAAACGTAAAAATACGAAGTTTGGAACCAATGTCTGTCGGTTCGCATGTCCACTCGGGGGTCACTTTTTCGGGTTTCATTAAGAATTTCTCCATGACGAATGCATCGATTTCCATAATTTTTTTTTTGAATGTACACATTTATAAGCGCTGTTCAACAACACCAATTGAAACTTAATCCATAATGTGATTTTTTTACTATTGAAATTTTTCAAAAAATCGATTTTTCGACGATAGCTCAAAAATTAATCACTTTGATGGATTCAATAACGGATCAAAATATTCTTTTCAATGTTCTCTTGACCGAGTTCGAAGATGGTAAGGTTAGTATATTTCGATCTTGAATTATTCAGTTATAGCTTCAAATAAACTTCAAAAAATTCTTTGAAATTAGGGCGTAGTTGGAATATAATGAGGGTTTAGTCGGGATTTAATCGACACTTAGTCCGAATTTAATGGGAACTTAGTCAGGGTTTAATCAAGGCTTAGTTGGAATTTAATCGGGACTTGGTCCGTTATAGTTTTGGATCCTTAAAGTTTTAAACCTGAAAGTTTTGAAAATCAAATTTTCGACGATAACTCATAAATTAATGATTTCAATCCATTCAATGACGTATTAAAATATTGTTTTTGATGTCTTCTAGACCAAGTTCAAAGATGGTGGGGTTAGCGTATTTTGTTCTTAAATTATTCAGTTATATATAGCTTCATATAAACTGCGAAAAATTCATCGAAATTGGGCTTAGTTAGAATATAATGAGGGTTTAGTCGGGATTTAATTGGCATTTAGTTTAGATTTAATCGAGACTTAGTCAGGGTTTAATCAAAACTTAATTGGAATTTAATCGGAACTTAATGTATTTCGTTCTTAAATTAGTCAGTTTAAACGAATATAATATGTATAGGATTTTAGGCCCCTAAGCTCCTAAGCCCTTCAGCTCTTAGGGCCTTAGACCCTTAGGCCCCTTAAACCGTTATTTTTTTTTGTGTTTAGAATCAAGGTGTGGTGAGGAATATCCTTATCGAAAGATACATTGGCACATAATTATTTAAATTAAAAAAATGGGTTTATTTCATTGAATCCTAATTTTGAGCGATATAATTAAAATGTTTGTAATTGTATTTGATTAAAAACATTACAAACCTATTAAGAGCAACTGAAATATTAGATAAATCTAAAAATCTAATAGAATCTAAGATTTCAGTTATCTTGGGCCCTTAATCCATATTCTCTTTGAAAACTCAGATGGAAAATACAAAAGGGAATAAGTATTGATTCGAAATAATTACATTGCTTCGATCTTCAGAGGCATATCTCTGATCTTCATCTGCATTGATCGTTATCTTCATCTTCTTCGATCTTTATCTTCGATTTTCATTGGTCACGTGACAATTTATATTGATCAAAGAACAAACGAATTGAATAGGGCAAGTCCATTCGGAAGCAAATTGCTAATTTATTAGCAAAAATAACTATACTTAGAGCATAAATAAAGCAATGTACCACTTGTTTTGGTTGGAAATGATGGAGAATGTTATGAAACGTGAAGATATGATGTTTTTGGAAAATGTCTGTATGTATGTGTGTGCAAATGCCATTATGTGACGATTTTTTTTCAGAATTATTCCACTAAACAAGCAGCGTAGACACCTATGCGACAGAAGCCGTGTGACCGTTACTTTACGCGTTGATATTTTTTTTTTTTCAATTTATTCTACCAATTCCATTGGTAGTAAGCTTCCGAATGGATCCGTATCAACTCCCTGTTCCGGTGACAGGCATATACGCAGTCACATTCTACGGAGAGTGACTGAACAGAAGTAGATATTCAATCTTTTAATATGAAACATATTTACATAAAGGTTCAATATCTCCGAATTCAACTCTTAGATATTCAACTCTTTGATGAAATTTATTCATATAAAAACTTGAATATTTCCCAAACCACTGAGTCATTTGAGCCCATCCAAAGTACAAACCTTCAATATTATGAGAGCTATAATCATACCAAATTTCAATTTCCTATGTTCGTTTTTTCTCAAGTTATGGCGCGTGCAAGAATTGAAGAAGAAAAAAAACGGAAAAACTGCAATATCTCGAAAACTTTCTATGAACAGGTATACATATTTTGATTGATCTAGTTAGTGACTGTTGAGACGAGTATTTTGAAAAAAACAAAAATCAAATCCGTTAAGTAGTTTGTGAGATATTTGATAAAACATATTTTTACAAAAAGTTGATTATCTCAGGAACCACTCAGTCGATTATGCCCATTCACAATTCGAACCTTTGCTATTATAAGACCTATAATTGTACCAAATTTCAACTCGCTAACATCATTTTTTTTTAAGTTATCGTGCGTACAAGATTTTTTCTGGAAAAACAGGAAAATGGTGATATCTCCTAAACTTTGTATGAACCGATACATATATTTTTATTGATCTAGATAGAGGCCATCGAGTTAAGTATTTTGAAAAAAAAAAAAATTGAAATCGGTGCAGTAGTTTCTGAAATATTGAGGAAAAACGAAATTCAAATAAACCGTTATATCTTAGGAACTACTTGACCGATTGGACTGAAACTTCTCGACAAAGTTGAGTATATTCATAGGTACCATGTGCCAAAATTTCAAATTTTTACTAACAAATTTTACCGTATTGCTTCCGGACGGAAGCTTTGTTTTTACAAGATTTTTGATATTGTCCAATTTTGTGTGGAAATGATGTGGAGTGTTATGAAACTTCAAGATATGATATTTTTAGCGCCTGTCCGTATGTGTGTATGAGTGTGTGTGCAGATTTTTGATTTTTTTTTTTGAAATCGGGATAATAAAACGGTAAAATTTTTTCAGAAAAATATGAAATTTTCACACATATGTGGTATCTCTTATGTTCAACTTCAGGCAAAATTTCAGCTTGATCGACCGATTAGTTCTCGAGATATCGTCATTTATTGGAAAATCGTTTTTCTTCAATATCTCGGGAACGGTTCAAGCGATCGATTTTTTTTTTTTCAAAATATTCGTCATAAAAATATCTATCGATTTTGATAAAAATATTCACTCCAACCCCCGAAAAGTTACATAGTTATGGCCCTTTTTCTATTTTTTTCGCTAAAATCCTTGTACGCGTGATAACTCAAAAAATAATCGATAAAAAAAGTTCAAATTTGGCATGATTGTAGGTCTTATGGAAATAAAGGTTGCTATTTTCGATGGGCGTAATTGACCGATTAGTTTCGGAGATATTGCATTTTATGTGTAAAACTCGTTTCTCTGATATCTCAGAAACTACTTGACCGATTGGTTTTTTTTTTCAAAATATTCGTCACGGTGGCTTCTATCTAATACAATCAAAATATGTATACCGCCCTCTTGAAAGTTTTCGAGATATTGTCGATTTTCTATTTTTATTCTCGGAATTTGTCCCAACGAGCTATTATGCAACTAAGAGTTGGTGCCTGGATCTAAAATTTGGGCTACTAGTTGGTATAGTCAGGTTACAATTCTATGTAAAATTTGAAGTCGATATGTCCTCTACTTTCCAAGATACAGCCAATTATTATTTTTTGTCCCTCTTCAAAGAGGATGGAAGTTGGTGTTGAGTGCAAAATTTCAGCAAAATTTCAATCGATTTAGATTTTCCTTGAGGATTAATTGAAAAGTAATTCATAAATTTATTTAATTTTTTTTTTATTTTCGTTGAATACGATGGGACAGCTCACGGAATAAATAATCATTATTCTATTCTATTTCCCTTTCAAATGGGATGAAAATGGGATCAAATAGGAAATTCCAGCAGAACTCAACAATTTTGAATTTTCTTCCAAGACTGATTGAAGAGTAATTCATAAATTTATTTCACTGATTTTCTTTATTCCAGTGGCATTTCCCTTGAGGAAATATAATTCACAAAGTTTCTACATTTTTTTCTGAGCAGAATCGATTCTAGATCCGTTCGGAAGCTAACTACCAATGAAATTGGTAGAAAAAAAAAACAAGCATAATATAATACCGCATTTCTTCGACCGCTTAATACCAGCCGCATGGTAGTGACCGCCTACTTGTTTATGTTACATTTTCTAAAAATAGATTACCCAAAACCCAAATTGTCACATACATACAGACAGACATGACTCTAAAAATATCATTTCTCCATGTTTCATGACATTCTGCATCATTTCCAATCAAAATTAGAAATTCTCAAAATCGCACGAATACAATGCTTCCATTCGGAAGCAAAAGGACAAAAGTTATTGTTAAAAATTTGAAATTCTGACCATTGATAGATATTAGTTGGATGAAAGTCTGTGCAAAATTTCAGCTTGATCGATCTATTACTTCCTGAAATATAGCCGTTTTTCGAAAAATCGTTTTTCTTCAATATCTCAAAAATGATACAAGGTATCGATTTTTTTTTTTCAAAATATCCGTCATAAAAGTATCTATCTTTTTCAATAATATAATTTTTTCCGGGGATGTAGAATTAACATAGTTACTGCGCTTTTTCTATTTTTTGCCTCAAATCCTTGTACGCACGATAACTTGAGAAATATTCGAGATAAAAAGTTGAAACTTGGTATGATTTTAGGCCTTATAATTATAAAGGTTGCTATTTTGTTTGGGCGCAATCGGACCACTAGTTCCGGAGATATTCGCCTTTGAGTGTAAAACTACTTTGTTGAATATCTCAAAAACTATGGGACCGATTGCGATTTTATTTTTTCAAAATATTTGTCACGATATTTTCTATCTAGTTCAATCAAAATATGCATACCCGCCCATTGAAAGTTTTCGAGATATTGGTGTTTTTCTATTTTCACATCTAAAACTCGCTCAGACGCTCTCTAATGCCACTTGAGTTTGGGCTAAAGTTCTGGAATTTGGGCTTGTAGTTAACATTCTCACTCTATACACCTTTGTAAAATTTATGTGAATCTGTCTATTTGTTCCTGAGATACAGCTATTCATAACTGTTTTTTGCTTCAAATTCACGAATTTGTATTCAATTTTTCTCGACAGAGTTTTTGTTCTCTAACAAATATTTTGTGGAGATTTTTCCAACGAGTCCTCGATGAATTTTGTGTTTTCTTCAACGAATAAAAAAATCACAGGAAAGAAATGGTAAATTAATGGCCAAGAAATTTTATAGAAAAAATGTGCTCATCATTTATCAAACAATTGTTCGTCGGGAAGCCTACTGCCAATAGAATTGGTAGAAAAAAATGAAAAACATAATATTTTATTTATTTATTTATTTATTTATTTATTTATTTATTTATTTATTTATTTATTTATTTATACATACAAGCCCTTCAGGGGGCCTATTCTGGTTCGTATAAATTGATAGATAAATGAATAAATGTCATTTTTACCGGTCTGGGGGCCTATTTTGGTTCGTATAAATTGATAAATAAATGAATAAATGTCATTTTTACCGGTCTGAAGACTGGCAAAATCAAGATTTATTCATTTATTTATCAATTTACACGAACCAGAATAGGCCCCCTGAAGACTGGCAAAATCCAGATTTATTCATTTATTTATCAATTTATACGAACCAGAATAGGCCCCCAGGGATTATCCCTATGGCAGGGGGGGGGGAGAATTAGTTTTTACATTGTGGTTGTTTATACATTGAGTACATTAATTTGTGTATTATGAGCTAGGTGATACATGTGTGTACAAATGAGGTATTAGGCAGTTGCATCTATTCCAATTTACACATTTATACGATAAGTAACACTTGTCGATGCTATATAATTTTCAATAGGCTAGGCTACAGACTGAGATTCTATCCCGGCTTCATCAATAAGATTGGCATAAAAAATTTTAAATTTAAGTGCATTAATTAGAAAGTGGTGCAGTCTTCTAGCTCTGTCAGGAATACCATCTTGCCCACACAGAAAAGTGACAAGTGAATCGTGCACAGCTTCAATGTTGACTTTTTCTTTTACACCACTCAATAGCTCGGGTAGCCAAAAATTTCTCAAATTTTGAAAAATTGAACATATTGAGATAAGATGAAGAACAGAGTCACTATTATGATCGGACAGATTGCACACCTGACAGATATTCTCAGCTATAAGTCTAGAAGAGATACCCTTTAAAGAGTAACTATGATATCTATAATTCGCAGTTCTTGTTTGCACCAATGCACAGGAGTGTGCCCAGGGGAGCCTGATTCCAAGATATGGGTTGGCTCCATCAGTCAGTTTACGAGGAATTTTTAGTTGGATATTTGTCGAATTCTGGAGGGAATGAAAATCTAATTTTTTCCAATACATTCTCAATTTTTCAATCAAAAATTCCTTACGGGATTCCCAGTAATCAGCATCTAGATTCAACCACATATATTCTTCCTCAATTTTTGCTAAAAGCGTATTAACCTGACAGACCCAGTTAAATTTACCAAATCTATTTTCCCCTTCTTTTGAGGTATTATGTGATATATTCAAGAAGAGGTGGACTTCCCTCAGAAAACAAACTTTCGGTAAACGATTCTGATTCATCTTTAGCAATTTTATAATCCAACCCAACGTAAGGGAGAATATTGTTACTTCTAAGGGGGATAAGTTCAGCTCAAGACGCAGCAGATACGCAGGGGTGCAAGATGACAGTCTGAAAATTCTTTTATAATAATAGGCTTGGATCGATTCCAGGAGATGAATATACCTTAGCGCCCATGCAGGGGCTCCGTAGAGCAGTGTGGATCTTACAATACTGTCAAAAATTTTTACATTACTCATAAAAAAGTCTGACCTTGCTTTGATAAGAATATTTATAACCGTACTACAAGCAATTTTAGCCTTGTGTATCGCTTTTTTGGCTGACCCTAGACCTAATGCTGAGCTGGTAATTTCAATACCCAAATATGTATAGGAATTAACTCTCTGGATGATGCTGCCCTCAAACATTAGAGGCTTACTTGGAGGGTCTCCCAGATTTACAGATCACAAGTTGAGTTTTCTTAATATTGACTTTCAGTCCTTTAGATTTAACATACTCAGCCAAGCTAGATGCAATTTTTTGGCATTTAACAAAATTATCTGCCAGGAATACTAAATCGTCTGCATACATAAGTGCCAAGACATCAGTGCGCGCATCGACAGAGACACCCTGAATATCCCTGCTCCTGAAAAAGAGAAACATAATATAATAATTATAATAATAAAATAATAATAGTACATAACGCATTTCTTTCAATGCTTAACACCAGCCGCATGGGTGATGGCCTATATTTTTTCATTGCTTTTGAATTTTTTTTCTGAATTCCCATAAGACTCCGTCTTAAATAGCATTTTTTATCAAATTCATAACATTTTATCTACGCTCACGAAAAATCTGAAACTTTGCACACGGTTTTTAAAAAAATCAAAGAATGTGTCAAAAAATTTTGGGAATTTTGGCTGCATTTTTCAGAAACCCTCTGACTGTACACTAACATCCTTAAGGATTTACTATAGTAAATCTACTAGTATATAAATTTACTAGTAGATAGGAAAAAAATTTGGAACTAAAAATGTCGTCCATGTTAAAAGACACATTTTTTGTCATATGACTTGGATTCCTAACTGTCATGGTTAAGGAGTTATTGTATGAGTGGGTGGGAGCAACTCAACGACCGATAAGAGATAGAGCAAAATTGTTGTTATAAAAAACTACATCAATTCAGTTATTTCATTACATCAATCAGTGAAAATTCCATTATCCCCTTCATATTCCGATATATTCTCAAAAAAACTGAAATCAAAATGTAATTAACTTATCGTATTTCACCACTGTACTCCTAAAGTATTTTAAAATTGAAAGAAAAAAATATTCTTTGATGTATTGAAGCACATTTTCATAAGGCTATTAGACCATATACCTCCAATTTGACCCTTGCCCTTTCCCCAACAAACTTTATTATATCATAAAAAATTCTCAATCCATGATCATAAATTTTCTCCTTAATTCACTTGAAGGAGTATCTCATTTTTCCACTAAAAAAAAAAACCTAAAAAAGCAGTGAGTGGTGCCAGGTGATGGAGAGGCTTAAAATAATCCATGAATAGGCTTCGAAAACTCTAGTGCATAACTTTTTTGGCAGCCCTCACAATAACTCCTCAAAAGCAATTTTTTTTCTCCCTCTCTCTCTCTCATCGCCAAGTGCATGAAAAAGGAATATTAGTGCTTGAGTGAAAAAATGGATTGGGAGAGGTCGAGGGGTCATGGACATTCATAGTGGCATCATGAGAAACGAAGAAGAGTCTATTGGATGGTGATGGGGAGTGGAGCAGAAGCAGATGCTTTTGATCCCTCTCACTGGTTTACTCCAAAAATGTTGGTAGGATAAAACGTACCTCATCGATTTCTGATTACCACATGACCCAAAGAGAGAGAGAGAAATCTCTAGTGAATACATTTTCGCCTGCACTTTGGTTTCATCGAGCCCTTTTTACGACTTTTCTTTTACCTCTCCATTGCCCTGACGCTCGTCAAAGCACCACATACGGAATTCCCATTCTCATGTGGGACATGTACAGAGTGAGACTAAACAAATAGAGTTAGATGTGCCTTATTATAAAATCCAGTGGAACTTTTTTTGAAGCCGCTATTACGCCTATATAGTATTTACACTATATACCAACTATATATTTTATATGCTATACTATATAACTATAGCTGTAACTATATACTATATATATATACTATAATCAATTATGCATATTATATATACATACTGTAGTACAATAATATACTATAGTTATAGTTATATAGTATAGTATATATATAGCATAGTTATAACTATAGTATAGTTATGCAAAAAAATTTATTATTTGTTTCACTAAATGAGTGTAAATTTTCAGAAAAACTATCGTCTGAAAAATCGGAAAAAATTGAAGAAAAAAGAGAGAATGAAAAAAATTGAAGACAATCAATTCTCAGTTTGTATCGATATTTTTTTTTTTACAGAAGTCTGGAGTACGCGTACCTACTGCTGCCAAAACGACGGATGCAATCGTGGAGGTCCTAGTCTACACGGTGGTACGACACTATGGTTGACATCAATTGCCCTGGGCATCGTTGTTGCTGGTCGACTCTGTGGCTAATGAAAATCCCATTCAAACAAATCTTCCACCAGCATTCACAACACAAATTTTAGACGGAATCCACGACTCTGCATTGGCATAACAATAGCTGAAAACAAACGGAGATTATTATCCTTCATTTTGGGTTTTTTTTCATTAATATGAAACCCTCGGGTACATTTCCAGGAGAAATTTTTTTTTTTGTATTTTAAATAATATTTTTTCTTAATTGGAGAATGATTCAGTCAAATAAAATGTCAATTTTATTTTTCAATGACTTCTTTTGAAAACATCTCTGAATTTAAAGGAGATACAAAAATTTTTATAAAAACCTTTTTTGTAGAGCAGAAAGAAAGCTACAAAAAAGGTTCTTATGAAAATTTCCCTACCCCCCTCCAATACCGAGATATCTTCAAGAAATGACTTCGATGTCATGTCTGACTTATGCTTGATTTTACTACTTTATTCGTGAATTCTTCTCATTCCAAAATTTTCTTCCGAAATTGAGGATTCTGAGAAATTTCATTGAAATTCAGAGAAATTAGTAACGAATCAACGACCCGTTTTGCCCCGATGATTTTCAAGATTTAAAAAAAATCAAATTTATCAGATGAATTTTTGAAAATTTAATTTCGCAAACTACCGGGGCAAAATGGATAATTTTCGTCTTTTTAATGAGAAAAATTAAATTCTCAAATTCGATAATTAAAAAAAAAAAATTCTGTTCTGAATTTCATAAAAATATATTTTCAATATCCCGTTATTATCGAATTTTCTGCTTCCTTTTTATTTCCGATTCTCCATCAAATTTTTTTTCTCGCAATGCAGAAACCATTTATTTTTCCCCGTATATGAGGTTCGTATGTATCCATTTATTATCCCGGTGCCATTTTTACCGCCATTCCTCTTCGTTTGTCGCTCGAGTTGAGGGAAAGACATTAAAAAAAAAGAAAGAAAATGGCAGTAAAAAAAAATAATAATGCATGAATACACATATACACATTTGACCGATATACTCCACTTTTACATGTACAACACCACCTCCGACTGCGAGGCGAATCAGTGCAGTACGAAACCGAGCAATAAGAGGTAAAGACTTGGTTTGCAAGAAGAATAAATAAATAAACAAGTAATGATAATGAGATATTTGTTTTTTTTTTCCGTCGATTTCACAATCATATGGACTTACTTATTGAGCTCTTGCTATTCATAAATATGATACAAGAAAACTATTGTTATCGTTAATATTACTAAATGCTACTTGAATAACCAATTATTACTAAAGTAATGAAGAAAGAGGTAAATATTGTTATCAGAGTATCATCGAGCACACTCGAAAAACCGAATATATTGAGGATATTCTGGTGGTACAGTCCCCGCAATAAAATGTCTCTTTCAATTTTTTATTCATTTTTTTAACTGAAAAAATCAAAAAATCAAATTGAATATTTTCCTTTGATGGATTGAAAAAACCCCAAGAATGTTATTTTCAGAAAAAAAAAAAAATATTGAATTTCAGGGAATGTACCACTGGAATCTCCTTAATGATCAATTACATTGAATTATTGGCATTTTCTCAGATCATTATGACGTAATCAATTTTTAGTGAATTCAAAGTAAAATAAAAAAAAATTGAATATAATTAAAATCATAAAACATGAATTATTATTGCTTCGATAGAGTTGCAAAAACGCTCGATTTCTAAAATCATATATTAATTAATTAATTATGCTATAAAATCATTCGACTATAGTTTTGAGTCAGTTTTAACGAATAGTTGGCGTACTGAAGGCTCGCTTGTGATAGTATAAAATACTGTTAATCAAATTTTATTGGAGAATATCAAAAGTTATTATTGAATGAGTGAGATTAATTTATTTGAAAGCCAGAACGCGTATTTTATAAATAATAGAGATATTAGATAGTTTTTAAAAATCTAATTCATTTATTTATTCGTTATTGTGTGGAAGGAAATATTCATTAACATTCAATTTTTGTGAAAAAAACAGGAAAATCAAAATTTTTCAAAAAATCATTTTTTAATTAAAAAAAAAAAGTCTTAAAATTTTTAAATTTATTTTCTGAAAATCATTTCCTTCCACACAATTATACTCAAATCCTATTTGGTATTTCTTCGTAATTCTACATAAGAAAAAAAATGGACCGTAATTGCATCTTGATCATGTTCCTTTTTCCAATAATATCCTTAGAATAAATACGGTCGACTTCGTAAATTTCACAGAAATATGAAAAAAAAAAAAAAAACGGACGTGATAAACGCGATTTGAAATAGTACAAAGATACAATAAACGAAATAAAAGACAAACCATTTGAATAAAAATGATCAAAAGAAACTGGAAAATAACGAGTTGATCACTGGATTTGGTTTTCTCAAGAAGAAAAAATGGGTAAAACAATTCTGAGACAGAGGGAGAATGGTAGAAAACTCTTAATAAATAAGAAGACGAGTGAAATATGGTTCACGATTATTCGCTTGCACTCACCGGTTGAGCCAGAAAAATCCCTCGAGCCTTGTACAAGTGAATATACCGATGAGATTTAAATAAAAAAAATTAAAAAATATGGAAATAAAATTATTAACAAAATTATCACTCATGTATCCTAAAAGTTGTACATTTATAGAGCCGCAATAAAAAATCGATCCGTTAATACATGTTTTTTTTCAATCCCTCATATATCTCTTTTTCAGGATTAAACTGAAAATTTTGTAAAAAGGAAGAAAATAATAGAAATCATTCAGTGAAGAAGAAAAATGTCAAGACACTTGTTTTAGAATTAGTACGCTCTGCTGTCTATATAATTTGTCACAGAACATGCTGATTCTTCGACAAGTGCCACTGGCAAAATACGTCGAGATAATGAAGCAGAAATTATTAAATAATCAGATATAAATGATTAGGTGTAAAAGAGGCAATCACAGGTGATTAAATATCCAATTATCTTGATAACGAGTGATTTTAGAGGAAAATGTCAAAAGACATATTTTGTTGGAAATTTTATCAGCTACAAAGAAGGTCTTTTGACATTTTCATTTAAAATCATCAGTTCCTGAGATAATAAAAAGGTTCTGGAAAATGATCAATTCATGAAAATTAATGGAAAAACAAGAAATAAAAAAATCTCTAAAACATTCTAATCCATTTTATTTATACAATCCATTGTTTATCTCCATCAGTTTATTTATTTTACAACAAAACTTGTGAACACGATCATCTGGATTGTATTCCGATGTTACATTTACGGTATTGTATGTATTGGATTCACTCGAAACTTCTGTACGAGCCCCAATTGGATACGAATTTAATTATTTCTTTTTTCTTCACCAATTTACAAAGAACAAAAATAGTAGAAATTTCAATTTACGCCGTCCCAATTATTTATACCTAGACAAGTGTCATCACTAAAATAAAGACGTTGATGCATGGAAAGTGCATTTATGGACAAGTCGAGGGGGCAGCATTGGATGTCGATAATTGGTACTCAGTGAGGGAAATTTTCCACTTGTTAATTCTGGGTCTGTAAAAAGAATTGACGAAATACAGATGTAGTGATTGGGCACGATGATTTCTTTTGTGTAATTCTTGAGTGCAATCGAGTCTTTTTTTCAATAATGCAATTGTAGCTGAATTATTCATCCATTTGCAAGAAAAAAAAAATCCTCAATTTTCCATAAAATTGAATTAAAAATCCATTTTTCATGTGTTTATAAAAATTACTAAATCAATGATAATCATGCAAAATAAAATTATTAACTTTTTTATAATTACAAAGGATATTTAATTGACCTTGGAATCTCCACTGCCAAGAAAAACGAGGCCTATAGCACCAGCATAAGCCATAAGTGTATCAGCAGCCTGCTGTGTCTCCAAAAGTATTCTAGTTTCATTCATCCAATCTCTAGCAACTGACCTAGAGGCACCCTTCAAAAGATTCATATATCTGAGTGTCATCTTGAAATCTCCACGATCAAGCCAATACCTGTAAATTATTCATGAGGTTAAATTTGATTTACAGTTGAATGAAGATAAATGATAAATCTTCACCTTGCACGATCTAATATATCGTATGTATCCAGCTTACTGACGTCAATGGGCTCGTCCGATAGTTCACTCTTCGATATTGGACTTATCGCTTTAACCAATAGAAAACTCTGGAGATAGCTGAGCAAATATATTGGAAGTGATGCACCTTCAGCAGGTACTAGGGCCAGACGTCTTGCCATCTGCTCCACCTGGAAATCAATCATCCATCAATCAATGTCGAGGGCAATCTATTCTCTCCTCAATTATTATCAGACATTCAGACCTTTTTGACGTTAATACGATCTTCACTTTTGTGATGATTATTTATGAAACGTTTAAAGAGGTTTTTTCCAGGTTTTAGAAAAAAAAAAGTTCTATTTTTAAAAAATCTCCAATTTTCTATGATTTTTAATTGAATTTTTTCATACATGGAATTAATTTGAAATTAATTAATTAATACAATTAAAATTTGCAAGCACTTTGTGCTCTGGGAATTCAATTATTAACGTGAGTTTGTAATAAACTTGGTTAATAGTTACGAAACTCTTGAATTCGTACAAATTCATGAGCTTTTATGGAGAAATTAAACTTTTGGGTTACGACCGTTGGAATAATCAGTTTCAGGGTTGTGAATTATTGATTGACTTTTGATACAGTTTTGGTTTGAAGTGTTGGGTAACTCAATTACTTTAGATGTGATTTGTTTCATTAAGGAGAGGAAATTGTTTGTATTGTATTGTATTGTTTATTGAAGTACGTAATGATCGTGAGGTAATCGTTCAATTATCTTGGTAAAAATGGAATTCAGGGGAAAATGTCAAAAGACAATTTTTGTTGGAAATTTTGTCAGCTACAAAAAAGGTCTTTTGACATTTTCTCCTAAAATCTCTTGTTCTCGAGATAAATCCACTTTTAACTTCTGGGTTGATTGGAAAAATGTGATTAATCGAATTAGATATTCTTGTTTTTGGATTATCTCGGAAACTAATGACTTTAGGAGAAAATGTCAGAAGACCTTTTTTGTAGCTGATAAAATTTTCAACAAAAAATGTCTTTTGACATTTTTCTCTAAGATTAGTCATTATTAAGATAATTCTATATTGAAGGAGAAGTAAACAATCGACTTGTTCTGTTTTTTCAAATCACTCTACAACTAATTAATATTACACTCTAAAAAATTTCTCAATATCAAATCCAATTATCTCCCCACATATCAGAACATAAAATAAGTCCCCAAATCCCCTTACATTACTCAAATAATTAAAATTAAAATAATGATTTTTAAAAAATTGATAAAGACCTTCAAGAATCTCTCTCTAAGTGCATCCTCAGGGAAAACTCCTCGCTTAACAGCCTCCTCAGGTATTCCCTCGAGTGTCGCCTTAACCAGTGCATCGTCCTTGGCTGTAAAAAACCACAAAATCTCCTCAAACATTTCCACAGAGACTAGAGACATTTCACTAAAAATTCTCCCTCAACTTTCTCTGTAATCGGATTGTCTTCTCAAAGAGTTGTCTTTTAAAAAGAAATGCAAAGAGAAAGTCCCTCATAAATTCAGTAGAAACAATTACAAGAAAGTCCTCTATCCCTTTGGAAATAAATATAATTTTAATATAAAAAAAAAAAAATTACTAACGTGCGACTTTAGAAACAGCTTTTATCTCAGCCTCAAGTGGTCTCACTGGCTTGTCACTTGGTGCTCCTGGTGGTGCAACTTTAATAGCTCTTCCAAGTGCTTGACACGCTGCCCATAGCATCTGGGCATCGCAGGCACCTTTCTCTTCACTCAAGCGAACTTTAAAACAATAATAGAATCATTAGAAAATCGTAAGATGATTTAATTTTATTTATATCTTAAAAACACGGCATTTTAGGAGAAAATGCCAAGAGACCTTTTTTGTAGCTGATAAAATTTTAGATAAAAAATGTCTTTTGATATTTTCTCCTAAAATCGCTCATTCTCAAGATAAATCTCTCATTAACGAACATCTCAGTCACAAAGTTCTACAGTATGAATTTTTGATTTCGACAATTTGCATTTATCTCGAAAACTAGTGATTTTAGGAGGAAATGTCAAGAGACCTTTTTTGTACAGACTTGAATTTACAACAAAAAATGATTTCCGTCATTTCCTTCTAAAATCACTCATTCTCGAGATAATCCATCATTTAACAAAAAAAAAATGTCTTTATCTCTACGGAAATGACTTTTTTAATGAAAAATATGAGTAGAGATGAAAGTATAATAAGAATGAACGAATATTAAATGCCATCAGGAGAGTCTAAATTACAATGAGATGTAATGGATGAAGAACTGAGAGAAAATAATAGCTAACATTCATAAAAATGCATTTAACTGGACAATTAAAAAAATTTCATCTTTTATTTTAGTATAATTAAATGGTCTTTATGCGTTCATAAAAAAAATATTAATTGGATCGTGATACTCACGTTTAAGTGCTTCATCCAGTCCCCGCAATCTACCAACAATCACTGCCAGTTGGGTTTTATATTTGATGGATTCAGCTTCAGCTTGTTCACTTGCTGCCCGATTAATCAGCCTCTGTGCCTCCTTCTCCTTAATCTCAAGAGCCTCCTTAATTTGATCAGCGTGCACCTGTGCCTGGAGTTTCAGTTGTTTACGTATTTCTTCTTCGAAGGTCTTGCGTTCAGCCAATAACTAGAAAATAAAGATTTCGAGGGATAATTACTGATTTTCATCATTCGAATTATTGAGCAGAGTGAGGAAAATCATTCAAAAGATTCAAGTGAAATATTTCCGGCGATAAAATTATTTTTTAGGGCATTTTTTAATGCTGCAAATGTCGAATTTGATAGTCAAGTAACAAAACAAGGTATTTCAACTAAACTCATTTCAATTTTTGGTCAATAACTCTGAATCTAATGGAGATAGAGAAATTTTTATAGAAACCTTTTTTGTAAATACTAATTTTTCAAAAATGTGAAATATTTCTCACCTTTTTTTCAAACTCTTCAGTGAGAATACGCTTTTCTTTATTGACTTCACGACACACAAGTTCATTCAATTTCTCCTCAGAAGCTAAATCCCCAGTGGATTTCAAAGCAGCTCTCAATCTCGCGCCATCAACACTCTAAAAAGATTTTTTTTTTAAATGAGTAAAAGAGTTCAATATTTGCTCATGATTTTGAGAGCTTTGAATTTAATAAATTTTCATCAACGTACCTCTAGCTTCTCCAACTCTTTCTGCAAATAATTCACCCTATTATACATGTGAAGGACAAAGATATCAAAGGCTTCCTCGTTAACATTAAAACTTTTGTCGTGAATATTGATGTTTGGAAATAAAATCTGCAACTCCTCATTAAAACTCTCTCTGGCTGTTTTAACTTTATTCCAATATCTCTCGGTGATGTTTGCCGAGCGCTCTTCATCGTCGTACTTCTTTTTAGCTGCGTCAACGTCATCAATTATCTTCTTGACATTTCTACGAGCAGCTGCTTTCATTACAGTTGGTGCATCAAATTGGGGATCATCGACTAGAGTGGAGAGACGTTTTAGGGATTGAATGGCTTCGGTAGCGCTTGATTCTGCTTGTTGAATTGCGCGTTTTCTCTTCTCTGTTGCTTCTTTCAATCTACAGAGATTCAAACAATCGTGATATAGTCAATCATAATTGAAAATATTCATTGAAAATAGTTTTTTTTACGAAAGGATTGAATATTTTTGAATTGATTATTTGTAGAGTTTCGATAGCTGGAGAAGGAAGTGGTTTAAGGAAATTTAGCAGAAGACCTTTTTTGTAGAGGATTTTATGATCTACAAAAAAAGTCTCTTGACATTTTTCTGTAAAACGAGTAGTTTACGAGATATTCGTAAAACAATGTCTATAGAATTTTTGGAAAAATTACGTTAACTAACCGCTGCCAAACAGGAGCTGCAGTATTAGCAGGAGCACCACTACCACCCTCAACAACCTTCACAACATCCTGATTATACTCGTGAATGGCTTTAGTAGCATCCTGATAGGCAGTAATGGCTATGGTAGCTGCTTCTCCACAAAAAGCCTCGAGTTCCACAAGATTGTTCGGCTTCAACTCCTCTGGAACTTCTTTCTTAGGTGGAGGTGGTTTTTCCACGACTGCGTGAACAATTAAATTATTTTAATACTCTTCTTGAGTTGGAATCCAGAATTTTTGATGATTAAGAATAGTTTTTAGTGATTTTAGACACTCGAATACCCACCAACTTGAATTTTCTCTCCTTTGTCCTTACTCTGACGTATTTCAGCGTATGGATCGTTAATTGGCGGCTCTTTTGTTAATACCAACGGCTCGAATGATGGTTTTGGAGCTGTATTAGTTATTAGCATTGATTATTAATTAAATAAAACCGAAAATAAAATTGAATTAGAACAAAATGATGAAACTAAGAAAAATCAAGAAAAGGTTTTGTTAATTATCTCGAAATCTAAGAGAGATATCGAAATTTTCATAGAGATCTTTTTTGTAGATTTTTTCTTGCTCTACAAAAAAGGTCTGTACAAAAATTTCCATATCTCTCTTGGATTCCGAGATATTTACCGGAAACTGAGTTGACCAATTCATTTCCACCATTTACTTTCTCAATTCTAATGATAAATGAAATACATCAATAAAATAGACAGATTGTTGGTTTTTTTTTAAGGTAATGGAAGAAGAAGATAAAGGAAAAGGATAAGGTAAGGATCTCACGTGTGTAGTTTTCACAATTATCGCACGGTATTTCCTCAATCTTCTGACCTGGTTTATCCTCCCTCCTCTTCTCCACTTTTGCCTCCTTTCCATCACCAAAAACTCCTCCGATAATACTGAAAAACATTCATAAACTTCAGCTATCATAAATAATTGAATAGAATATTGAACGAAATAATTAAATCCACAAACTGATGAAACAATATTTAAATTTTTGCTCAATATCTCTGAATCTGAGGGAGATAGCAAAATTTGAGAAAACATCTTTTTTGCAAAGCAGAATGAAACCTACAAAAAATGTTTTTACAAAAATTTCTCTACTTCCCCTAGATTCCAAGATATTCACATTTTACAATTTAACTACTGAATTAAATCGAAAGATAAGAGTAGAATTAATTCACCTCTGTTTCAAATTCTCAAAGAACTCTCGCACTTGATCGAAATACGATTCCTCCTCCTGGAAGATGACCTTAATAGTCTTATCAGTACCAGGTATCCATTCCTCTAGTTTTGCCCTGATATCTGAATTATTCCTAGCAAGTGCTAGAATGCCCACAGTACCCAGAGTAATCGATCCCAGCAGTAAAATCCCCTTTCCCCCAGATTTTCCACTGGAAAAAAAATCCAAAAAAGTCCTCTAAAATAAAATAATTCTCCACCACGAAATAATCCATTTAAAAAAACGTCAAATTACGATTAAAAAAATACCTTCGAGGAGGCTCCGACGAATATCCAGCTCTCGACTGTGAAAAAATCACTCTGACATCCTTCTGTCCCCTAGAAACCCAATGAAAACCCCGATAAAACACCTCCACACCCCAAATGAATTCCTCAAGGTCAAGTTCAATGAAATCAAGACTACTGAACTCACTCTAACCCACGACTCGTCCACGGTTGAACATCTCTGCACCTGGTGGCTGAGTAGAGTCTCGAGTATCCATATTTATTAATCTGAAACAACAAATAAATTCAGAAAAAAAAATTTCTCAACCCTCGTGAGACTTATGTAAGACCAACGAAGCTCTAAAGTGTCAAATTCCCATAATAATTCACTCCCACGTACACCTCATAATTACCCTCTATTTCTACCCAATCATTACCTCTTGATTAATTAATTTAACACATTTAACACACATAATTACGTGACAGGAAGATGAATTTAATGACTCAATCAACTTATGACAGAAAATAGAATAGTCTCAAGGTTTCCTCTGCACTCTTAATATTTTTAAAAATTCGTTTAACTCAGTATTAATAATAATTGTCACTTATAAATAATGGTAAAGGGTATTTTAATGCTATTTAATGATTTAATCACTCACTTTTAGTATCCGATCGTGAGGTTTTGACGAAAATTTAATGCCAATTCGGAACATGCTTTCGGCCGTTGAGGCGGCACAGGCAAAACGGCCCCAGAGGTTAAAAAAATCGGGATGAAATATTAACAAATCATTTGAACGAGGGGGACGGAGTGGAATAGACTGAACAGCTGATTTGGTTCTGTTCCACTGTCTCTGTGGTGTCTGCTCCCAAAAAGTTATTATGATAATTTGTAAATTAATAATTTGTTAATTAAAAATGTTTTCGAGAGTCTTTGGAGCTGCGGCGAGAGGTATTTAATGTTTTTATTGAGTTGTTTGAGTTGATCGTTTGGATTTTATGTGAGAAATTGGGAGTTTTTGGGATTTTGAGGTTGGAAAATCAATTGTTGATTTGGTTTGTTATTTTCAGGAGCAGTTCGATGTCGAACGATTATAAATACTCAAGATTTACGGAATTTTGGTATTTTCGAGGGGAAAAATCTTGTCGAAGGGTTTAAACCGAGTTTTGGGGTACATCGAGGGATTTGCTCGGTTATTTCGCATAGTGGAGTGAGTCAGGGGGTTGGGGCATCTTTGGGTGTTTCTAATGGAGGTTTATTAACGTGAGGAATATTTATTTTATTGTAGAAAGTGTTTTTGATAGGGAATTTGTCTAATGGAATGAGTGGAGTTATCTTTGAATACAGTTTATGGAGAATATCTTTGGATTTAGAGGAGATACGAGATTTTTCATGAGGACATTTTTTGTAGTGCGAGATGAAAGCTGCAAAAAAGGTCTCTATGGAAATTTCGATATCTCTCTTTATTTCCGAGATATTTAGTAAAAACTGAGGAGAACTTCAGTAACAGAGTTGTAGATCAATTTCGACATTTTTTAAAATTGTTCATTTATGTCAGAAAAGAGTGATTTTAGGAGGTAATGTCAAAAGACCTTTTTTGTAGATGAGGAGATTTCCAATAAAAAATGTCTCTTGATATTTTCCTCTAAAATCAATCATTATCAAGAAAATTGAAGGATTATCTAGATGAAAAAAAAAATCAGTTCTCAAATTTCATCATCCAATTTTTAATTTAAATTGTTCAATCAGTTTTATTTATTAATTTTCTATTCTTTGCATAGAAAATCGATTAAACCGAGTGTTCTCAATGGACATGTACCCACTCGTACTGTCATTAAATGGACAAAATCCAAAGGTAAGCGACAATGTGTGAAGACTGTGCTGAAGCGATTCTACAGGCTCAACTGGTATGAAAAAAATTAATCAAAAAATTCTAGGGTCTTCAGAATCAATTTATGAATATCGTAAAATAATTTCAGGGGCATCTGGATAAGAACTAAAGCCAGTAGACACAAGAGGCGATGGAAGAAACGTGGATCCAATGCTAGACGTTCTCGTCAGCATGTATTTTGTAACGCCACTCAATCGTGGCTTCTGGATAAAATGGTCACTCGTTACTGGAGAAAACCCAAGTTCTGGGTGGATGATCCTTACACTCCTTATCACAAACGTGAAGAATATTGGGCCACCAGGACTAAACCCTTACCATAGAAATTATAATTTTATTGGTTTTGTTTCTTTAAAGCTGATGGAAATGGTGCATTATACATAATAAACTGACTCTTAATTCAATTATTTCGTAGATCTCTTCTTCTCTATTATGTCAAGAAGGTAAAATTGAATGGATACTAATTTTTTTTTTTGGCTCTGAATTAATTCCACAACAAATTCGTGAAATTAGATAAATCATCTCAATTTTAGGATTAGTTTTTGTTGAATATCTCTTAATCTAAGGAAGATATCAAAATTTTTATGGAGACCTTTTTTGTAGAGTAAATTGAAATCTGCAAAGAAGGTCCTTATAAAAATTTCGCTATCTCGCTTAGATTCCGAGATATTTCCTAAAAACTGATCCGTTCTGAAGTGAAAATGACTCATCCAATTCACAACCATTATTTCCTTAAAAACTTTGAAACTATTGGGTTTAGAGGAAAATGTCAGATTATCTTTTTTCTAGGAAATTAAATTCTCTACAAAAAAAGGTCTCTTGATAAATTTCCATGAAACCCTTCCTTCTAAAGATATTTGCATTTTAAGAAATAGTTAACGTTTCGTTAATAGTCAAATCGTTTTTTCTTCCCATGAATTGTAAATTAATCTCATTCCCACGTAAATTTCAATTTCGATATGCAAAATTCATCTATCGAAATCGAAAATTCTCCTCTGTGCTAGTGACTAATCGAGTTATTTTTATGAAAAACTCCCTAGTCCCCAGTTATGTTCTTGCAGAAGCTTTAACCGCTGGAATTCCTTTCGGATATTTCCAGTCTATTGGTGATGTGTGCATAAAAGTCTCTCGAAATATAAAAACTCTCCAATTAACTGAGTCTATCAATCCAAATCCACAAATTTAATCAAAATCTCCTAAAATTAAATTGATTTAAAAATCGTCATAACCTCAAAAATCTACGACTTTTGACATTTCCATCATCATTGTTACTATTTTAGTCAAATAATAACAATAATAAACCGAGAATTGCTCACAATTTAATTGTTTTGGGCACAATGGAAGTGATATCACAAGAAGAAAATGTCCTGATTCCTCCAGAGAAGATAGAAATATCAAAACCAGCTGATATTTTCGAAATTTCATCAAACTGGAAGGTCATGGGAGGTAAATCCCTAAAAGATACAGTCACAACAGTTCTACATAAGGATTTTTCGGGGAGGTAACACCGGTAATCCACCAATCAATCCCTCATTCACTCAATTATTCTCTCAATTACTTAAAAAAATTGTTATTTGAAATTATTAGCATGGCCCTAGATGACATTGCAGACGAAAATACCAGTTTAGAGATCCAGCCAGAGTCTGAACACGAGCCCTGTACAATAGAAATTAAACTTAAGAATGGACAGAGGATAGTCAGAATGGGAATTGCATCAGAGGCTTCAGTTTTGGAGATTTTTAAAGACTCTGGAGAATATGCAACAACAATTTTTTCCGAGTTTATTGATGAGTTTGAAGGGTGCACGGTTTATTTAGGAGGTGTTGTGTTTGATAAACCAACACATGAAGCTAGTATAAAGGTAGTTAATTGTCTCATTAACTTTGAAAATTTAATTTCCTTAAATTCAATTGTAAAATAGGAAAAGTCGTTTTTAGTGGGGGGTTTAGTTTTTGATGAATATCTCTGAATCTAGGTGAGATAGCGAAATTTTCATAAGGATCTTTTTTGCAGCTCTCCCTTTTTTCTGCAAAAAAGATCTCTACAAAAATGTTGATATCTCCCTTAGATTACGAGATATTCTATAAAAACTGATCTAGTCTGAAGGAAAATTCACTTATTTTTTGTTTAATTTCATGAGTGAATTTAATAAATAGTTAATGGTGGTTTATTTTTTTATTTCAGTTCACTAGGATAAAAAACGAACGTTCATCAGCATATTTATATGGAATTCGTCTCGTCCTTGAGGACTCGAAACCCTCAGACAATCCACCAGAGAAATTAGACTACAACAACATAATCAGTGATTTTTTGACATTATTGCACCCTAGAAAAAATAGTTCAGCTGATAAAATACCATCAAACAATGTTCCAAAGTCTCTACCGATTGTTCTGAAAGATTCTGGAATGGCTGAGTACTTCCAGAAATTCGTGGACAGAACTTCAGCATCTGACGAAAAAAATACTCCAAATGATAATAAATCTACAGAACCAAAAGTTTTAGGGAATAATAATGACTCTCCGAATGAAGAATTAACGAGAAATTATTCAGAAAAACTCAATGGAAATTCTTCAAATTCTGATTTTAGTACTCTCGATGCAATTATTGACTCTAAACTGAAGAATATGGAGACCAGACTGATGCAGAGGATCGACCAAATGGAGAAAAATACCAACAAAACTCTAGAAGAAATTCTTAATAAACTAGATTCTTTAAAGAATTGAAATTAACACAATAATTACTAATTTGTGAACCAAATTTTGTAATAATACAGAATGATTGAAAAAAAAACAAGGTACAAATTCTACTTGAGACGTTGAAAAATAACTATACACTCTTCTTTCTGTTTTTTTATCACATTTAGAAAATAAGAACATGTGATTTGAGAGGATCTTCCTGTACTTTAGAAGGTGCTTTTAGGTTTCTCTTAAAGTTAAATGGAATAATTAATTTTCAGGAACAGCCTCTGGGCTATCTGGGGAATCCTTTTCCTCCTCAGGCTCATCTTGTTTCTTCTCAGGTGGATCCCAGGCGTGCAATTGCTTTCTCCAGAGTTTTACCATACCATCCCAGCCTCTTCTGCTGTACTTCATGTGCTGTGGAGGGGTTTTAGGCTGATCTTTGGACCTTTGATCCCTTAAAAAACAAAAAAAAAAAACGATTAAAAGTAGGAAATGTTGAAGGAAATAGTTCATCAATAAATGTGGAATGAAATTGAAATGTTCTTTAATTCTCCATTTGTCTCGAAAACGGGTAATTTTAGAGAAAAATGTCAATAGACTTATTCTGTTGCTGAGGAAATTCCCTACAAACAATGTCTCTTGATATTACCCCTTAAAATCACTCATTACGAGATAATTACATCTCCAAGATCAAATATATCATAATTGCAATAATTAAGCTCCAAAATTTCTACAATTGTCGCTTTATCTCGAAGACAAGTGATCTTGAGGGAAAATATCAAGAGACCTTTTTTATAGCTGAATAAATTACCAACAAAAATTGTCTCTTGAAATTTTCTCCCAAAATCCCTTGTTTTTGAGATAAATACATAATAACGAAAAATTTGAAAATTAACAAATCACTCTATTGCTAAATTACTTCTAACAATTTGATATACTCACTTGGGAACCATTTTTACATATCTATCATATCCAATAGTATTTTTTCCATAATCAATATCCTTTTGTCTTCGTGACAACACCCCAGGATCAGTCTCATACTCTGTTTTCTTTTTATCAGTACTGGAAGCTGTACTGTTACTAGATTCACTGTTTTTACGATTTCTGGAAAATCTCTCGGGCTTGGCCCCAGGACTCTCATCTCTCTGTCTCTTCCTACCATTGTCCAATGGCAATTCTGTGTCCTTGTCTTTATCATCCTCCAGGGATGTCGAGCTCTCCAGAATCTCCTCACGTGATATATTCTCTTCATCCTTTGATTTTTCACAGTTCATATGATCTTCTGTGTCGTTTATTTCCTCCACTTCAGCCATTTTTGTCTTTATATCTCTCCTTCACAGTTTTATTAAACAATATCTGTTGCTGATATACTAAATGTAAACAGGATAACCTTACATTTGCAGAGTTGATGATTACAGGAGCAATGGATTGATTTTTCGAAGACCAAAGGGGTTGATTATTAGCACAGAAGGGTTCAATTCAGAGTTAATATTTAGTTTAACATATTTTTGAGGTTTTAATACAATTTTTAGAGGAATCAAACGGTGATAAATGAACGAGTGAAATTGACTACAACCGTCCCGACTGGTCCCGACTTGGCTTCACTCTCTCAGCTTGATTTATTACCCTTCCAGTGTTTTGGCGCCAGTTGTGTGAGTGCGCACGCACGAGAGATGGGTGGGGGAATTATTTGATAAAGTGGGGAAAAATTCAGAAAATAAAATTCTTTCGTTTTTTTTCGATTATCAAATTAAGAGAAAAATTTATGCTTGAATATTCAGCGAAAATGGTAGGACAACTTAATTCCAAAAGTGTTAGTAAAAACAATCTTATCTTAAAATAAAATAAAAATATATCCATCTGGAAATGAAAAAAAAAGAGTAACTAATCATGAGAATTCTTCTTAGCAGAACCACTTTCATCAGATCCCCCACAATCATTCAAACAACCAGATCGTTCAATAATCTCCGTCTTAACATCTTCAACAGACCTTCTGATCAACACACATCTTTCCATCTTCACACTTGGCCCCATTGGGCACTAATAAGCCCAGATCAACATCATTCAGCCCAAGATCAATCATTTAGCATCACAGCATGGGTTATTACAATGATCCTCAAGACCACAATCACACTGCTCACCACAGGCTCAACAAATCCATTACCACATATTGGACTATTGAAGAGTTTCTTCGGTTTATTTCGAAGACAATAATTGATTTCGTATTTGAAAGCTAATTCTAAAGACTCTTTTGAACAAGAGGACCAATGAATTGGAGCTGGTGATTCAAATTTTGAGGACATGATACAATGATCCTGAGGACAAGTGCAGGTTTCTGCATCATGAACTATTCCCAAATTATGACCTATCATATGGACGACTGTCGTTGCTAATAGCCCAGTGATATTAGAGTAATCTTGAGAAACTCTACCTGAGAGTTGGTGGGTGCAAATTAGAGAAATTAGACTATCGACGGCTCTACCAACTGCAATGTGTCGATGATTTTAGTTGATGCGGAAACTCATTCACCGATAATCTCTGTTTTTATTGCAATTAATCTGTTCGACTAGTTTTCCTCATAGACATGGAATTGGCCAATTGGTGTTGCATTCTTTGAATTAATTTTCCATTTTCCTGGGAATATCTCTAGCACATCAAATACAGCATGATTTATTATCTCAGCTGTTGATGTTTATTGATCCAACGGATCGACTCTGTGTAAAACCCGCTAATATCAATTATGTATTTAATTTTTCATTTGATGAAGCAAGAAGATGATACCACGAAGATTATCCTCTTGCTGGATGAGGGATGGATGACTTGATCCACATTTTACTGTGTAATTTCACTAATAGATTTAGTGTGATCCATAACTACAGATTTCAAGAATTCTTCATGAACTTCCATATATATATATAAGACAACATGTCCTGGACGTCTATCATGAAGAAGAAATTATCTCCAGTGATAATTTCAAATTATAACAATTAATTGATAATTAATTAATTGTTATAATTTCGATATAATTACTGGTCATATGAGCTCACGAGAAAATTTCTTCTTCATGATAGACGCCCTGAATTATGAAAATAAGGACGTAGCCGTCTCGTGGCGCCCCTGGTATTACATATTGGGAACAAAGTAAAAGTCCAAAAATTCAGACAGTGGACATAACCAATAAAAAAAGTGATAACATATTTCTAAAATTGTAAAAGAAACAACAAAAGAATAATAATGGGAATTCGCGGACTCACCGCATACATCACCAACAATTGTTGGGGTTGTTTAAAATCATACGAACTACAAAATACAGATTTAGTTCTTGACGGGATGAACGTGTGTTGCAAACTCTATGAACAAGTTGACAAACAGTTTGGATTAATGGGTGGTCAATACGACATTCTCTACGAGTCTATTAAAAACTTTTTCGAGACACTTCAACTCTGCAATATTCGTCCAATTGTCATTCTGGATGGTATACAAGCTCTGAACAAAGAACAATATATCACTAGATTCAAAGATATAGTAGAAAGGGAGGTGCCAGGAGAGTCTTGCGCTATTCCATACCTCGTTGATGTGGTTTTTATCGATGTTCTACGAAATCTGGGGATACCATTTGTACAAACCCTCACAGAAGCTGATGAGACGATGGCAGCTATTGCTAAAGCCCTTGATTGTCCCATTTTATCCCAGGATGGGGATTTTTACCTCTATCCAACGAAATTCATCAACACTAGTACATTAGATCTGACTCCCCGTGCCAGAGGAGAAGGAGTCTCGAAACAATTTTTCCTGTCTTGTGAAATGTACAGTGTGAAGAATTTTTGTCGAAGATTCAAGGATATTGATGAATCTTTATTACCTCTTGCACTAGTGATTCTTGGGAATAAATATGGACGTAGTCATCTCGATTCTGATATAATGAAATCATTTAATGAACGAATTGATGCAGAATTTTCCAGTAAAATTAATAACTATTATCAGAAAAGAATTGAGAAAACGTTGGAATGGCTGAGTAACTATTCGTCGTTGAATGCAGCTATTGAAGCACTTCTCAATTGGGTTGACATGAAACACAGATCCAAGATTTCTGATGATATCGAGGAATTTATTCGTGGAGTTAGCGTCTGTTCACCTCTGGCTTTTCGTGCTTTGAGGCTCTCCGAAGAGGTAATAGCAAAAATAAGGGAAGAAAATGATAAAAGGGCATCAATGTTTCCAGGGGTTGAGGTGCAAAATGTGAAGGCATTCGATGATAATTGTCAATACACCGAACAAAACCTTATTGCAATGACCCCAGAGTGGTACATTGATTATTTTGCCAGGGGGAAAGTATGTGGTAGTCCACTTCAGTATCTTATGTTCTCAGCTGCTTTGTTTAGACCATTGACAGACAATCCTGATTATCCACCCTCTGGGATTTTCAGTCTTCCTATATTGACATCAATATACAGTATTATGTGCACTCTACGTGACAATGATGAGAATGTCCTGGAGGTATATACTGTCAGAGGTAAAGATAAAGAGATTATTCGAGAAGAGATAACAGTGAAGACATCGTCGATCAACTTCAGAGATATCGACAAGTTAGAGCTTTCTGAGAAAAAACCAATTATCAATGGAGTTCTTGGAATTAAGGGAATTTCTTCATTACAGGAACTCCCGAGTTGTTGGAGACTCTATACAGCGACAATAATTTTTTGGATGAGACATAATGTTTCACCTCAAAGTACAAGAGTTCACCTGTTTTCTGTCATTCTTGGTATGATACTTGGGGTAATTGATGAGAAAATTGGAGTGATAAGATCGATGGAAGATTTTTCAAGAAAATATGGACAGCATTACGAAGATATCAAATCAAGACCATATCTTCAACTGAAGAGAGATTCTAGTTTGAGGAGAGCCCTGAGTTCAGTCACCAAAGAAGAATGCATTGCAGCAGCGCCATACTTCGTATCTCATTTTGAAGCGGGTCCTCCGGGCAAGGATTGGAGGACTGTCGTTCATATATTCACACAGCTCCACAGCTGTTTGAGGAATTCTCTTATTTTGAATTCACTATTAAGATATCCTTATCATCCAGTGCCTCTTCACACAGTTTATAACGGATTGTTTCTTTATAACATATTTGAGAGATTGTCGAAACAAGAGGACATTGATTCTTACTTGTATGATAAGTTAAAGTATTCTCCAACAATCGTAGAGATTTTTATGATATTGAAAAATAAGATATTGAATATGATTGAGGGAAAGTAGATAAAAGAAAAAGCATTGTGGTTCTAATTGATGGATTAAAGTCTCAACACTGTTACCGCAGAGGTAAGGATGAAGGCAGAGAAACATAACTATCGTCCCTTCTCACGTAATAATGATATGTAATTTAATTTGTTTATTGAATGTGGATTCATAGAGTTTTTATACATATAAATTTTATTTAAAAACCATGTTTTAATCAAAATATCTTCGTTGAATCCCTTAATATTATTCAACATTAGAGCCATTTTTGTGTTTTTTAAATTCAATAATTTTTTTCGTATTCTCTATTTTTTAGATTTTCCAGAAATGAACGTTCATGGAAAATTCATCAAACCCTGGACATTTCACACAGAAACTACATCTTCCTCACATTATTCATTTGACTTGAAATACTAATATCCAGTGTATTTTACGAAAAAAAAATTTAAATTAAGAATAGACTTAATTTTTTTATATATTTTCTAATCATAAGGGTTGGGATTGAAATTATTTGGGGTGACAAATTTATTAAAAAAATTTATGAAATGACAATAAATCTTTAGGAATACATTGTTAACAAATATTTGTAATGAATGAATCGATCACTGAGAAATGGATTGTTAACAACTATTCGTAATATTGTATCAACTGTGCCTTGAATAAACAAAAAATTGAGGACAATTACTTGTTTGTGTCATGTGTAAACTTATTTCGATCTACCCATGACATGATTCCCATAATCAATTGACCTTGCCGATTACGAACAATTAATATCTCGAAGATCTTGGATAAATTACTTTTGAGTTATATGCAACGTAAATCCTAAATTTTTCACGCTCCTCTTCAGAGACAAGAACCTTTGCAGTGAATTCATCCAAGAAAGCCGGGTCCGGTGAATCGGTGAGCCATTTCAGCAAGTGGTTTACACTTTCCTCTCTGAATTTTTCCAAACGTTGATTGTTAATGATATAATTCAACCAAAAAATCTCTCTCCTCAGCCAAAAGTAATTCAAAATTATCTTAATGTAAACATCCCCTTTGTCATCGCATATATTCTCCCAAACGTGATGAAATACCTCACAATTATGCGAATCAGCTTCATTAGTGAAAAGGGAATAACCAATGGGACTCAAGATCCTCATTAATATCTGGGTATAATCAATACGAATATTATTCGTCCACAACTCTTCCAATGCAGTCATCAATAAATCCTCACAAGGCCATTCGAGTAGAATCATTAATACTTTATTGGTTGCCAGCATTTTAATCTGCAAATCATGTAGCCCATAGAAAGATGTCTGTTGGATCAAGAAAATCACAATAAAAAGTCGTCCATCAAGGTGTCGACTAGTGGTTAGTTGCCAACGGCGAGCTCTAAGGAGGTTGATCATGTCGATGGTCATTCTCTTCCTTTGATCAACATTCAGTAGTTTCCAGAAATATTGTAATGCTCCATAATAGCCTCTTTCAAAAACATGTAGGAATATATTTTCCTCGAGTGAATACTCTTCATTGTAATAATCGATCAGTTCCACGAAAAGCTCATGATGTTCCTCCAAACAATTCTGTATACGATAATACCAGTAGGATGGCATGAGCCAACCGAAATGAGCCCATCGTGATACATGTTTTTCAATTTCTGACACTTTAAACCATAAATCATTTATGCAATATTCCAGGCAATGCTCACAGATTTCCCTCCACATAAAAATATTCTCTGGAAGAAACTTGGAGCAATACATTGCTTTTACAGTTGTAGATAAGTCGATAGATCCATAATTCGTCCAACAGATGTTGTCGATATATAGTATCCAGTTCACTGGATGATACCGGCTCCTCATGTGTTGTATTAACCGTTTAATTTTTCTTCCTATTAACTCTACACTGGACCTCAAGTCCTTCTTGATAGGTTTGGGGAGTGAATATCCGTCGATTATAAGTGATATTTCAGTGCGTAATGTGTTTAGCAAATGTCTACTGTCTGGTTTAGACCAAGACTTGCCTACATCTATACATTGTATCATTAGTTTCTTAATATGAGGCAGAGCAAACAGATGTTTGGACAACTCTAATGCTGATAATCTGTAGAGGCTGAATGGTTGATTGATTTAATATTTTTCCATCTTTTAGAAATTCTGACCTCTTCAGTATTCAATCTTATTCAAATATTCGATTGTTGTTGATAGGAATTGTCTGTCAACAAACGATAATCAGATGAAGTAAACTTAGATTATTGATGAAATAATAATATTGTTAAGGATAATTCACTAAACAAATTGCCAAAGAGTTTCTTGCTGCAGCAAAAATTGTTTTTGCTGGAAATAATCATTACCTGATATTTGTTTTGATCCTCAATTCACCTGATTGATATCATAGCAAGACAATACTCCATCGGACGAAAATATTCATGGCTTGAGACTGATAATGATGATGAGCAACAATAAAATGAACAAATGAATTCACAAAATCGTTTATGTTCACAAATAACTAGAAATACCTAGGCCAAAATACTAGAAAAACCCCTAGGGTAAAATGGCTTATTTATAACAGAACTATTAATGACAATAATTAAATCACAATACTTTGTTAAAAAATAGAATGAAAATATACATTACAGATATGAGGTATCACATTGGTTTTTAGTGCTCCTCACATTATTCATTTATTCAGAGAGAAATAATAATATTTGCAAGTGTTGTGAGTGTATCTATCGAACTTTATCACTCAAACTAATTTTATGAATTTCAAGGATCGCAATGGGATGGCTGAAAGGATTTTCATCGGAGAATGGAAAAACAAAAATACATTTATAGTCATAAGAACATTTATTAATTAAACCATAAATCTTAAAAGCTACCTCAGCAAACGGATATCAAAATCAACTGTGACGTGAATATATCTATAACTAATGAATGATATCAATGGATCTCTTGTTTCATTTTTCAACCCAGCCTGTTAGTCATCCTCTGGATGAATTCGCAATCAATTTGCTTGTTACCCTCATTCATAACTAAATCCATTGTAAATACTCATCACAATGATGGGTATCATCGAAATATCTATTACGATATCATAATGATGTATTGAATTTTAGCAGATTCAAACGTCATATCATTTGTTCTAGGATTATATTAGATAACATTTCGTATTCTTCTTCTTTTGTTTTTAATCAGTAAGATCAACATAACTTAGTTCGTTGCATCGATTGTTAACATATAAATTATGTACATGGAACTTTAAAAAAATCGTTGTAGAGAGAAACTTTTCTCGAAAATGAACAAAACGAAAAGGAAATCAAAGAGGTTAATTTTTTTCAAATATTGGATCTGACAATTAAGGGGAATCCCACGTTTAAATACCCAAAAATCGCATCAAGGTTTTACTTCTGCTTCAAAAGTTGGAAATAATCAATCAAATAAATCATTCTTTCCTTTTATTTTTTATAATCCCATCCCCTTATATTCCCACAAATTTTAAGAAACTCAAATCAGAATTTAAAAGTCTGATTTTGGAAAGAAATGAACAATTAACATTTCAATAAGCTCAAAAATGGTATTAATTATAGTATATTATCTGTAGGGGATTCAACTCACTGGCAACGTCGATCCTAAACTGCTCACGTTCCTCCTCAGTCACAAGTACCTTCTCAATAAACTCTTCAAAGTAATCAGTGTCCAATGATCCTTGCCAACTTGAGAAGCATTGCTGAATGTAAAACACGAAAGTTTCTCTCGATATCTTCAAGCGATCATCATTAACGATGTAATCCAACCAGTCAATCTCTTTCATCTCCCACAATGAAATGATAATATCTAAAAAGTCGACGTACCCTCTGAAATCCCCCACAAGACTCTCCCAAACATCACAGAATATTCCACGATAGAGTGAATCAGCTCCATCAGTTGAATGTAAACTGTCAATGAAATCCAATAAACGAATGAGTATTGAAGTATAACTGATATGTCCATGATGGACCCATGACTTCTCCAGTGAATCCATGAATAACCCCTGAATGGGCCAATGCAACAGTTGTATCAATACATACTCGAATCGTAGCAATCCAATCCACAAATGATTTAGATCATAATGAGACAATTCTTTCAGCAAAAAAATGACAAAATCAAGTCCTTTATCATTGCCTGGATAAAATATACTTCCTGGCTGTGGATTTGAAGGTACATGGAGATTCATTGCAACATCACCAATTGTTCTCTGTCTCTCATCATCATTCAGCAAGAACCAGAAATATTTGACTGCTGAATAATTGCCACATGCAAATACATGTACGAAGATGTTCTCCTCAAGAGAATATTCTCCATTATAATCAATTATTCGCATGAAATTACCAAGTTGTTCTTCTAGACGATTCTGCATACGACAACACCAGTAGAGTGACAAGAGAGTATGAGAATTTATAACTTGATGCTCTAGAATTTCTGATACTTTGGGCCACAGATCAATGAGACAATCTTCCAAGCAGAGCTCACAGAGTTCCATCCATGTATCAGAATTCTCTAGAAGTACTTTGGAATAGTACATTGCCCTCACAGTCTCAGATGTGTCGATGGATCCATAATCTGTCCAGCGAATGTAGTCAAGGTAGAGATCCCAGTGTACTGAAAACTTCTCGTTGCTCTTTATTTCTTTTGCCCACAGCTGAAGTCTAAATCCCATTGTTTCAACTATGAACCTCACGAATTTGTTGACATGTTGAGGCAGCAAGAGTTTGTTGATTTCCTGTGATATTCCAGTGCGCAATGTGTTCTGTAATTGTGTACTTTGATACTTGGACCAAGGTGCGTCCTCTGCAATGCATTGAATCGTCAGTTGCTTCACTTCGAGATAAGCCCACAATTGTTTCGAGAAATTGACTGCTAGAGACCGACAGGAGCTGGATGAGGGATTAATTTGATTGTTATTCATTGTTGGGGATTCTAACCTTATTTGTTATTTTGCTGGTGTGGATTATCTGTAATGTAATTAATTGAGATGTGGTTGATTTTTATTATTGATTGATTTTCCTTTGTTTTGATAATTGAATGACAGTATTAACCTGATTTTTGATCTTCTTTTCTCGATTTAAACCTGAGGAATGTCCTGACACGAGAGTCTTTCATGGGGCCATGAGGACCATGAGGTTCATTGAGGCCATCTTTGGGGAAATTGCCGAGAGAGTGGCCAGTGGCGCCAAATCGTTGCCTTCATCATTCGATTCTTATTCGAACGTATTTGAGTTTTTCCTCTTGATTTGAAGGTAAATTACACTTCAACAGTCTATCAATCATTATTTGTTATTGGAAATAATGTAAATTCTATCAAAATTTTATCTAAAGTCAATCCGAGAGTCAATATTTATCGATTCATCTCCGAAGACTAATGACAAACGAATCTGTTAACCTAACCTCACTTTGAGCTTTCATATTATCTCAATCTGAATAACACGAAAATATAATGACTAAATTGATCTGAATTGGGTTTCTTCAGCTCCTGGGACTCACGGAAAAAGTGATCAATATCAAGAATCATGCGGAAACGCACTACTTACTCATGGAGAGCAAATATCAGTGAACTCGACCCTTTTTCACAAATAAAAACGGATCATCTGCCAGCAGTAGTTGTTGACAATTGCAGTATTTATGTGAGCCTTACTATGTCATTAACGAATTACAGAACTGCACGACTTAAAATACACAAAACAAATCTGGAATCCATCACAGTCGATATAAATCTGCATGTGAATCACATCGAAGAAGAGAAAAAGAGATCTTACCCGTGGAGAAAAACTTGTTTGTTCAGGAGACTTTGGTCAGTACCAGCAGATGGTTTGATCGACATCACTTGTGGTATCACCTGGACACTTCCAGAAGCGACAGCTCCACCCAGCGAGAATGATGGTATATCCTCTTTTTCTCTACCTCCAGCACTCTTGTTCCCCACGGAGAACTTCTTAATGAGTTCATCATTCAGTGACGTAACAATTGTCATCGATAAGAAAGAATTACCTGCTCACAAGCTCATCCTCGCTGGCCAAAGTCCTGTGTTCTTCCAAATGCTGTCCAGTCCCATGAAAGAAACACTGGAGAATCGTGTTGTCATAGAGGATATTGATTTTGAGACCATGAAGACTGTATTAACATTGTTATACACTGACAATTACCAGGCTCTTTCGGATGTTTCTGTAGCCTGCAATGTTCTGGGTGCAGCGCACAAATATAACATTGAACGTTTGACAAATGCTTGTATCTACCATTTGTACAAGAAAATCGATGCTAAAACTGTCCTCCAGATTCTCAAGACGGCTGATTTGTACCAAGTAGAGAAGCTGAAGCAGGAGTGTTGGAAGTTTATTATTCAGAATAAAAAAGAGATCATTCCAACAGTTAAGTTTCAAGATTTTTGCTTGCAGAATCCTGTATTGCTGAATCAATTCATGACAGAAATCGTCAAAGCTTATCCATAAGTTTTGTTCTTGAAATGTTATTATATTCGAATCGTTCATTTATGCTGAATATCTCGAAACTGAAGGAAATTTGTGAAATTATCATACAGACTTTTTCCCAAACTTTCATTTCACTCTATAAAAGTTCGTAGATAATCTTCCAATTTCCCTCAGGTCCGAGGAGTTATATTGTATTACCATTTCACTAATTATTCATTAAAACATTTTTCATCCAATCTCAATTTCTGTATTGATGTTATAATAGTCTTACAACGATGATATTATTATTAGTCATTCTTAGAAATTGAGAATAAAGTATCCTTTCATAAGCAGACAGTCCAACGAGTCTCCACTTTTTCCAATAACTCATACGTAAGTTTTGCTATTCAATCGATGATTGGAATTTTAATTATTTCGATTAAATAATAGATGAAAAAGCAGAAATACATATACAGACATAAGAGCAATTATTCATACATTCAGTTATTATCTTAATTGCTATTCTCTCATACAAAAACTATGGTTCTCAGTTAAACTTTTCAATTTCTGCATTTCCATCCTTGCCAGTCGCAATTCTCCATCTCTGAACGACGTGGACCATGGAACACGCGTAAATTTCTCGTACGTTTCTGAAATTCAAACCATCTCTCAGCAAGCTGGTCATCAGTGGAGATTTCCAGGAATCGAGGAAAAATGCTCAATACAATTGATTCTTCAGCATTGATGAGTAAACGCCAAGTAGCTACACCAATAGCGTGTATACGAATAAGTTTTGGGCATTTGTCGATGGCCATTATCAATGTCCAATCAGCTATCGATGAGCATCCGTCCACGTCCAATTCCTCCAAAGTACTCATTTCTGGAAAATCAGTGGCCGTTACTTCTGGCAAATCCCTCATGTAGAGAATTTTCAGTTTGGAGAGATGTGTGACGTATTGGAGGGATTGATCGGTGATGCTGCCATTGCCTGAAGCATAAGAAATGAATGTTGAAATTGTTAAAGTATAAACATGTCACAATGAATCATTTTAAATCTAAGAGAGATGAATAGATCTGTTCAAGTGAAATTTATGTATAAAAGCTAATCGATATTAATTTCACTTACCACTTATGTCCAAGTGTTCGAGATCTCGATTGCCCTGAATAATTCTGGTGAGAATTCCATCATCAATTCCACAATCAGGTATTTCCAAGTGCTTTAACTTCTTCAAATTCCATAATTCTCGAATATTACTTGGGTGAACACTTGATCCATCCAAGGACAAATATTTCAAGTTGACCAAGTGTTCAATTCCGTTGAGAGTATTTTCGTCAAAGGTAAAATTCCATAGTGTAAGTGCTTCCAGTTTCTGGAATTTTGTTAAATCGATAAAGGGATCGGTGTCGATGTCCTTTGAAGAGAGATGAATCTCCAACATGTCTTCTGATAAATCCTGCAGATTATTGTAGTCGAACTTGTTATCAACCCTTTCGATAAAGAGATGACGTAGCTTTGTGCACTTTGTGAATGTTACGAGTATCTCATCTTGGTAATCTTCCTCATCATCGTCCCAATTCAACTCCAAGTGGAGATACTCAATATTCCGGCAGTATTCACTTATCAATGTGACAAGAGAAGCTGGATCAGTGAAGAGGGAGAGTTTCAAACTCTTCAAAAAATTACCACAACCCTTGAGAATCGATTCAAATTCTTGAACAGTTGACAGTTCATCAATATCGTCTGAGAAGTTTTTTATATTGTTCCAACTACGAGCGAGAACTTCTTTCCAACGTTTACAAACTAGATATATGAAAATTTTAAATTAAATCAATGATAAATTTATTATGAACAATTCGATTGACCTACCTCTTCCAATCTGCACTTTATCATTTACTTTATCAAGGCGTAAAAATATTTCTGACAAACAAACATCTGGTAATATATCAATTGGTGAACAGTCCTCTGATACTCGAGTCACTACCAGAGGTTTTCCATCAAAGCAGAGTTCCTTATTCTGAGCTGCATTCATCACCCTATTGTACATTAATCAATGAATTATAATCGTTCAAAATCATATGTCAAGAGGAATCTATCCTATTAATTAATTCCGTCAATCTATTTTCTCCTTCTTACCTCAGCGTTTCATCTTCACTTGAAAAGGTTACGTGTGCAAAATATTCCATACCCATAGTATATTCCACATCCATAGTATTTCTATTTCCCTTGAAAATCAGATTTTCAATTTTTCCATATTCCGAAAATAGCTGTACCAAGTCCTGGAGATGAATCTGATCATTGAAACAGATACATTTTCGGTGAATATGTACATTAATAAGTTCAATTACCTCATTTTTCATAAACTATTGTTCTCACCTCTTTCGACATTTGATTAACAATAATAATGAGCTGAGGGGATGATTGAACACTCATCAATGCTCGACATTTTTTCACGAATTCGTAAGCAATGTTAGTCATATCTCGACACGTCTTACAAGCAACAAACGGTGATATCTTGGACTCATCAACATCACCGTGATTCAACTCTCTGATTCTCTCTAACACTTGTGAATTATCAAGTTTATTTGCAGCAGTGGATTCGCACAAGTCAATCACTTGATCCCCACAAATTGTGCAATTCTCACATTTTCTCTTCTTATTATCGGCCATCATAACAATTTATCTTCGTCTTCAGCACTTGTATATCGAGTTTTACTATTCACCTGTTGAGTTCTTGTCCAGTGTCCTTGGGGGGTGGTAGTGAGGGTGATCTACAGCTGACTTTTCTTGTCATTTCTTGTTATTTTGGGGCGAATACTAAATGAGCGACACGCGACACCGAAACTGGAGACAAAGAATGATAGAAATCGTGTGTGCGTCTCAGGATATTGTTAAATATTTTGTAAAATCTCGGTTAAATATTTAGTAAAAGTGAGTATTAAATAATGACAGAGGAGAGATTACACAAGTGTTGTGCTTGCAAAAAAAATAAAGTGCATCTGAAGAGGCACCTGCAACATCGTCACAATTTGTTCTGGCAATTTCTTGGAGAAAAATTATCAAATCGAGGAAAACTGGATGATGTATTATTGCAGAAGCATCATAAAGATTTCAGAAAGAGAGTACATACTGCTATTCATGGTGTGATCGACAGTATACTTGATCCAGAGATAAGAAAAATTGTTCGAAATGATAAACTTCTCAAGAAATACATCAAGAGCAAACTTAAATTATTTTCAGTTATGGAAAGAGATAGAATCTCTATGAAATTGATTCGCAATGATATTCTATTAACGGTGAAATTAATGAAACTTGCCTGGAAAGAACTGGATAACGATGATTTTCAAGATTTAACTATTTCAACTCTGATGATCCCAGCTCATACGCAAATAATTAAGGATTCATTGATAGTATTTTCAACACAAAGCAGGGCATATCCAGGAAAAGTTATGTCTATTCTGAGAACATGTGCAAAACTAACAGGTACTGAGTCAGATTTTTCCATAACCTGCAATGAGATACGAGATGAGTATGAACGGGCTAGAAAATTTCCTGAAATACGAACACAATCTTGTTCATCTAATGTTGTATGTGATGATACAGAAGTTAGTTTACCACCCAAGAAGAAGAGGAGAGTCTACACTCACTGGGAGAAAGAATCCAATGACTCGATGATCGACGATGGAGAATTGAGCAATGAGTAAGAAAACAATAATGTTGAACTTGTTGCTTGATAGTCTAAATTCTATTATGATCTCCAGGGATAACTGATAAACTTTATTTTCCACAGCAATTCCATTGAAGAGTCATTTGATAAAGATAAAGTGCAACCACAACCAGATAATGACGAGCAAGCTGTCTCGAAATCTCAAGATTCTACTCTAGCGATTGACCCCGTGTAAGTGAATTACTCAATTGTCATATCTCAATTTTAAAACTTTTGTTAATTGTCGTTTTATCTTGATAATGAGTGATTTTACGTGAAAATGTCAAGAAACATATTCTGTCGCTGACAAAATTACCAATGAAAAATGTCTCTTAATATTTTTTCATCAAATCACTATCATTATCGAGATAAAATTTATTGTGATGTTTCATCATTCTATCACTGAATTCATTCTGTTTTAACATCTATTTTTCTCTTATATTTCTTCCACAGATCGTCCAGGGTTGATGAACAACAAGGTGATTGTCTTCACGATTTCTCGCAAGCGAAGCAGAAGCTGGAAGATTTGGAACCTGAAGTTCACAATGTCATTGCTGAGCCATCGACTGCACAATCAGACCAACACAGCGATGAAGCTGTGAATGATTCTCTGAATGTACAATCAACACTGAGTTCCCTTGATCTCCTTGATGAATTGGTAAGAATACTAGAGGATGAAGAGCAACAGCAGACCGAGATTCTTGAAGATAATTGTCAGGAATTGAGTACTACTTTGGACAATCTGCAAATTCGTTTGAACGAGGTTAAAATTCAGATGAAGACCAACGAGGTGTCAGTGAGTCTGAACAAGAATCGCCTTGAAGAACAGCAGAAAGAGCAAAGGATCTTGCAGTCAGACCTGGAGTCCCTTCGTCCAAGTATCAAAGCCATCACAGCTCTATTCATCAACTCCAGTGATTCCAGTTCTGTTCACCAAATCCAGAATAGAGTAAAGGAGTTGCAGAATGAATATACGAATTTAATCGCAAAATCCATCGACAGGGGAAAATTCTTGAAGGAAATTTCTGAACAACTTCATGAATTCTTGACCAAGATAACAAAGCTTGAGCCAAAGTACTCACAATCAAAAACCCAAGAGTCTCCAGAGTTCAATTTTGAAGATTATAAAGCTGGTATAACGCAATGGGAAAATAAACTTGGCGAACAACAATTCAACTTGGAGATGCTCATCAAAAAGGGAAAGAATCTAGTTGATAAAGAGAATGTTACTGATGCTGCATCTATTAGAACCAAGATTGAGGCCCTTGAGAGTCAACTGAAAGAACTAAACAATGTTCTCGATGGGAAACCAAGAGAATCGACTGGCGAGCAGTTCACAATTTACCATGCTCTTCTTGAACGAGATTACGTTCTAGATTGGTTAACCGAGGCTGAAAAACAGGTCGCACGTCTACATTCTGTTGGTGCTGTTAATATCAAAGAATTGAAGATGAAAAATGAAGATCTTAAAGTCATTCAGAAGGAATATATGGACTATAAAAAAATCATTGACAGAATCGGAGATTTTTTGAGGATTCATGATAGTCTTCCGGAGGAACATGGTGAGAGTCCAACAAAAGAACCGACTAATCTACATGGTGTTCATCCAAAGGAATCTGTGTTGATGGAGCAGTTTCCTAAAATTCGTGAGCGGTATGAACAACTTAGTGTCAAGCTGTCTTATCGTCAATCAGAACTACTTGTGGCTAACGACTCGATTTTGAAAGAATTTCTCGATGGTTACAACAGCCTCAACCCTTGGTTGGCAACAATGGAAAGATTGGTTAATGCTCAGGAGAAAATTTCGATTGAGCGAGCAATAATCAATCTTCAATCAAAACAAATCCATGTTCTTCAGGAAGAGTTTAGGATGAAGAAGCCTGAATTTGATCATTGGGTTGAACTTGGACAGATGATTCTGTCTGCTGACAGCGTTAAGATTGATATTAAAGTTAACGATATTCGTAAACGCTGGCAGTACCAGATTGATCATCTAGATCGCCGAGCTCAAGATCTTAATGATTCTCTGAACAGTCACAGTGGCTTTTACGCTAATGTTCATTATCTCTGTGAAACTTTGGAAAAAATTACTGTCGATATTGATGCATTGCCATTTGATGAACAACTTGAAGAACAGCTGACAAAGATTGATGACTTGAAGAGTAAATTACGTGAAGCATTGAATGAAGTCAAGATTTCGATTCAGGGTCAATTGACAGTGATTGAGAACCTTTTCAAAGACTTGCAGGAGAAAGTTCAGCACCAGAAGGCGAACATTGAAGAAACTCTTCGTGATAGAAGACAATTTAAGACTTCATGTAATGAAATACTGAGTTGGCTTGCTTCTGAGCTTCAGAATATTCCAGAGAAGCTTCTTATCTCTGCTAATCAGGCAGTTATCCAGCAGCAGCTTGATCAGTATAAGAAAATTCATGATGCTGTAACGATAAAAGAAACTCAAGCCATGGAGTTGATAGATAAGGGCAGGGATATTATGGTGAGAGCTTCCAAAACTAACAACGAAGCCATAAAAGAAGATCTTGATAAGATGAAAACTCAATTGGATCGTCTGAAGAAGGAGATTTCTAATAAGAGAATCAAGCTGGAGACTTGTGCTGAATACTGTCAAAAGTATTACAGAGATTTTAGTTCATTGAGTTCATCAGTGCAAGAAACTAATATCCAACTCCAGAATTTAACAGCTCCAAAATATCTCACGGTATCAGTCAGTGATGCAGGATTGAATGAGCACATAAAGGCCTTGAACTCATTTGCATTGGATATTTTAAAACGTTCAGAAGCTTTCAAAGATTTAAAGTTACTGGGAAAGACTTTTCTAAATTCCTGCGACATCGATACAGATGTTGTTGAGAACCAACTGAAAGACATGGAGAATCGATGGCTAACCCTGTTTAGTGAACTCAATGATTATACAGTGTTCAATGAACGTTTGTCTAATCTCAGAATTAGACTAATCTCATATGAGAACCGATTAATGTTTTACACAAACTTAGAAAATTCCTCGGAGGATAAGATAAAGAAACTGAGAGAAGATACAAAGGCGTTGGAAAAGGACTTGCAGATTGTAAAGGAACTAGCAAGAAAATTAGCTAGTCTTTCAGAAGCAATTGATCGTCACGTCATCGATGTCTCTGATCGCATCTGCGATCTCTGTGGAAAGCTGGATAACTTGATACCGGTGTAGAATGTTGGTTAGTTCAGAAAACTATCCCAGTAATGATTGAACACTAGAAAACGATTAGATCCATTTCATTTGAGTGAATCTTACGAATGTGTCTCCGGATTTTTTGGATCTAAACTTTGCATAATTTTTCTTTCGTTATTTTTTATTCACTTTATTGTTTTTATTCTATGGAATTAATATATTTTATTTCAACTATATAGCCACTCACAAGAATGTTGAGTATCTTGAGGGAAAAGTGATTCAAAGAATCGAGAAATATTTTATTTTGGCGAAAAGAAAGATAAAAGAGGAAAATATGAAAAAATCTTCGGTGACAGGGGCTCATTTTTTTCAGAAAAACAGAAAGGAAACTAGAAAATATTACAATTAAGGTGAATATATGATAATCTTGTTGAAAATATGAATGAATAATATTTGCGAGGTCTAACAATTAACTTTGAATATTGACCCAACAGTGATGAGAAACCGATGAATTCTCACAATTAGCTATACTAAACTGTTGAAAATTTTCTCAAAAGTATTACGGTGCCTCTGGTGAAGCTTTTAGTTTCAGCCGTCTCTCTTGCCTCCTTGGCTCATTAATATGCAAAAAGTGGGTCGATTGTAGGAAATTGTCGAATATGTTTATGAAAATAATGTATTCAAAATCATTGATTAAAATTCTTTTCATCAACTTCATTGGACCTCGTTTGTTTGGACTCACCAAAAAATTTTCTTTTCGATTCTTTTTCGTTTGATATCTTCAGAATAGCTGCCCGGCTACTCAGAACTCACGGAAAAAAATAGAAGAGTTGAATTAGAGAAAATGTCAAAATTGGCCATTTTGGCTCGAAGAAGGCTCACCCCTGGTACCGGCCAATCCAAAATTTTGTCTTTTCGATTCTTTCGCGTTTGATATTTCAATAATCGCTGCCTGGCTACTCAGAACTCGCGAGAAAAATTGGAGAAGTGTTAAATTAGAGAAAATGTCAAAATTGGCCATTTTGACTTGAGAATGGCTCACCCTTGAAATTGGCCCACCAAAAATTTTGTCTTTTCGATTCCTTCGTGTTTGATATCTTAATTAATAATAGCTGCTCGGCTATTCAAAACTCGCGGAAAAAAATAGAAAACAGTTGAATTAGAGAAAATGTCAAAATTGGCCATTTTGACTGAAGAATGTCTCACCCGAGGGGCCATTCATTTGTGAAATCACTGTGTCACTTCGCAATGAAATCAGTCTCGAAATCACATGAAATCGGTCGAAATCAGTGAAATCATAAAATTAAAAATGAATAGAAAAGGAATGGAAAAGACGAAAAATTTTTAACTTAAATTTGATGACCGGTCATGTTCAATATTTTCCAAATCCACCGACAGATTCTTTTCTTACTATCTGAGTAGTTTGTGGGGATGGTACTGATAGTCTCTGTGAAGCGACAGCCCGAGGAGGGCATTTTAAGTCGAGGTTTCACTGCCCTCGAAAATTGAAAAAATTCGGATTTCTAGATTTAACTCGTCGTGCTTGAGTTAAGTTTTTAATTCTATATGAAATAAATAGGTATATCTCATCAAACAAGAACTTAACAAAAAATTATTTGATTCTCATTCCTTCATTCACCCCCCCCCCCCCCCTTGTAATGACTCTCATGTTTGAGCCTTTTTACATTAATATGATGCATTTCTTCCCCTCCGAGTTTTATACGCATTCCCCCCTACTCCATTTCCTCCTCCTCCATTGAATATTAGGTGGAATCGAAAATTTGAAATCACTTGAAATTGAAAAGCAATCGTCAAATCACGAAAAAATCCCATGATATCAATGTTTGCATGAAATCATCGAAATCTCCCTGAAATCAGCAATCACTGTGTCACTGGATTTCTGGACACCTATGCGACAGAAGCCGTGTGACCGTTACTTTACGCGTTGATATTGTTTTTTTTTCATTTTATTCTACCAATTCTATCGGTAGTAAGCTTCCGAATGGATCGGTATCAACTCCCTGTTCCGGTGACAAGCATATACGCAGTCACATTCTATGGAGAGTGATTGAACAGAAGTAGATATTCAATCTTTTAATATGAAACATATTTGCATAAAGGTTCAATAACTCCGAATTCAACTCTTAGATATATCTTGAATATATTCAACTTGTTGATGAAATTTATTTATATAAAAACTTGAATATTTCTCGAACCACTGAGTCATTTGAGCCCATCCAAAGTACAAACCTTCAATATTATGACAGCTATAATCATACCAAATTTCAACTTCCTATGTTCGTTTTTTCTCAAGTTATGGCGCGTGCAAGAATTGAAGAAGAAAAAAAACGGAAAAACTGCAATATCTCGAAAACTTTCTATGAACAGGTATACATATTTTGATTGATCTAGTTAGTGACTGTTGAGACGAGTATTTTGAAAAAAAAAATCAAATCTGTTAAGTAGTTTGTGAGATATTTCATAAAACATATTTTTACAAAAAAATGATTATCTCAGGAACCACTTAGTCGATTATGCCCATTCACAATACGAACCTTTGCTATTATGAGAGCTATAATCGTATCAAATTTCAACTCACTAACATAATTTTTTTCTAAGTTATCGTGCGTACAAGATTTTTTCTGGAAAAACAGAAAAATGGTGATATCTCCTAAACTTTGTATGAACCGGTACATATATTTTTATTGATCTAGATAGAGGCCATCGAGTTAAGTATTTTGAAAAAAAAAAATTGAAATCGGTGCAGTAGTTTCTGAGATATTGAGGAAAAACGAAATTCAAACAAACCGTTATATCTCAGGAACTACTTGACCGATCGGAATGAAACTTCGCGACAAAGTTGAGTATATTCATAGGTACCATGTGCCAAAATTTCAGATTTTTACTAACAAATTTTACCGTATTTATATTAAATTTTCTAAAAATAGATTACCCAAAACCCAAATTGTCACATACATACAGACAGACATGACTCTAAAAACATCATTTCTCCACGTTTTATGACATTCTGCATAATTTCCAATCAAAATTAGAAATTCTCAAAATCGCACGAATACAATGCTTCCATTCGGAAGCAAAAGAGTTGAATTAGAGAAAATTTCAAAATTGGTCATTTCGGCTGGAGAATGGCTCACCCCTGGTACCGGTCAATCCAAAATTTTGTCTTTTCGATTCTCCCTCGTTCTATTTCATAATCGGTGCCCGGCTACTCAGAACTCACGGAAAAAAAATTGAAACCTGTTGAATTAGGGAAAATGTCAAAATTGGCCATTTTGGCTGGAAGAAGACTCTGGAACTGGCCAATTCAAAATACTTACCCACTCGTTCCCTATGAAATATGAATTAGTTCATGAGATTTAACGTTTAACCGTTCGAATAGAATATTATTACTGTCCCTATCTCTCTCCATATACCAAGTTTGAATTTCAAACCAAGTTCAATACCTAACGACTGCGTCAGTAGACGGCGCAGCCTTCGCCCAGTATACGGAAACTCCTGTTAAATTAACATTGCAAAACTATATAGTTGAAAGAAAAATAATAGCATGAAAATTCGTAGAATAATATGGATATCACGGGAAAATTAAAAAAAAAGTGAAAAAAAGTTGTTGGTCGAATCGTATTGGCCAGGCTGTGAATGGTGTCCCACTCCCGGGCGCGATCCCACTACTGCTCACCACGGAGACTTTTGGCTGCTGGGTTTCCCCTCTGGCCCGGTTCGCCTCTCCTTAGCCAACCTGGCCACCCCGGATTCCTCCAGGGTGCCCATATTGATGGTGAGCTTAGTGCGGACGCCCAGTCAACGTGGATCCCCCATTGACAGGGATTCCCGACCTCAGAACCTCCACAACAACTAGCCTCCGAGTAGCTGGATTACAGGAGCTGCCACACTCCCAGCTGACAGTACAAAAAAAAAATTTTCTTGAATAGTTACCGATTCGACTTTTGATAAAAATCATCAGAATTTACATATTAATCGATAAATTTTACAACCCATCAATCAAATTATTTTTTGAAGGCAAATCATTGATTCCATATTATAATCCAATTTTCGATTTTTTTTCAATTGACTTTTTTTTTACATTACAAATTCAGTTGAAATCTATGAATTTATCACTTACATTTACAAAAGACTGAAATTAATAATTGATATTATTGAAATTGAGAAAACCCCACATTCATTTTATACGAATTTTCCTCTGTAAATTCAGAAATTGATTTTAAAAAATTATACACATATACCTTTCTTGGGGCTTAAAGATATTGAACGGGAATTTATTGGACGGGAGGAATCAAAACTCGGTCAATAATCCATGTTTCTCAGAAGAGCCCTAAATTATTATTTTTTTTTATATTGAGATTTGATGTTCAATTTTAGTCATATGACGTATATACCTCAGGTGATCTCTGGAATAATTAATAAAATCGATGAGCTCAATTAATAATTTTAAAAAGTCACAAGAAATTTACAGTAGTTGGAAAGGAATATTGGTTCAATAAATTATGGAAAAGTTGAGATTCTGATTTCAATGATAAATCTCTCCTTTTTATTTTTCTTACAATTTTCCGTCTCTGGCAGTCGGTTATCAGTATGGGCTCATCCTAAATACATATCCTTCGTCACAAGTGTGAAATTTACATCATGAAATTTATTCTAGAAAGAGGTCGTATCGACGATGGTTAAAAAATTTCAGAACTGACTCAATCAAACTAGTAAATATTAGGAAAATATTCTTATCATGAAGATAAAAATATATACTATATCCCAATAATTATCGATTGAGTCTTCTTGGAAAGTTCAGTGAGCACATATAAACACGCTTCATTCACACTTGATTATTATTGGCTAAATTCAACTGAAACAATTATTTCACATAATCACTGATCCATTCATTCGACTTGATTGAAATCAACGTAAAAAAGTTCACGTGATTCGTCATCATTTGATCACTTTTAAATATAAACTAAGAAGCATGATATAAATTCTTGAATGAAATCATCCATTTGTAATTTTTTAAATCTCTTTTATTTTATAAATTAACGTAATCAACGTTTCTTTCACTCGCTTACTGTAGTAAATTATTCCCCTGAGAGATTTATACAATTAAGGAATTATGCCTGAAAAATATGTAGAAAATTTTTTGATCCCCCGTTCTCTTTTTCCTCCGTTGAAATGAATTTCTCGGGAAAATTAAGTTTCCGAGAGATCGTTTTCATTGAATATTTATAGCAATAATACTTGTTTCTACATTTTACTCCAGCTTAAAATGAAGAAAAAAAATGTATTTTAGCTTTCAATTATAGAACGGGCGGAGGTCGAGGTGGTGGGGGTGGTTTTTTTGCATAAAAAAATTTTCCACTGACCGTCTGACTTTGATTATCGGCAATTTCAGTGGCATTTTTAGGTGTATCATCACGTATGGCACTCAGTTTCTTAAAACCTAAGTAAATCTCAGAATTTGATTCATAAACACAATCTGAATCATACGAAGGACTAGACAGTGGTGTACCTGAAGTACTGCAAAAAGGAATTTCTTCTGGCTGTTGAGGCTTCAATCGAGTGTTTACCCTCAGCTCATTAGAAGGCCTCATTGGCCTCTGGTATTGTTTATTCGATAGAATCACATTTGGAGTATTTTTATTCGTGTCATCAGAACTAGGAGAACGATCATTTCTTATATTTCTACTGTATTTGATCGCTTCGGGATTTGTCGTACTGACAAAACTTCTTTCTGTCACTTGAATTTCATTTTTTCGAAGTTGATTGCCTATTGTAAAAACTTTAGGTGGTTCATCATTCGTAACTTGAGAACTTCCCTTCATACGTTGAAAATATTTTATAATTGACTGATACGTTGATAGGAACATCTCGTTTCCAATTATACTCGTTGATTTGTTCCGTTTGTACCAAATAATGAACAAGATGAGACCAATTATTGGAATAATACCGAGGAAGATTATATAGAGGGCAGTAGCAACGCCACTCGTTTCATCTGAAATAAGAAGAAGAAAGATTGATAGATAATTTCGAAAACGATTGGTTCTAGCAGAATAAGTCAAAAGACCTTTTTTCGTAACTGAATAAATTTCCAATAAAAAATGACTAACCATTTGGATCATCAGTTGGCCCACTATCATCAGAACCCCCAAACCCAGGTAGAATACAGTCAGGTGGACGAAAGCCTCTATCACAATGGCAATGACCAAGACCATTACAAACACCATTCCCACTACAATTCCCCAAACAATACGAATCCCTCTTCAACATGGATGTATAATAAGCAACAGACACGCATCTCTGATTGACGCACATTTTCCCATCAGCACACTTGGCCCCATTAGGAACCATCCCTGGATCATCATCATTCACCCCAAGATCCACAACCACTGATTTGCATGATACAACATGAGAACCATGCCACTCATAAGAATGACTTGTCTTCACCGCTGACTGTACCCCAAATTGAGGATCAATTCCACTCAGAGGATGACACTGCAGCCTTCCGCACAATATATCCTCCTTATTACAAGCTAAATACTCCAAACGCCATTGATTATATCCACAATTTCCTAGCTGAAATCCTTTTTCATTCAATTTGTAACAGGACAACTCTGATGATATACCACTAGGACCCCAGAGTAATTTACATTGATCATCATGTGTCTTACAAGCTCCTTGATAGCAGAATGCTTTCCCCTTTTTACACACTTCACCATCAATCTTATACACATCCTCTGGACAATATTCACTAGATCCCGTGCAATACTCTGGCAAATCACACTCATGCTTTGCTGATCTACATTGTCTACCTCTATTCATCAATTTACAAGTACTTAAATCACAGCATTCACCAGTTGCACAGCTCGCATTAGAGTGAAGCTTACAATTGGCAGCATCACAACATGCGTTATCACAGTAATCTTTAAGACCACAATCACATTGCTCTCCAGGCTCAACAAAACCATTTCCACACACTGGACCATTGAAGAGTTTCTTTGGTTTATTCCTAAGACAATAATCCATTCCATGGCTGAATGCTAGTGACAATTGTTCAAGGGAGCAAGAGGACCAGTGAGTTGGTGCTGTTGAGGTAAGTGCAGATCCCATTATGCAAGAATCCTCTGGACATTCACAGTATTCTACATCATGGCTCATACCAAAATTGTGACCCATCTCATGGGCCACTGTTGCTGCTACGAACCCAATGACTGGAGAATGATCTGTATTAACTCCACCTGAAGAGAGATATGTACAAATAGCACCAACTCCAGCTTTACCCACTATTCCATCACCAAAACGACGGAGGGTTAATAGTTGAGCATTATCGTTTGGTATTCTGTTAGTCAGCTTTTGTCGACGATACTCGAGAAAATTTGATAATGTTGCGGTGCTATTGTAGGAAATTGTTATTTCGTCACGATCCGTCCAAACTTCAACTCCCACTAGTGCTATGAAGATGTTTAATGGTGTGTAGAATGCATTTATTATGTTGGCAAGATTCTTACAGTGATGATAAACTTCGTCGATGTTTCTTCCGAGATTGTTGTAGATTTCTGTATCGACTACCAGGACTAATTCGACATAACGAGATCCATCGTTTGAGTTATAGGGTCCACGAATAAGTTGATTAGTTGTTCTTTTAGTTCTTGATTTTGATTTTGGGGGGATTATATTGTGTTGGGAGGTACTTTTGGTTCCACAAGTTTTGTTGAATATCAATAGATCGCTGTCTTTGTAGAGATAATGGGTAGTATTGAGAGAGTTTTCGAGTGAATGAATGTAATGCATATTTTTAGAGTCGTAAATGACACCGTGCAGACCGCGGCATGTTGAGAGGGCTATCCAGGAGTTGGGTATACCACGGATGCTTCCTTGATAGTGACATAATTCCTATTGAAACAATTTTGAATATGTTCATTTTTATTGTTAAATGATTTAATGCACATACTCACGATTTTTTCAGGCATTTCAGTTGTAAAATTTCCTTTGTATTGGTATGTCTGCTTATACCCCACGGGGACGAGATCTGTATTGAGCTGGAGATCGAGTGTGAGCTGGATTCCATCAATTTGTAGATTTATGGTGAGGTCATTCACATGTTGGGAATTCTGGAAATGATCATTCATGATTTTTTTTCCATTTGGAAAATTTATGGTTCGAAAGCGATAGAGTGACCAGATGTCAATGATCAAACAAGGTTATTCCGAAAATAACTTTATAATCGAAATTTATAGAAGATTTTTATTGAATTGAAGAGAATATTTGCTTTATTCAATTAATTATTTTTTGCATGAAAAATATTTGAATTGGTTCGATTACGGAATTGGTTTTAATTAACACTGGACGTATCATCTATTTAACAATATTGATATTTTTGGAGATGGAATGAATCAGATTATTCATGTTTTATTATACTCACATTTATCCTCGTATCAATTATTTCTCGTTTATTTCTGGCATGAAATACTCGCGGTCGAACAAGAGTGTGTGTACTAAAATCGGAAGATGGACCTGCAAAGTATATTTTATATTTATTATTAATAATTTGTTCAGTTATTGAACTAAAAAATTGTTACATTTTGTATAGTCCAATGAATTTTCACTATGCATAATAATAAAAGTCATTCAATACAGGAAAATAATTTTTAACGGTTCAGGAAAAAGAAAGAATTCCGATTGAGGAAAAGCGATTCACGCAGATCAACAAAAGAAAAGAGAGAGAGAGATGACGCACGCAGAGTGCGCAAAATAAGGAAATCTCGTGATCACACTTTATATTTATGGGTTTGTACAATTCACTATTTTAACAATCATTAAATTTTTTGATTATTCCAAAATAATAAATATAGGCAATTATCTAGGATGAAAAAGTAAATTCCAATTGCTTGAAAGGGCAAAAGGAAATTGTTTGGAAACATGATGGACTTTGAGGAAAAAATGGTTATCAGCCTCTACATTTCCGGGACAATGATCTCCTACTTTATGATCCAACTCGAATAATAGAGCCTTGAGTGGATAAGGAACGGAGGAAGAGGATATCCCAATTGATAAGAAAAATCCGATTCACGTTTTTTTATTAAATTCCAGAAAATGTAGAAAATTTAAGGATTTATTATTATTATTTCCTAGTATCTATATGATTAATTCATTATTGACTCACCATGTGCATTTTGAACTTGCGATTCCACGTAAGGAGTGAGAAAAATAATTGCAAACCAAGAGATGAATACAATTGGCCACAACAATTGCCTGAATTTAGTGAAATCGCTTTCTCCTTTCACCTCAAACCTCTGCCAAATATCACTAGCCATTTTCTTGGTTGTTTCGAGACTGATTCACCGACTGACGACTCATTCCGTACAATGACCGTAATGACCGTATTATCTCTGACAATGTGCATCGGATATATCCATTGGAATCGAATGAAGAAAAAATTGTGTGAGTGTTGGTGATTTTCGTGAATCCTGTCAGCATTGACCTTCACCAGGAATTTACTTCCGGAAACTATTGGAGTATGTATCAATAACTTTTTCAATCACTCGATTACTCAACATTTCCGCGTAACCATGAAAAGTGATTGATTCCACATTTTTAAATTTTTTTTATTGACTTTTTTTATGCAGCTCGTGTCATGATATTTATCCTATTTACTTAACTGTTAGAAATTCAATAAACTATTGATTTTTTAAATTAATTTGTCATATGAAATATAATTTCCTAATCTATCGAAAATTAAGTCTTTTTTCAGTTATAAAATTAAAATATGAATTAATTATTATCGAATGTTCCAGAATTTTTTAATTGGAATTTCGAGGTAAATCTATCAGTTCAATAAAATCACCAAAATGTTTTTATATGGGCCACTGCACTTGAGAGATACCACTCAAAAAAAAAAAACGTCGACAGACCGTCGGGCCACTGGCAGCACAACGTGGACACTAGAGATTGTGGAAACACTATCGTTGAGGCGTAGCTACCGGCTGCGATATTTATGAAGATAAGGAATGAAACTTGATCGAAGTGGGGACTGTTGGAACACTCAGCACTGAATCATTGCCGTGCCGATCGACACTTATACAGGCCATTAGTCAGTAAGCGGACGCTGATAGTATTTTGACAGATTGTGTTGTTAAACGCATACTCACCGAACTCAGTCGATTTTCCTCCTGAAATAAATCAATTATGGATGAGTTAGGACGACTTGTTCAATACCAGTTCTGTACACAAATAAAATTTATGCAAATTAGAATAATGTGTCAATCAATACAATAAAGAAGATACAGGAAAAGAGAAAAAATGTAAATTCAAGGTTGTTGATGAGATGGAAAAGATGACGGAAGAGTGGATAATCGATTTCTATTTTTATTCATATTAGCATTTTGATTGATTATCAATAGAGAATGCATATCGCATTACTAAATACGATTGGTGATAATAGATAAAAGCCTCTCAATATATTCGAACTGTCAAATTTCCCTCGCGCGGGCAAATTCAGTAATCTTCGCGTTATCTAATCTACGAAATTATTTGCTGATCTTGCGACAGCTATACAATTTTGACTATTGCTGATGTTACCACAGCTGATTATAGTTGTACAACCATACGGTGGGTCACCACCGCGAGACAGGCCTGCTGAACTTAAACAACTGAATCCAGCCCCCTTGGTATTTCGTGCTTATTCATGGACGGTCACACGCTATTTTAATTTTTTTTTGTTTTTAATGCTCAAAGTGACGAGGTGAAGATGGAAGCCGAGAAAGAGGAAGTTGTATTTTGTCCATGGACACTGCCTGAGTGTTTTTCATTGATTGTCGCTCCTTTTAGCACCCTTTCTCTGTGTGTCACAAAGACTACATTTAGTTCCATCAGTGTTCCATCGGTTCTGCTGGGTCTCTGTCACTGTAAACATAAATTAAAATTGTTAATTAATAATGTGTTATTTTATTATCAATGAATATTATTCAGTAATTTATTAACTATAATCTCTCGAATCTTACCTGAGTTTTTTAGGACGACGCCTTATTGGTGGGTTGTCTGGTACTTTGGTGGAACGTAGATAGTTGTTGAATCTTGGTATCCTTGTTGATTCCACAAGTTCTGATTCAACCAGGGCCTTTGAAAGGATATTTCCACCACCGTTGATGTCGCGGTTGAAGACTGTACCACAGAAGGGACAAGACTGGTGACGCCATGGCTTTTCACTCGTCTTCAATACTCCAGCACAGGCCAAACACAACATTGTTGTGCGAAACTCGTCCACAATCCACACATCAACATACTGAGACATAAGTAGGAGTCGATTTTTGATCTGCGAGAGTGGGCCGCGAACGTAACTCTTCATTCTGACTTATCTTGACTCCTCCCAGTGCCACCAAGGTCCGTTTGTTTGGGTCCGGTTTTTCACCATTGAATGCAATCTTTCGGGCAATCTTATCCACCTCTCTAGTTGTTCGTATATTTTTGTCAAATTTTATCCGAACAACTTTGCGACGCTCATACGAGTCTTGCATGCAGTTGAACAACTCGAGACGATACTTGGTTATCATCTCATAGTTGTCCGGGTCATTCAGCTTAAAGTACACTTTATCTGCTGCTACATTTTCAAAGTACTTTGCTCGACGCCTATTCCTGTTGGATCTCTTTGTGTTTGGTCCTTTCTTGGAGAAAAATCGATTAGGTGATTTGGTGGTGGTGGTGGTGGTGGTGGTATTTGGCTTTGAATCCCCAGGTGCCTCTGATTTTTTCTTCTTCTTATTCTTCTCTTCCCTCTTGTCTACCAAATCTTGATATTTCTCCACCAATTCCCTTGCTCTACGATCTGCTTTGGCTGCAAACATAGTGACAAAAAAAAAGATTATTATGAATTTAACAGTAATTTTGAAAGTATAATGGAAAATTCAGTGAAATGAAATGTGAATTATATAAAGAAATACATACCAGTCATTTTCTTTCTCCTCATCTCCCGGCCAAAGTACCCAACGCGCTGATAATAATTGCATGAGTTCAGAAGATATCGTTGATTGTGCATGTGACGCTCCTCAAAAGGTATGTGGCCACCAACATCTCTTCTCTGGCTACTCCACCAAAAATGTAGCGCAAGCCTGGATCGAGTCCAATCTATCTTGCATACTCTCTTCCTTTCAGTATACGTTTATCCTCTGGTATTCTTTTTCGTTGCGGTGAAGCTTTTTCTGCACAAATGATGGATGCTGCAACGTCATCGGTGCAAACAGCAAAGGCAAATTGTTTGCGTTGTCGCTGTGTAAAACGAAAAACATGATCCCACAAATGACGTTGAGTATTATCGTCGGTGCATTCTTTGGGTGATTTGCCACCCAATGCCTCAGGATCTACTTTTGAAATGAGTGCATGGATGCCAGCATTGGTGTACAAAACATGTTTTAGTCCAGCACTGTACACTGGACTAAGGGCAAAGTTCTTCATTTTCCGCTGTATTTCCAAAAAAAAACCCACAAACTTCCACCAGCTGCTTTTTATTTTATAAAAGTTTAAATCCTTGTAGGCATCCATCTTGAAAATTGGCAGATCTGGTTTGATGGCATTACTCTCTTGAAATAATTTGTTCATCTCCTCTCGCGCTCGATCACCACTACCTTTTCCATACTCATGCACCAGATAATAGAAAATCCTCTGGTATGCATGAACGACAATATTGTTCTTAAAATTTGTCCTAAATGCTCGCTCACACTCCTGCATTACTGGCGTTCTATTGTCAACGTTGTATCTGGTATCAAAGTTGTAATCCTTGATGATATCGTCAATATCATGATTATATTGACAAGGATCATTCTTCTTTCCATTTTTACATCCCAATTCTTTGAATTCACCCTGGAAATTTGGTTCACCATTGGAGTTGTTGAGTCTGTTCAATAGTTTTGAATTTGGCACACGCAGCAATAACTCGACCATGATACTCCCTTGGATGTACCATCGAGACATGGTTCGTACCGTCTCTTGAATTTCCTTCCGGTATTCTTCATTTGGGCAGATTCTTCGGCTTGAGGTCAGTGGTCCTAATGCTGAATGATTGGATGGACGGTAATACTTGAACGTCGAATTCCCTAGAGTCTAGTAAATAAGGATGCGGAAATCAAAGAACTATGAAGAAGTTGGCACCCGACCTTGACGGATTTGAATTCTCGACTGTGATTTTGATAGATTTTGAGCCATAGATAAGTGCAGTAAGGTTATCTTCGTTTGTAGTTCAAGAAAAAACGTGTAATTCATTTTCAAAAGACAGTTAGGAATTAATTTATAATGACAGCTCAAATGACATCGGATTGTCATGCACAATCGTTTGTAGTTGATTGTAGTGATGGGATTTTTTCAGTCGAATTAAAAATGAGTGTGCCATCAAGTTTCTGGTAATATTAGGGGGAACAACTGGAGCTAAGGACCTCAGAAAGATGCGATACTTAGTAGAATTCGTTTGTAGTTGTTTGTAGTACCGAGGAAAAGAAAAAAATATAAATTATTTAATTATTATAATTTATATTTTTGATTTTTGTTTCTTCAATTACTCGTTGAGGATTGATCATCAATAGTTTTGTTCAATTTTCAACGAGATTTCATGGAAGTGAAGGAAGTGATGGAAGTGAAGGTCATGGCATTTCAATGACAATTTTTTAGTGGGGGTAAGATTGTGATTTCATGTGAAAAAAAACCATTATCAGGTATTAGATGATGATAGGTAGATGTACATATTTCATTGGACAGTGATTTTGATAGTTTTTGTGCCATAGATGAGTGTAGTAAGGTCATCTTCGTTAGTAGTCCAAGAAAAAACGTGCAATTTATTTTTAAAGAACAATTAGGAATTAATTTACAATGACAGCTCAAATGATATCGGATTGTCATGCACAATCGTTTGTAGTTGATTGTAGTGATGGGATTTTTTCAGTCGAATTAAAAATGAGTGTGCCATCAAGTTTCTGGTAATATTAGGGGGAACAACTGGAGCTAAGGACCTCAGAAAGATGCGATACTTAGTAGAATTCGTTTGTAGTTGTTTGTAGTACCGAGGAAAAGAAAAAAATATAAATTATTTAATTATTATAATTTATATTTTTGATTTTTGTTTCTTCAATTACTCGTTGAGGATTGATCATCAATAGTTTTGTTCAATTTTCAACGAGATTTCATGGAAGTGAAGGAAGTGATGGAAGTGAAGGTCATGGCATTTCAATGACAATTTTTTAGTGGGGGTAAGATTGTGATTTCATGTGAAAAAAAACCATTATCAGGTATTAGATGATGATAGGTAGGTGTACATATTTCATTGGACAGTCATTTTGATAGATTCTGAGCCATGACCTTCACTTCCATCACTTCTTTCACTTCCATGAAATCTCGTTAAAATTTGACCAAAACCATTGATAATCAATCATCAATGGGTGATTGAAGAAACAAAATTAAAAATGTAAATTATAATAATTAAATAATTCATATTTTTTTCTTTTCCTCGGTACTACAAACAACTACAAACGAATTCTACTGAGTATCTCATCTTTTTGAGGTCCTTAGCTCAAGTTGTTCCCCCTAATATTATCAGAAACTTGATGGCACACTCATTTTCAATTCGACTGAAAAAATTCCATCACTACAATCAACTACAAACGATTGTGCATGACAATCCGATGTCATTTGAGCTGTCATTATAAATTAATTCCTAACTGTCTTTTAAAAATGAATTACACGTTTTTTCTTGAACTACAAACGAAGATCACCTTACTACACTTATCTATGGCTCAAAATCTATCAAAATCACAGTCGAGAATTCAAATCCGTCAAGGTCGGGTGCCAACTTCACAGAGCTCGCTATCTCCTCTAGATTCAAAGATATTCACCAAAAACATTGAACAGCTTTCGTTAACTCACTACTAAAGTGCTACCATTTTTTTTAGAGTTTTTGCTGAATTCCTCTGAATCTAGTGGAGATAGCGGAATTTTTATAAAGACCTTTTTACAGCTCTCATTTCGCTCTACAAAAAAGGTCCTCATGAAAAATCCGCTATCTCCGCTAGATTCGAAGATATCTCCCAGAAACTCATCCTAAATTTGGTTTATCATAATTATAAGTATTTATTACTTTCTAAAAATTACTCCTCCCCTCTCTCCCACTGACCCCCCACCACAAACAATATTCTATCTAATCTACGCAAGTGTAACGGACTCTCGACCCTCTCGACGTTTGCTAATTCACGTGTGCCAATTCGTCAAGTTTACGGATGAATAAAGGTAAATAGATACTCTCAACTTTATGGAGGCTTTTTACTAAATTTATATACAAGTAAGAAGGGAGTTACATCTCTCAGAAATACGTGTTTTGTCATAAAATAACGGTATGAACGGAAAATCGAATACATAACCTCTGAATCATTAGAAACAAATCAATTCATAAACATCCAATATCTAGATGAAACATCTCGATAAAAAATGTCGAGAAACTAGTTCATTCATCCTGATTCATCGAGTAAAAATCTTTTTCGCTGAAAGGATTTACAAGAGAAAAAAAAATGTCTCACTATTTCCTTCTAGAATCACTCATTGTCAAGATAATTCAACAAAATATTAAAAATCAAGAGTTTGATCACTTTTTGCCACTTCACTATTAATTTATTTGTCGAGATGAATCATCCACTGGAGAATAATTGATTTTTGTTCATTGGTTTTCCAGTTTTCTTCTTGTTAACATCATGGAGAGGAACAAGAAAATGTCTTCCACTGAGAGAACCATAACTTATTATTGCAACTCACGAATCCCTGCGACTACCGACGTATTTGTGAAATTAGGACGATTTCCATCTGAAGTTGATGAAAACTGTGAAATCCTCATATGGCTCAAGAATAAAGAGGATGTGAAGACCAGAGGATCTAAAGATAAACGTAGAGGACACGCCGACCAGGGAAAGAAAATTCTTGATATATTAGTTGAGAAATCAGATGAATCTCCTGCCAAAGTCGATATCAATGTGCACATGATGCAGAGGAAACCTGGGATAACAGAGGAAACAAAATCACTGGATAATTGGAAGAGATACTGCTGTTTCCGTGATTGGACTATCACCTCTTCGTCTCCTGATACACTATATGAGATAGTTGTGAAAATCACATGGACTATTTATGAATTTCCAAATTTGTTCCTGAATATTTCAAATTTTCTACTCAATGAGACTTTAAGCGACGTGAAAATCATCATTGGTGATGAAAATTTGTTTGCTCACAAACTCGTATTGGGTGCAGCTAGTCCTGTTATGCTTGCGATGCTGACATCTCAAATGAAAGAAGCAACAGAGAATTGTATTGAGATTAAAGATGTACAAGTTAACGTGATGAAATCTATTTTGAAGCTTTTATACACAGGAAATGATCGAGATTTCGATAAGACTGAAATGGCCCTGGAGGCTCTCATGGTTTCTGAGAAATACGATATGAAACAATTGAAAGATCTGTGTGAGCAGAAGCTACTCAAGAATTTGAATACTGCTAATGCTCTTCAAGTTCTTGATATAGCTGAGACTCACCAGTCAGAAATTTTAGTGAAGGAATCCATGAAATTCATTGTTAATCACAAGAAGGAAATTGTAAGTTCAGAATATTTCGAGGAATTTTGCGTCAGAAAGCCTCTATTGATGATGGAATTCATAAAGACTGTTGTTAGTAATATTGAAGGTCCTCCATCCACGAGCTAATGCTTGTTGTCTACAATCGTCACATAAAGTTCGTAAACAGAATGCATTGGAACTGACTACATTTCCTTTACGAACTTTATGCGACGATTGTACAGCTCCTTTTACACGTTTTACGTATTTCATAATGGATGAATAATTCAATTTAAGAATTTCTTAAAATCTGATCAAATTGATGAACATTATATTTTTTATTAAGAAGAAAAACATGATATTCGATCAAATTACACATCTTTTTTACAATAAATAAGTAAACTTTGTTTGATTATTGGAATTTTCCATCATCAAAGACATTGCACGAAATAATTGAGAATGCTTCCGAAATAATTATTTATACTGATGAGTTATTGAGAAATATAATCTGGAGAATATTAAGACTTTCTTATGTTTCCCCTTCCCCCTTTCCTCATGAACATCACCAGGAATAAAATCGTCGTATTACTCATAATAATTTTCTAATTTTAATAAGAAATCATTTCCGTTGGAATTTGTTGTGGGCATTTTTTCCTTTTTTCTTCTTTTACGTACTTGCAAAAATGACGGTCATGATCTTCTGAACATCCGTGAATAACTGTCGCTCAATCTAAACTCGATGTATCAGTGTGCACCTACTATTTCATTCGCTTTATACATTGATTATAGCACTAAACTCTCAGATTTAATAAGGATTTCGTTCAGTTAATTCTTAAAGAGGTAATGTTTCAATTAAAACTCTTTAACACTCGATTTTTCCAACAAAAATAGCAACATAAAACAACAATGGAAATCATAACCTCCAAAACATACAAATACCCACGTGTAGTATGGTGTAGGATTCATATATTCGTTTCAGAATTTTTGCATAGATTCTCAGTCAATTCCATTGATGCTTCGACTCCCAAGAACAATTCCAATTGTTAATCACTCAACAAATCCTTCTCAAGGTTTTGAAACCATTATTGATGAAAAAATCAATTATTACAAACAATACACATTCAAAGGGAAAAATAGACTGCAAGACTAAGCGTTCATTTTTATTTGTTTATTTTTCAGTGTACGTGTCAACAATGACAACCACCATATCTCATAACCCAAAAAAAACAATTACTTATTCTTGTATATCAAAAACCCCTGCTAATGGAAAGAAATTTGTGAAATGCGGAGAATTACCATCTGAGGTTGATGATGATTGTCAAGTTCACATATGGCTTCAGTATGCAGCAGATTCAAAACCAAAGGTTGGAGGAGAGACAAGTCAGATGGAAAACAAAGTCGACATAGCAGTAGGGAAGTCAGATGTCACTTCTAGTAAAGTCGATGTGAATTTGCAAATAAAGCAAATGAAACAACATGTTCTGACAGAGCAAACGACATCATTCGATAATTGGACAAATTACTTTTATTTTCGCAATGTGTCTTTCACCTCTTCGTCTACTGATGTAGCATTTGAAATAGTTGTGAAAATAACATGGACAATATCTGAATCATCAAACTCCTACTTCCAGATTTCTGATTTTTGTATGAATGAATTCTTGAGTGATGTGACAATTGTCATCGGTGATGAAAAACTTTTTGCTCACAAATTGATTTTGTGTGGAGCTAGTCCAGTTATGGTGGCAATGCTAACTGCCCCCATGAAAGAAGCAACAGAGAATCGTATTGTTATCAAGGATGTTGACATTGACGTGATGAAAGCTATTCTTAAACTTCTCTACACAGGAAAAGATGGAAAATTTGAAAATGTTGGTATGGCCTTGAAGGGATTGATGTTTGCTGAAGAATACGACATGAGAAGAGTGAAAGAACTTTGTGAACAAAAATTACTCAAAAATTTGAAGATTGATAATGCACTTGCAATTCTTGACGTTGCTGACACTCATGAGTCTGAAGTCTTAGTTAAGAAATGTATGGAATTCATCGTTCAACATAAAAAAAAAATTATCCAGACAAAAGATTTCAAGGAAATGTATATCAGAAAGCCTCTACTAATGATGCAATTTACAGTGAATATTATTGATGATCTTAAATAATTTATTTCTTGTGTTGATTCGTTTCTAAGGTTATTAAAATATATCTTTTTTTACACGAATATTGATGGTGATGATGGGTTTTGTCAACTGAAAAATGCTGAGTTTGATGTTTTTTTTCTTCTCTTAATTATATTTTGAAAATATCGTTGATTATATCTGTAAGAGAATGTAAACTTGATTATTCGAGAGAGTAAAAATATAAAGTATCCTTTTGTAAATTAATTTTTCTTTTTAAATATACTTGTCTCCTCTTCTACCAGTATGACTGTAGTTTTACATTCGGAATTCCCGCCCGGAGTAATCAGTACAAATCAAGGTCGAATAGTTGACTGGCGATCATTATTCTTACTCAAGCTCGGGTCTCAATGCGTCATATCAGTGTTAATTCGTTACCTTTTATTTCATTTACTGACTCGATTGAAGCCACTTTTCCAAAGATTATCGTCAGTTCATTCTTAAACAGGTAATATTCCAATTGTACTCTCAAATTTATGGATTTTGTCACGAAAATTATGAAATTAAACAACAGTTGTAATCATAACCTCAATTTATGCAAAACATTTTCACGTATGGTGGGTTCTTTTCATGATTTCTTGTATAATTTTAGAATATTCATTAAAAGTTGTACGGATCTCTTGGTCTAGGATTCAATCATATGATTCAGACTGTGTTAATTATTACTCTGCCAAGCTACCGCTGTACCGAACAGCCAGCACTTCATATCTAATCTTCAAATTTTCGAAAATTATTCTCCCTAATGGGAACAACAATGGAAATTGTTTATCGATCGATTGATTCGTTTGAGGGTTACGAAGCCATTATTGAAAATTAAAAAAAATCTTTGATTATTACCAATGATATCCATTTGACGACAACAATAGGTTATAAAACTCATCGCATATTTTTGTTTATTAATTTTTCAGTGGGCTCATCATCTGTGTTAGCAACAATGAATACAGGAATATCTCATAACTCCAAAAAAACAATAACTTACTCTTGCAAATCACGGAGTCTTCCTTTTAGTGTCAGACTCGTGAATTGTGGAGAATTTTCATCTGGATTGGACGACGATTGTAAAATTTCGATATGGATTCAGTATGAAGCAGATGCAGAATCAGAACTGGAAGAAGAACTGGAACTGATGGAATACAGCAGAGTTAGCGTTATAGTTGGGAAGACAGATGAAACTCCTACTAAGGTCGATATGAATTTACAGATGATGGATATAAAAGAGGGTATTCTTGCAGAAAGAACGAAGTCATTCGCCAATTGGACAGATACCTGTGTTTTCTCTGATTTGTTCAACATCTCGCCGTCTATTGAGCGTACATTTGATATTGTTCTGGAAATTACATGGCTAATACCTGAATCACCAAACTCATACCTCCAGATTTCTGATTTTCTCATGAATGAATTCTTAAGTGATGTCACAATTGTCATCGGTGATGAAAAACTTCCAGCTCATAAGATGATACTGTGTGCAGCTAGTCCAGTTATGCTTGCAATGCTAACTTCTCCCATGAAAGAAGCAAAGGAAAATTGTATTGTTATCAAGGATGTAAGGACTGATGTGATGAAAGCTGTTCTCAAACTTTTATACACAGGGAAAGATAAGCAATTTGATGATATTGGAATGGCCTTGGATGCTTTGACAGTTGCAGAAAAATATGACATGGAAAAATTGAAAGAACTTTGCGAACAGAAAATACTCAAGAATTTGAAGATTGATAATGCTGTTATGGTTCTCGATGTCGCTGATACTTATCAGGCTGAAAAATTAGTCGAGGAATGTATGAAATTCATTGTCGATCATAAAAAAGGAATCATACATACAGAAGCATGTCAGGAACTTTATCTCAGGAAGCCTCAACTGATGTTGCAGTTCACAATGCGTGTTATTGATGGTACAAAATGATTAATTTGTTGTGTTGTAGACAAGATATTAACTTTTTAAAAACTTATTTTTCATAATTCATGTAATACTCATGAAATTCAAATAATAAATGAATCATTTTAAAGGTGAAAATTACTTTTTGACTAATTAATTGTATAAAACTCGACTCATTTCTTCATATTCATCATAGTAAATGTTTGGCCATGATCGTTTTTTGTAAATATTTTCAAATATATACGATTATAAGGAGAAATAATTGGGAATCCCCCACTACCTGTACCATCTAGGGCATCTAGGCAACCAGAAACCTGTTTTACCAACACACTGAGCGCATTAGTTCTCTGCGCCGCCGCATTTCGCCAACGATAAAACAGCCAACTTCATGTTGATCCGTTTCCGCAAGGCGAAAAACCGGTGTGCACACACTTGGCACGTCAAATAACACAATTCTTACAATTCCGTTATTAATTATTGTGTCTCATGTTGCGAATTTTCGCGACCCTCGATTATTATACACGTAAAAAATATTAAGAATCTTTTCATTACGTAAAGGATAAATAAAAACGTGATAGAATGGGCAAACCGAAGAAAGGAAAGCGAGGAGGAAAGGACGACGAATTGTGAGTTTATTTTCAGAACATTGCAATGTCGCCTAGTTCCACACATATTTATCATTACGTATAACATTATTTTTGAATGATTTTCACCCTAGTTTGATGATTATCCAATTCTTCTATATCTCTGATGTAACGAAGAATTTTATAATTTGGTTCAATGTGATGCAATACTTGCCATCTGGTTGAGAGAGGTTATGTCAGTGTTTCATTTTTTATTATGATTATAAGAGAAATTTAGTGAATTTTTAGAACGATGAAATTTAATTTTTACTGAGAATGGGAAAAAAAATAATTAGAAACAGGATATTTAGTCTTTTAAATCATTATATTCAACTGTTGTCATTTTTCACATAATTTTCAATTTTTATTATGAGTAATTCAATTGAATAATTAACTTGCAATTTTTCTGTAAAATCTTCATTGTTTGAATTTATTTGTCAATTTGATATTTTTAATTAAATATTGAATAATTTATTTTTTAGTGACAGTGATGTAGCCGTTGAAGAGCTATCGAATGCTGATTCAGTGCAAGATAAATCAAAATCTAAAGACAAAAAGAATAAAAAGAGAGATGATGTAGACGATGATTTATCCAGTGATCTCCAGAAGATGAAAGTGGATAAATCAAAGGGGAAGAAAGGAAAAAAATCTAGACGTGGAGATGATGATTCTGAGGAGGAGTCTGTTCCCAAGGGGAAAGGGAAAAATCAAGCTGAAGATTCAGACTCCGAGTCTGAGAGGAAATCCAAGGGGAAGAGTAAGAAGGGAAAGAAAGATTTTGCTGGAGGAGAAGTTGATTCTGACGGCGAGAATATGCCGAAAGCTAAACTCAAGAAAGGAAAACGTGGAGGTGATGAGTCTGAAGAGGATTCTGACTCTGAGTCTGAGAAGAGAGGGAAAGTCAAGGGAAAGGCTAAAGGCAAGAAGGGAAAACGAGGCGATGATGATGATGATAAGGATTTTCCTGAAAAAGCTCCTGAAACGAACAGTGTGAAGGGTAAAGCTAAAGGAAAAACGAAAAAGGGGAGAAGGGACTCTGTTGCTGATGATGATGATGATGTTCCTATTCAACCATCCAAGTTTAAACCGCAGGGTAAATTTTATTATTCCTCTATTTTCGACGATCAAATCAATTTTTGTAATTGTTCATCTATCTCAGAAACGAGTCAATTTAGGAGAAAATGTCAAAAGACCTTTTTTATAGCTGAGAAAATTTCCAACAAAAAATATGTCTTGACATTTTGAGCAAAAATCACTCACTATTCAAATAATTTCTTTTTTAACATTTTTAGAAATTGATTCAGAAAATTTTATTTAGTAATTGTGCATTTATCTCAGTAACAAGTGATTTTAGGAAAAAATCTCAAGAGACCTTTTTTGTAACTGAGAAAATTTTAAACAAAAAATGTCTCTTGACATTTTCACCTAAAATCCCTCATTAGCGAGATAATTGAATATTCAATAAGATGTGATAAATTGATTTTGACTATTAATTATCGTTTCAGCGGCTAAAGGTGGTTTTGCTCTTCTCAACGTCGAGGGTGATGACGACGATGATGACGTTGAAGAGCCACCTCCGAGTGACGATGAATCCGAGAAAATGCAGAGCGTAGAGAGACCTGTGAGCAAGTCTCGACCCCAACAAAAACAAGAGCCCCAGGGTAAAAAGGGAAAGAAGAAGAAGAAGAAACAGGAAAGCGATGATGAACTAGAAAAAGCCCTTGCTGAATTGGAGATGGAGTATTCTGGAAAGAAACCAGATAAACAAGAGAATGAAACTTCTGCACCAGCTGCAGGGGAGGTTGAGGAGGATAAGGGTAAAAAAGGGAAGAAGGAGAAGACTAAACAACCTGAGAAAAAACCTGATAGTGAATCCAAGGAGGATGGTAATGAGGCCGAAGAGGGTGGTACAGTGAAGACAGCAGCTCAGAAGAAAAAGGAGAAGAAGGAGCGTGAAAAGTTGAAGAAATTAGCACAAAAAAAAGCGGTGAGATACTAATTTTCTTCTTTTTCTTCGATTACACAGTGTTGTTGGACAGATAATTCGTTAACAAAATGGTCATTATCTTGACAATGAGTGAATTTGAGGGAAAATGTCATGATACGTTTTTTGTAGAAAATTTTCTCAGCTATAAAAAAGGTGTCTTGATATTTTCCCTGAAAATCATTATTTTTCGAGATAAATGCACACATATAAAAAAACAAAATAAATTTCACTTTTTGAGGTTTTCTTTGCTTCTAATATTGAATTATCTTGATTATGAGTCATTTTAGAGGAAAATGACAGAAGAAATTTTTTATTAGAAATTTTCTCAGCTACAAAAATGGTCTCTTGACATTTTTCCTCTAAATCTTTCGTTCTCGAGATAATTCAAAAATAAACTAAAACTACAAGTTTGATTCATTATTTCTGCACTCAATCACTCCGAAAATAATTCAAAAATCCTAAAATTCAATTTTACATCCATCCCAGGAGATTGGTAAACCAGACGATGACACTGCCAAACCATCTTCTATCGTCAAGCCCTCGGAGAAGAAGCCCGACGCCTCGGAAATCCCGGAAGAGCCCGAAATCGATGCAGACGCCGAAGACAGTAAAAAGAAGAAGAAAAAAGGCGCCAAAGAGGACCCAAAAGACAAAGGCAAAGGTCCCAGTAAAAAGATCATAGCAGCGATGCAAGAGGCTTTAAAAATAGCTAAAGAGGAAGAAGAACGTGCGAAAAAAGAAGAAGAAGAGAGAATCCGTCAGGAGGAACTTCGAGAGAAAGCTCGTCTGGAGCAACTCCAGCTTGAGCAAGAGCGAAAAGAGAAGAAGAAATTGAAAGAAAAACAGAGGAAAGAGCGTCTAAAAGCTGAAGGTAAATTACTTACAACTAAACAGAAACAAGACAGGGCTAGAGCTCAGGCAATGCTCGAGGCATTGAAGGCTCAGGGTATGGAGATTCCAGAGGCTGGAGAGAAGAAACCCAAGATGAAATTGGGAACAAGAATAAGACCTAATAAATTGAAACAGCAGACTAGTACTGAAGAGAAAGAAGAGAAGAAGGACGAGAGAAAGCCGGAACAGGTTCAAGTTGAAATTGTTGATGATCAGTTGAAGATTGAGAAGAAGGAGGAGGAGGATGAAGTTAAAGACAGTTGGGATGCTGTGAGCAGTGAGGATGAACATGATGACAAATCTGATGAAGCTGTTCAAGAAATAAGTCCTGAGGCAATTAAAAAAGGTCAAGGGAAGGCTCCAGAGAAGAAAGAATCGTCTGAGAGTGAATCTGAGAGTGGAAGTGATACAGATACAGAGTCTGAGGAGGAGAGTGAAGAGGATAGTGTTGATGATAGATTGACTGATGCTGAGAGGAAGAGGGAGAAGGCTAGGTTGAGGATACAGACTCGTAGGATAGAAGCTGAGAAGAATAAGAGTTTGGATAATCTTCGAGCTGCTGTTGTATGTGTTCTCGGGCATGTTGACACTGGAAAAACAAAGATTTTGGATAAATTGAGGAGAACAAATGTTCAGGATGGTGAAGCTGGGGGTATCACTCAGCAGATTGGAGCTACTAATGTACCAATTGTAGCTATTCAAGAGTCTACTAAACATGTTAAGGGATATGCTGATAAGGTTTTTAAAATTCCTGGATTATTGATTATTGATACACCTGGACACGAGAGTTTTAGTAATTTGAGGAACAGGGGATCTTCACTTTGTGACATTGCGGTTTTAGTTGTTGATATTATGCATGGACTTGAGCCCCAGACTCTTGAGAGTATTGGGCTATTGAAGGCTAAAAAGTGTCCTTTTGTGGTGGCTTTAAATAAAATTGATAGGTGAGTTTAAGCATTTTTTTAAAAATAATCTTTTAGCAGAGTGATGCAACAATTCAATTTGGGGATATGTTTTTTGGAGATATCTTGAAATCTAGGGGAAATAGGGGGATTTTTGTAGAGACATTTTTTTTAGCTCTCATTCTTCTCTAGAAAAAAGGTCTCTATGAAAATTTCTCTAATACTGTTGGATTCGAAGATATTCATCAAATACTAAATTTTTTGTGAAATTGATTCAACTCGTTTGTTTACTCGAATTCAATACGAGTTTTTGATGAATATCTTGGAAACTAGAGGAGATAGGGGAATTTTCATGGGGACCTTTTTTTAGCTCTCATTTTCCTCTACAAAAAAGGTCCTCATGAAAATTTTCGTATCTCTCTTGGATTCTGAGATATCTGACTTATCTCATTTGTCACTCAACTATCGACTTTTTTACCTACTATCTTTGTTTCATAGATACTTAAAATAATTAGGAAAATTTGATTAATCAATTTTTTCAGACTTTACGATTGGCAAACAATGAATCGCAAAGATGTACAAGATATTATTAAAACTCAGGGACCAAATACTCAGAGAGAATTTGAAAAACGTTCACAAGATGTCATCGTTCAATTTGCTGAACAAGGACTCAATGCTGCCCTATTCTATGAGAATCCTGATCCCAGAAGTTATGTTTCTTTGGTACCAACAAGTGCTATCACAGGTAAATTTGACTGTCTTATGATAAACATTTTTTGTAGTGAAATTGATAGGGGAAAAAGACCTAGAACATTCCCATCGACTGAAAAATTGTATTTCATATTATAAAATTGCAGTAAACATTGTGATAAATGGAAAATGGATAATTTATGGATATTTGAGCATTAATTTTATGGTTTAAGGTGAGGGAATGGGCAATTTATTAGCCCTTCTCATCGATGCTTGTCAAGGGCCTCTTGCTAAACGGTTAATGTACAGTGAAGAATTACAAGCAACTGTACTCGAGGTTAAAGCACTGCCTGGTCTTGGTACAACGATAGATTGCATTCTAGTCAATGGTACACTCAGGGAAGGTGATACGATGATTGTCGCTGGCACTGATGGACCAATTGTCACGCAAATTCGATCGTTACTCATGCCACAACCACTCAAAGAACTACGGGTCAAGGTAATTGTTTAAAATGGTTTAATATTTTGATTTTTAGAGAATGAAATTAATTGATTTTAATTCTTTTTTTTCCTTTCGTAGAATGCGTATCAGGAGTATAGGGAGGTGAAGGCAGCTCAGGGAGTCAAAATTGCTGCTAAGGATCTCGAAAAAGCTATCGCAGGTGAGTTTAATGATATTAATTCATTAGCTAAGTGGATTGTGCATTTATCTCGAAAAATATTGATTCTAGGAGAAAATGTCAAAGGACCTTTTTTTTAGCTGAAAAAATTTCCAACAAAAAGTGCCTCTTCACATTTTCACATAAAATCACTCATTATCAAGATAATTGGATATTCAACCGAGATGAGTTGATCGTAATTAATGAAATTCGTTATTTTCGTCAATTTTGTCATTATCTCGGAAACAAATGATTTGAGGAGAAAATGTCAAAAGACCTTTTTTGTAGCTGAGAAAATTTCTGACAAAAAGTTTCTCTTAACATTTTTATCTAAAATTACTCACTACCGAGATAATTAAATATTTAACAAGATGTTGTAAATAAACTTGTTCTGTTACCTTTCAAATAATTTTACAACTAAAATAATCAATCTATACAATCAAAATTTAATTAAAAACATTTCTTCAAATTCTCCAACAGGATTGAATCTAGCAATAGCCCAAAAACCGGATGAAGTAGATATAATGAGAGAAGAAATAGCACGAGAATTATCAAAAGCACTTGGAAATATAAAATTAGCAGAGCGTGGTGTCTTCGTTCAGGCGTCAACACTCGGTGCCTTAGAGGCACTTCTCGAGTTCCTGAAGAGCAGTAAAATTCCGGTGAGTGAAACAAAATACCCAAATTACTAATGATATCATAAAAACCCTCAAACTTGTCTGAAAAATTCTTCATTTTCTGAAAAAAAAATCGAAAAATCATTTTCTTTTAAATCCTCGTTGGCCATTAAAATCCATCGTACAATGTAGTTTCGGTTACTCGTATACCAAATAGTTGTGGACACGAGAGCGAGGCCAGCAATGAACCACTTCCTTCTTAACAGTTTAGCAGGATACGGCTCATTGCTCAACTCACCGTGCTTTTGCACTCGTGATACAAACTCTACTAGCTATCAGAGTGTTCCTCAATGTATGGTTTTCATACAGGGTGGATAAAATTATTTTATATCATGCAGGAAAACGACGTTTTAGGGCTTTCAAAGATCATTTTAAAGTTACTTAAAAAAAATGATTAAACATCCTCTTTTATGGTAGACAGGTGATGGGGAAGTGAGAACGTGATTGAAGGTTCATAAAATTTATTGCAATTATCAAAATCTTTTTTATTAATTGATTTTTATCGAAATTAAATATTCTTTGGAAGAATAAAATAGAATTTATAAATAATTTTACAAAGACGTTATTCTTTGAACTTTGTAATAAGAAAAAAGTAATGTAAAATCAACAGTAGAGGTAAAGAGTGGTCATGTTTAAGGGCTCTTAGTGATCCATGATGAAAGAGAGACGGCCAGATAATTAGCGGTACGTTAATGTGATTAATCGCAGAAGACGGCGAGAGACCGACAAAGAAAACGATGAATGCTCGCGGGGAAGTTTATTAGGGTGGGGTTTTGTACGTGGTACTCTCTCGTGTTATAAATTGACGATGAAAAAATTACGAAGTTGATAAAACACTGCTCGGGGCATTACTATAGTGAATTATGGAGAGGGAGTCATCTCATTTGTTCTGGTTACATTTTTGAGATAAATTGTTCTAAAATTGAAGATTATTCTTGCTTTATCTCGAGAACAAAGGATTTTAAGGGAAAATATCAAGAGACCTTTTTTGTAGCTGAGAAAATTTTCAACAAAAAATATCTCTTGACATTTTTATCTAAAATCATTATTTATGGAGAAAAATCGATATTTAATCAGAGATCTCTTTAAAGTGGTAAAACTGAGATTTTTTTATTAATATCTCTTAATCTAAAGGAGATATCAAAATTTTCATAAGGACCTTTTTTGTAGAGCAAAGTGGGATCTACAATAAAGGTCTCTACAATAATCTCGCTATCTCTCTTACTTTTCGAGATATTCGTAAAAAACTATTCTCCAAGTGAAATCATCTACTCAATCCAATGAATTCCTGTGTTCATTGAAAAAAAATGAATAAATCTCAATTAATTATAGATTCAAAATTGTCACTTGGCAATTCACATAACAATTAATTAAAATTTACGATATGCAAAATTCGCTAGAATTCATTACGAAAATTGCAAATCAACTAAAAAAATCCCTCAACCGTGGATTTTAAAAATTTTAAAAAACCAAAATTTCAATGTTCAGACTAAAATTATACCGAATAAATTAACCCCCCCCCCCCCCCCCCCCCCCCTCCTAAATCCGCAAAAAGTATAAATGTCGTAAAATAAATTTAATATCCAACTCATGAAATTAAATTCACAGAACCGTGCAAATTAGTTTTCAATATGTAAAAAAACATTGGATTTTAGTGCTAATCGATACGCCAGACGTTGACGATGAAAAAAAAAAAAAAATCACCTGAGGCAATGGATAATTGAAGCAAAAATTTTTGAATTCAGGATGGCGCCTGATCAGAGTCATCCAACCGGTGACATGATCAATCACGACGATTTTTTTTTTTTTTTTAAATCTCTCCAATTAATTTTTCTTTCTACTTCTCTCAACATTGTTTTGCCACAAGCCTCGTACTCCCCCCCTTTTTTATTGAATTCTCGTTATCAAATCCATCGAGAGAAGTGAGTTGAGAGAAAAAGAGGTGTACAGATCGTAGTCGCCGCGGGTGGTGGAAGGCGCCAGGAGGCGTCTCCCACGTCCTGTATCGTATGGAATGCGACGGTAGCCGGTTTTCTGGTCGCGAGAGAGTCTCCCCGAACTTTTTATTTTTTTGTGTTACGTCCACTTTGGCGCGTTCACAAACATTTTGGTATGGGTATAAATGATTGTAATGAATAAATGTCAATAGTCGATCGATTTAATAAAATTTTAAGGGCAAGGGTTTGGTAAACAAGTCATCAGGGAATGGAATTAATGGGGATTGATGGTGGGAAAAAATTCAATTTTACATGGATATGATAGTTTGATTAATGGAAAGGGGGGGAAAATCGAATGAAATTGAGTTGAAGACTTTGGTGAACATTGAATTATCTTGATAATGAGTGGTTCTAGAGGAAAATGTTAAGAGACATTTTTTGTTGGAAATTTCGTCAGCTACAAAAAAGGTCTATTGACTTTTTCCTCTAAAATCCTTCGTTTTGAAGATATAATATGACAATTAACAAAAATTTTGATTTTCAATTTGTTAAAAGTCAAATTATCTCAACAACGAGTGATTTTAGGGAAAAATGTCAGGAGTTTTTTTTGTTAGAAATTTCGTCATCTACAAAAAAGGTCTTATGAAATTATCTCATAAAAGTCCTGGTTTTCAAGATAAATTAACAATCAACAAAAAATGTTCATTTCCAGTGTTTAACAAAACATAATTAATTCAAAATTAATTTAATTACTAAGCAAAAAGCGTGTAAAAATGATGTGATGTTATATTTCAAGAGCCCTACTTGTCTTACGTAGCCCTTAAAAAATACGTCGGTGAGATAAAAGGCCGCCCCCTCTATCCCTGGTGTAAATACAAACGCGAGATAAGAATGTTCGTAAATACCTTGACTGTTTCTCTCCCTTTCCTCTGGGATTTTTCAGAGATAAAATTGTCGACGTAGGAGAATGAGGGTTAGAGGAGGGATTTGAGGGGGTGAAATGATTATTTTGCTACGTGTTTATACCGGAGGCACAGTCGATTTCAGCCGGTAGTTCGTAAATCAAACTAACGAGCGGATGCACCTTGCTCGATTCAAGAGACGGGACAGGAGAAAAAAGAGAATGAGAGGAACTGAGATATAAAGAATTGAAGATGAATAAAACAAACTCAGGGGGGCAGAGAGAAGTCAACAAGATTCGGGGCTTTTAGAGACTTCCGGTCGAGGATCAATTGCTTTTTAAGGTTTTTCTATGAATTTTTATAATTTTTTTTTTAATCAAATTTTTATTTATTCATTAGAAAACAAGCATGGCGAAATAGATTGAGGGAAAAAAATAAAATGACGTGAGGGAAGAATTTAAACATAATTAAGAATTATTCAATTATTCAACCTTTTATAGGAAAAATTGAGTAAAATGAGAGACAAGATAAAGAGAGTAATGAATTTTCATTAATTCGTGTCTTGTTAAAATTTTTTATCATCAAATTGAATTGATGTGGTTTGACTCGTGGGAAAGGAAATATCGATTAAAGATGGTAAATTTTCATTTTGATACAAAGATAATTGGCAAATTCAATGTCACCGGATGAAAGAAATATCTGAAGAGGGGAAAAAATAACAGAACAGGGTTTGTGTAATTGAGCAATCGTTATGAGAGGTTTTTTGTTTTTAATTTTGTTACGTTTTCACGATTGTGTTATTTGATATTTCGGTCTGGCCAAGTCTCCCATGGCGATGGTAGATCATTCGATCCTGGGGAGGATTCACTGAATTCAAGTGTCTGTAAACCAACCAGTTTTATATCCGTCGCCCCAAGGTGATGGCTTCTGGTAAATGAGACGAAGATCATCCCCTCGTTTCTCTCATTCCTCCAACACTGTCACATTCCTCATCGTACCATTGTCATATTTTATTTCGCAGTAAAATATAATGAGAATTAAATATTTTACGTGATGCGTAATTTAAACAGTTTTTTTTTCAAAGGTATTTTTAAAAAATGATTTATTTAAATTGAGTAAAGATATTTATTTATTTTGGAATGAATCGTTTATTTAAATTGAATAAACAATTGGTTAATATCAAGTATTTTCATCCGATTTTAATGGAATTTTGCTCATTTTACTCATTGGAATATTCTCTATTGATTTATTGCACAGTTTTCCCATTTTTCTTCAGTCGTATTTTCACACGACAAAATCAATAAATTTTTAAACAAATAGTCATAATTTATAATTAGTGTATTTATTCAGATAAATAGTCTTGGAAGTTGATAGAAAATGTCACAATGAACAAATTAAGCCCAAGTACATTTAAATTTGATGATAAGTGTGATTTTAAAAATATTTATAGACTAACAATATCAATAATTGACAATTGATATTGATTTAATCGATTACTTAAAAGAAAAAAAATCAATTTCAATAATTCTCAAAAATAATTATAAACCGAACGCACGATTTTCATCAAAATAGTCGACTTGAAAGAAATATTAAAATGTCTTCTCGAAGATTAATTTACAAAAATAAATGTAAAAAAATTCCAATTATGCAAAATCAAAATGCCTCTGTAGCAGGAAATAAATAAAATTAATGGCGTGACATTTGTGACTTGAGAGCGATGAACATAGGCGAGGGGTAGAGAAAAAGTTGAAAAAAAAAGGAACAAGAAAAAAACCGATAAAATTTGCAAATATATCTGGGAGCGGCCTCAAACGTACGTCCTTGCTCGTGTTATGAATGGACTTCTCCCGCCACTTGGATACCCATCGTAGAAATCACGTGGTGGATGCCCCAGTGACGTAGAATATTCCCCCTTTTAATGCCCACTTCTCTTCTTCTTTCACGCACGTTTTATCTATACATATACGTATATAATACTCATCGAAACCCATTGGCTTTCAAACACATCGTTCATTCTCTACTCGTTTTCGTTTCTCGTCCGCATGAAAATTTATCGCCACCTCTCTTCGAGTCTTGCCTGCGCAATAAATTCAACCAGCCCTGGGCTTTGTCATACATAGGCATGAGACAGGTGATAATCAATTGGAATTCTTAATATGAATGGACGAAAAAACTATCATAGTACTCAGCTACATTTACTCATTCTAAACATGGAGAGAAAAACTTTCTAGTGTGAAACTAATGTCAATGAGGATTATTGATATTTTCATTAATAAAATGGCCGATTTACTGATTTTAGGGGTCAATTGGCAGAATTAGAAGAGTAAATTCAACTTCAGGGAACGTTTTTGGGCGATATCTTTTGATGCAAGCAAGATAGCAGAATTTTCAAGAGAACCTGTTTTTGTAGCTTTCCTTTTTCTCTACAAAAAAGGTCATGATTAAAATTTTTCTAGCTCTATTCAATTCCGAGATATCGAGTAAAACGTTCAATTGCTTGAACTTGGTGTGATGTTTCAATGAATATCCTCAAATTTAAGGGAGATAGGGGAGTTTAGGTAATGACCTTTTTTGTAGAGTGGAACGGGAGCTAAAAAAAAGGTCTCTTTCAAAATTTCGTTACATGACTTTAATTCCGAGATATTCTCCGAAAAAAGGTTTTAGCCACTCCAAAATTGATAAACCGTAATGAAATTGAGTACACAAGTCTGAAAAAAGGGTAAATAAATGTTGAAAAAAAAAAACAGCCCACATAATATTACGTGATTCGTGGGTGGAGAAGAAGATGGACATTCCGAAATTCTAGAATCTGTTCGATTCAATTCCTCCGCTATTTCGTTGAGTTTTTCTCCTCCCCCCCTTCCTTATCAACAACTCTCGCCCACGCTTGGAACTTTTATAGTATAGGTGAATCCCTCCTCACTCGACTGATCGCGTCACGTCGAATCCAACACGCAGACACTGCTCTTCTAATTTTTTTTTTTTTTCTTATACACTTCACTGGCATTTTTTTTTTTCTCCTCGGATTTGTTTCAAGAAGGGCGATCCGACCGTTTGTGTCGCCCACGCAAACATAGAAATTGATCTTTCGGAAGGGTGGAGGTGGAAATTCTCAATAGGATTGAAGAAAATTCTGAATTGAGAGCATTTGTTAAACTTGGAGAGGATGAAAAATTCAAAGTTTAAAAAAAAAGGATCAGTTTTTGATGTATATCTTCGAATTTATGAGAGATAGAGACAATTTTATAAGGGCCTTTTTTTTGTAGCTCTCATTTCACTCTACAAAAAAGGTCTGTATGAAAATTTCGCTATCTCCATTAGGTTCCGAGATATTAATCGAAAAATGACACCGGAATAAAATGACCTTAAATAAATTATTGTTTGTATTGAATAAATAATTATTGATTAAAAAGAAAAAGTGAAAACTCAAAAATGTTGAATAAGTCAAATTCCTAAAAATTGTAAAAGATAAAAGAAAATTGTATATTTAAATATCTCAGAGGATGTTCTTGAGAGTTCCTCTCCTTTGATAATTTTCGTTTCCCATTATTTTCACTGGAAGTTCTTCTGGGTCGTATCCGCTGTAGGCAAACTCGCCTACCGTATCTCCACGTCTTCCTTCTCGTTAAAATCCAACGACTTTCTTCCGGTGGAATTATTCGACTAGATATTTTTCATTCGATAACTATCTTTCCACCATTTTGTGTTACATATCCTCCCCCTTTTTCTAAATTAATTTTCATTCATTTCGTTTCAATCAATTGTTTTGGGGTATTTTTTCTTTCTTCTCATTGAATTTGAGGTTATGGTCAAATGACTAAGACGCGCGGTGACACAAGGGGCACCATTCACTCGTCCATTGATGGGGGAGGGGGAGGATGAAACGATTGGAGAGGATTAGAGGATGAAGCGTGTGAGGAGAGGAAAAAAGGAAATAAGAGGGGTTTTGTGTTAAAGCCGAGGCAATCACTGGCAATACGAGGCGTAGCTCGTAAAACGCACCGCTCATTTCCGGTCCCCTGTCGTCTTCTTTACGATTATTTCTCTTATTCTTCTTCATCATCTCACCGCAAATCTCTGTATCCCAAAACTAATCTGCGTTGTCAATTAATGGAATTTTTTTTATTTTGTTAATAATTTTTTTTTTTAATTAGAAAAATGATGATTTTTTTTCATTTGAAAAATGAATACAATTGAAGAAAAAATTGTCAATTTTTTTTTTTATATTTGGATAACTATTGGGGCAGAACGGGTGCAAGATTTTAATTTTCTGTAATAAATTCATGAAAGATTGATATTTCGAAAATGTGCATTTTGAATTAAACAAATGTATTTGGTTCGGTGAGTCTGGATACCAAAAAAGGTCGTTCAAGGCTTCCACTGTGCGTGTGAGAAGAGTGTGCCCGGATTGTGAGGTGTATTGCGTTGGAGGAGGGAAGGGGACATTGCCCCGTGGCGCCCACGTGGCTTTCTTCTTTCCATTCAGTAAAGATTTTAGGTCGTGGCCCACAAGATTCCGCTCGTCTTTCTCCACCCACGATATTTATCGATTATGGCACGCCTATTTTTCTTTTTTTCTTTAATTTCACGTCAAAGGATTATCGACTAAAAGGTGCCCTTATTCTTCGGGGTTTCCAAAGTTATGTAGATGGTTTTTTTTTTTGGTGGGGAATATTTTATTTTTAAATCTTGTTAAATTAAATATTGAATTATCTCGATAATGAGTCATTTTAGAGTAAAATCTCAAGAGATATTTTTTCTGTAAAATTTGTCAATCTACAAAAAAGATTCTCTGACATTTCTCCTAAAACCACTCACTCCTGAGATAATTGTATAATTAACAAAAATTCTGATTTCTCCTCAAATATAACGCGCCATCTCCTTATTACGCAATACCATTAAAATAATAAGAAGATTGCATCATTTTTCTTTCATTAAAAAATCAAGAAAAAATGGTGAATCCCTCGAATTTGCTCGTTCAAAGAGAAACGTATTTTTCTTGCGGAAAAAAATCGTTCAATGAGAAAGAAAAATTGACGTTTCTCGTAGGCGAAAACAACCTGACAAGCCCACGGGCCCAACCCATCGTCAAGGTGTCACCGCACTCATGGCATACCTCTCCAAGTTTCACCTTGCATCTAAATGATGGATTTGCCATATCGATCCAACAATTATTGCCAATTCATTGATATCACCTCCCTCTGTGAACGAATAAACTGTTAATGATTGGAAATCAACTGTTGTAGAATGAAACATGTTTAAGAATTTTTTCTTCTTTCAAAGCGAAGACATGATTTTCATTTTAATTTTAAATAACGAAGAAATAAAAATAATAATATTAAGAGAGCTGAAGAGTAAGAAAAAACTACTGAAATATTGGAAAAACTGGATTTCATGAATTCTCAGCCAGAAAAGATCTGAAAAATATGATAAACACCTCAAAAAATTTGTTCATTTTTAAAATAAATATAAATAATTTTTTTTTATGTTCAAACATGCGAAGTGGTGGACACCTCGTGCCACCATCTTGCTTAGATATCCCCTCTCTACACTTCAAGATGGCGGCGTGAGGACCCGTCGACCACCTCGCATGTTTAAACATTTAAAAAAATTATTTATCCTCTTTCGAACATTCTCAACTCGTTCCATCCTATTAATATAGAAGGAACAAATTTTTTAATGTATTTTTTATATTTTTTAGACCTTTTTTGACTGAGAAAATATAATTTGAAAAGCTATTTTGTCGTTAGGAAATTTGAAAAATTCTAGGTCAAATCAATCAATCAATTTTCCCTATTACCACTTCACCCTTTTTTACATTAAATTGCGAAACATTATATTTCGGTGACTGCTTTTGAAATAACTATTTGCACTGAATGAGAACGAGAATGAGAGAGTGAGGGTCGGCCCACGCCCGTGGGCACATGCGTGGGTTTTGTGAAAATTCTGCCCCGACGCGGTGGTTTCGTGGTGCGAGTGCGAATGAACGATAAATAAAAGGGAACTCGGAGGTACCAAGAGGAGACTCCTTTTGCGTAGGTGACGTGAAACGTCCTCTTGTTCACTCTGTCGTCGGCAGTCCTTTGAGAAAACCCACGGTTTTTAAGAAAACGATAAAAATTACGTAAATTGTAAATTCTAATATCTTTGAAATTCAATTATTCTGTAACTCTCTTATTGAATATTTTTTTTTTTATCCAATTCTTTTCGTGTTTATGTTCGGGGAATTGATGAATGGACATCCCGCTGCGCGTTTCCTGTTGAACGGAAACGGCTGAATGGCTTCCTACGGGTTTTAAGAGGTAATTCATAGGTTTTCTAGATTCTTATTTTCAGCTTTTTTTGTTATCGTAAAGAGACGAAAAAGCGAATCAAATAGGCATTAATGGAATGCAAAATTGTATTTTTTTGGGGGGTGGAAGGGGGAAAAAATATTATCAGGATATTCATAAATTTTTCAGGAATATATTAATACTTTTCATCACATTAAAAACATATTATTTGAAAATCAGTTTTTGCTGAATATCTAGAAATCCAGGGCAGATGGCAAAATTTTCATGGATATATTTTTTGTAGAGAAAATTGAGAGCTATGAAAAAGGTCTTTTCAAAAATTTCCCTAGCCCCTTTCGATTCCAAGATATCGAGAAAAAACAAATTTCGTAGTTTTTAAATAGAAAAAATCTCTTCAATTTAATCCGAAAATGTTGAATTTATCCTCAAATTCAAGGTAAAATATTCCATCAATAAATCATATAAATAAATCATTGAATAAAATTGCTACTGGTTTTAACCGCGCATATTTACCCATTTTTTATGGTATTTATTACCATCCATAATATGAATATATTGCACATGTAAATAAAACATAATTCATGATATTATCAATGAATGCATAAAATGGTCAATCTATCAAAACCGACTGCTGCGTAAAAGCATTCAGGAGGGGAGGGGACACAAGTAAAGCCAGGTCTAATAATAATACAGTGAGTGCAGCTAAACTGCATGATGCAAAATACGTCGAGTTGTCTGAAAATGTAGTTAAGTCATACACCCTCATTATCTCACAGTTCTCTGTCAACAAAATACACTCGAGTTGATAGCAAGCAGTTAGAAAGGTGTCTACACATGATAGGAGTGAGATATAGAGACCTAGACTGCGTTGGAAGTTATTTTAGAGTCCGAATTGCCAAGTGGACAGTGAAATGGCGGATAATGAGAAAGTATGGAGAAAATTGAGGGGAGAAATATTTTAGTGGAGGAATAGATAAGGAATTTTAATGTGCAGGGGGGGATTAAATGTGAGAGAATTGAGAGACGATTTTTTTTTTTCATGAATAAATTTGTTGATTTCTGAAGGAGGAATCGAGTGAGATGAGAATGAGAAAGTTTTTGAAGGATGAAATCCATTGATTTGATAGATGTTAAGTGTCATTTATTGAAATTGCAAAATACTATTAAAAGTTGTGTTTATAAATGTTTTATTCAAGTCACAATTTTCATCCGATTTTAATGGAATTTTGCTCGTTGAAATATTCTCTATTGATTTATTGCACAGTTTTTCCATTTTTTAGTCGCATTTTCACATGACAAAATCAACAAATTTTTAAACAAATAGTTATAATTTATCATTAGTGCATTTATTCAGATAAATAGTCTTGGAAGTTGATAGAAAATGTCACAATGAGCAAATTGAGCCCAAGTACATTTAAATTTGATGATAAGTGTAATTTTCAAAATATTTATAGACTAACAATATCAATAATTGACAATTGATATTGATTTAATCGATTACTTAAAAAAAAAATTAACTTTCAATAATTCTCAAAAATAATTATAAACCGAATGCACGATTTTCATCAAAATAGTCGACATGAAAGAAATATTAAAATGTCTTCTCGAAGATTAATTTACAAAAATAAATGTAGAAAAATCCAAGTTGATGAAAGATGTTTATAGACTGAATTTTCAGTGATATTTAATTATTAACAATAAATGACAATTGATGTTGATTCAATCCATTATTCACAGTTGTATTACTCAATAAAATCCCCAAAAAATCGAAAAAAATCATCAGAAAAATTTCACCAAGTTTATTATTCTCTCTCTCATTTCTTTCCGCTCTGTTTCCACTCGGTTCCTTCGAACGCCACCTTCCGAGACGAGTGCATAGAGTCCACATTAACCACATGTATCCAATGCCTACACCGGAAGTGCACAAAAATTGATTAAATCAATTTCAAGTGAATATTCAGTATTTTTTTTTTCTCTTTTTGATTTAAACGAAAGTGCGTGCGTGATTCGAGGGAATTAATATCCTCACGGCGATTAGGGGATAATCGATGCTGGGCGTTTCGATTATCCTTAATTAAGTATCGAAAGGGAGGGGGAGGGGGGAGAGGAGGAGGAGGAGATCATAAAGAATTGCTGCCCATGAGGGCACGGCCTGGGCATTATCTCATGAAGATCCGTGATAAGACTCAATTACGTGATTCTCTCTCGCAATATCGATATCCTCCACGCAATCTCACACTGAAAACCCACCCTGAATCGATATACAAACTGTATGTTTTCAACTCGCTAACACCCTCAATCGATATTCCCCATCGCAAATTGTTTTTACCTTTTAATCGGATATTTACGAATGGGGATTTCTATCAATTTGACGAATACATTTTTTGTTCATTGAAAATGTTGATACTTCAAAGTAACTCATCAGCATATACCCTGTAGACAGTATACTGATGTGGCGATTTTCAGTCGTTGAATTTTTCTATTAAATTGCGTGAAAAAATTTTGAAAAAAAATAATACACAATCAGCATAATTCAAATTACATTTTTCAATATTATCAATTCTTTTTTCAAACATCTCCTTATTATAAATAAATAATGAATATTGTTTAAAAAATGGTCGATCATGTTGTATCATGTATCAAATTTTTTTTTTTTCATATTTTGAGTGAAAAATTCAGATTTTAATCTTTAATCAGGAAATGGTTACGGATTTTTCCATAAGACACTGGGTTAAATGTTAATTTTTCAAAATTAATTTAAAAAAAAATTAAAATGTTAATTAAATCGAGAAAAAAATTACGAGTAAAAATCTAATAATACTTTCGGACGATTCTTTGTAGTTTTCAAAAATCTTTAAATTTTATGACACTGTTGAGCTACTTTAATTTGATCGATTTTTTCAATTTTGAAAAAAAAAATAGTATATTTCGATACAAGTGAGACGGAATTCCTACGAGTATGAAGTTGGTGGTCCGAGGCGAAACCGAGGGCTGCCAATAACACGAGCTAAAAATTCCCGTCTCACATGTGTCGAACAATATTTTTCGACAGTGATTTTACGTTCAGTGAGTGGCCGAACTGTGCCCTTTTCATTTACTAGTAAACGAAAAGACTTTTCACGAAGAGAAATGGTGCTTGCCTCTACACCCGATAGAGGAGATAACCAAAACGAATAGAAGAAGAAGAAGAAAAGACTTTTCGTTTACGTTTCAGTTTACGAGTAAACGAAAAGGCACATTTCGGCACAAGGTGAACGTAGCAGCAATGTCGAAAATATACTATTTTCAATTACTAAAAACTTTTCTTTAATTCTTGAAATTCTAGCAAAAATGATTAGAAAGTTTTCATTGTTAAAAATAAAAAAATGAATGATTTAACAATAATTATTAAATTAACATAATTCATTCATGTAAATCGAATTGTTTCGCTTTTTTAGAGAACAATGTTCCAGTTATTCCTTCTACGTTTACAATTTTCTCTCAATTGTTTCCTATATAGAATTTTTTTTAAACCGAGTTTTAATGCCTTCCTCTTCGGTATTCTCATCTTTATTCAGTCTTTGATTCGTACAGTGGATTTTTCCAGAGCCCCATTATGTACCGCAATAACGAGCTGCTCATATATTAGTGATTTACACGTGTACCTCGATATTATATTGTTTTCCATTATATTTCCTGTGATTTTTATCCCATAATTCGTATGAGAAACTCAACACTTCAGCTCTCGTTCTTAAGAGTTCCTAAGAATTAATGTTGGGCGGCCCAATTCTTTTGTCGAGATGAATTCAACTTTATTCCGCCAATTCCTGGAGAATCTGTCAAAATTTAGAATCATCTGGAACATTTTGGAACATGAGTTCTACAATTCTCTGGAAAATTCAAGAAAGATGTAACAAATATTTTGGAGAATTGGAGTGAATTTTCCAGACGATTCACGAATTCTCGACAAGATTCCAGGAATTTCCAGACTGTTCCATAATGTTTTGGAACATTCTGGAGAGATTTAATAATATTTGGAGAATTGAGGGAATGTTTTGGCGATTTACGAATGTTTGAGAAGATTTCGAAAATTTCTGGAATATTCCATAAAGTTCTGGAACATTCTGGAGAAATTTAACAATATCTGGAGAATTGAAGAGAGTTTTCCAGATGATTCACGAATTTTTGAAAATATTCTATAAATTTCCAGAATATTCCATAAAGTCCTGGAACATACGGGAAACTGGAGAATTTCCCAGACGATTCCCGACTCTCCATGATTTTCAGGAGAATCAGGCATCTCAAATATCACAGTAGAATGATTCCTCAACACTCCAATTCAATTGATCCCATTCTGTTCTCCGCAATTTATCTTTATGACTAAAACCACGAGAAATATCCAACAAAGTTTTTGATTTTATTACTTCCAGTCTCCTCTTGAATAAAATCGTAAGACTTATGTAATATGGACCGGAAGACGTTCTATAATAATCGAAGGAAGAGGATGTTCGCACGATTTGAGAGAAGGCTTGAAAAAGCCTGGAAATCATCATCCTCCATTCAATTGTTACCAACTCCGCTCCTCTCTCTCTATCTTTCTCTCTCTATCTCTTCTTTGCGGTGTGGTTAATTGGATGTTGGCCGTCTTCTCTCGTCGTCCGTTTGCCTAGATTGATGGACGGGCGGAGGTGGAAAACGACCGTAGAATATTTAGTTTGTTCATAGAAAAAGATAATTAAAAAAATGGGAAAATCCATTAAAATTGCAAAATTAAATTCAATTTTTTTTCCTTATTTAAAAAAAAATTATTCATACTTGAAAAAAATAATTTTTGTGACCCGTTTTGCCCCAATTTTTTGCTAATTTTTTTTTCATTAATTTTTGATAAATAAATGACTGAATAAATTGATTTAAAAATGAGAAAATTAATTGTATTTTTTCATCACGCTGTGCCAAAAAGTGACTTTTCAGGCACGCTTCGCTTCGCTTCGCATGCCTCAAAAGTCCCTTTTTAACACATTGTGATGAAAAATGTTGTTCGATACTCGTGGGGAAAGTGTTTTTTGACTTGTAGGATTATATCACTCGCCTTCGGCTCGTGCTATAAACCTCCTACAAGTCAAAAAGCACTTTTCCGCACTTGTATCGAAATATACTATTTCTTAAAATTGTTAAAAATCTCGTACAATCGAAAGATTTATCTTTTTCACAGTTCACACCCGTTGACATCAATTGTTCAACCTCGTAGTATTGCCATCAAGCAATGAACGTATTTACAAATAGAAAAATAAGGCAATACATATGAAAAACTATACATTCAACTATCAATTTCGAAAGTCGTGCACACACAATAAAACAATACCGCCACTCCTTTCGGCTTTAATATTGCACGTGCGCTGAATCGTGCACAATTGCCGATTTGCCACGGCGATCGATCCCAACACCAACACCGATACACGATCCCGGATAAGATATCCAAATTACCACTCATCGTAAAAAAAAAAAAAAAATGATGAGGAATATTATAAAATGAAATTAGAGATAATGCGTGGGGGTTGAAGGAATTATATCGATGAGAATGATTTTCGGATTATTTCAACTGGAGATTTTTTTGATGGAAATGATCAAAATCGAAAACGGATGAAAACACGAAAAAATGAATTTTTAGGTTTTATTGAATATCAAATTATTTCAATAATGAGGGATTCTAGGAAAAAATGTCGAGAGACATTTTTTGTTGGAAATTTTCTCAGCTACAAAAAAGGTATTTTATAATTTTCCTCTAAAATCACTGGTTGTCGAGATAAATGTACAATTATCAATAAGTGGAAATTTAACGTACAATAGTCAATTCATTGTCGTGGTGACGTGTGGTAGCTAAATTGATAGAGCCTTCAAATCTCATCGTTGCAGGTTCAAATCCAACTTGGAGCATTGTCCATTTTTCTCCCATTTCGATTGATTATGAGTTGCATGAGTCCTTTGATCTCTGACAAGAAACTTTTTCTGTAACTTTTACTTTTTTTTGACGTGGATACGTCTATAGTTTCGTTTTGAACTTTATGAGGATGGGGGGCGATTTTGTGAAATGATGTAAGTAGTATTTATGCCCCAGCGCCATCTACCGGGAAACATTTTACTCTTTCGAAAACTTATCATGTCACATTGATAACTTATCGACGGATAACTGCGAAATAACATACAGACAAAGTTAATCGTTCACACAAATACGTTGGTTTTCGTTTCATTATAAAACTTGTCAAATTTATGGAAACTGAATTTAATTCAACTTGATGTCAGACTCACCCGACGACATTAGGGAATACTCGTTTGGACCTGCCTTTTGCTTGAAATATTGATGTCAATATTTCGTTATTGTATCATACTTTTCTTATCACCGACCAATACTTAATAAAGTGACATTAAAACAGTAACCATTGTATGCAACATGTTCTATTTCTCATATCTCTCTGAACGTGAGACGTATCCACGTTAAATTCTACGGCTGTATCGACGATACAGCCACCTGTCATTTTTTTTTTTAGAAAATTTACTGTCTTCTGACTTAGTCTAGATTTGAATAAACAGAAGAGTAATTTTGCGAATGAATTCATCTGGTTAAACATCAAATTATCCCCATAACGACTGATTTAACAAAAAAATGTCAAAAGACATTTTTCATTAAAAATTTCTTCATCTCGGAAAAAAAAGTCTCTTGAGATTTTTTCTTAGAATCCCTATTTTCCGAGATAATAATTTTTCTCATTTCGACACTTTTCAAATAATCATATTGATTCAATTATCATAAATAAAAATGTTCAAAAATTCGCAAGATGTAGATACTAAAAAAATATTAAAAGGAAGTTGTAGTCGTCATATTTGTCATCGTCGACTCGTGCAAATCCGGGCTGGCATAGCTGACGGAGCGTGTAGGGAGGGCTCGCATCCGCTCCCATGTCTTCAAACTGCTTACCTGTTAAAGACAATGCGAGGAAGAGCGCCATCTTTTCCTGCTGGCGTTGCACTCTGTACCTCTCCCACCCTCTCTTCAATATTATTTTGCATTTATTTACCTTCCCTCATCCCTCATTCTCTTTGTCCAATTAACCTCATATTTTCACTTATTATTGTTTCATTACGGTTATAGATTATTTGTATAACAACTCGTACTCTGATTGCCGGTGAATATGGACAATTGTTAGTCGTCGCACGCGCCAATCGCATACGCTGTTCCAAGAACGATAGAGGAGTGTGTTTGTACGTATTGGTGGTATCGTACCGCTGTAAACAATGAATATAAAAGATACATTGAGAATTACTAATTATCCAACTGATGCGGTCTATTGTCTCTTGCTTCGTGGAATTTTTCATTATCATTTTTGATTATTTTTTTTTAATTTAAAATAAATTACATCATCACAAACTAGAAGTCAAATTCTCAGTATGGCGTGTTTATTGATTAATTAATTATTCTTTCATTCAATAAATAAATTTTTTTATCGTATAGTTGGGTAAAACGAATCTTCTTAAATCAGTAATATCTTCGAAATTAACAAAGTGAATGAGATGAACTCTATTTCATTTTGAAGCTGAAAAAATGTATGAAAAATGGTGAAATTTTTTTTTGAATTTCACTCTACCGATTTTGAGTTATTGAATATTGAGAATCATTCATTCACCCATTTTTCCTATTATGGAGATAATTATAGTCAAGGTCATGATTGAGGAAGTTACAATGAAAATATAATGATATTCAATTCAAGAGGAAACGTCATTCAATAATTATTTTTTTCGAGTAATCATTGATAAAATGATTTTTGGATAAAACTAATGTCTAAAAAAATAATAAAAGGATAAACGGACATTGAAAAAAGGGGCAATCAGGCAATAACGATAATTACGAAGGGTAAACCTGGATAATGGAACCACATTTACGAGCTTGTTTTATAATACGCTAGAGAGAGATAGAGAGAGTTGAGAAGATTGGTTTAGGTTAGACTTCCGGTCTACCAAAACACAAAATTGCAGGTTTTTAAATCATCCTGCACTCAAAACAATATTTTTACATTTTATCATTTTTTTTTTGTCTAAAAAAAATAGCGGGAGAGAGAGGGAATTGAATTAAGAAAAAAATCTATTTATCATTCTTTTAAATACACAATATGTGTAATTAATAAACAGATAAAAATGAAAATAATAAAGTTGTGGACTTCGGTGAGGTGGGCGATATACCCTCAACTGGATAATCCTAGGCAATTTGTACCGCGGGTATGAAAAAAGTGGGTAATTCGTCGGTGTGAGGAAGGAGAGGAACGATCAAGTATTTCCGTCAAATCGCCCCAGCAGCGGTCAGACAACTTCCTACGCCTCTGAGCGTAAAAATCCATCCACGCACTCTCAAACACCGTTTATTAGCTAATGAAAAACACGTGAAAATCACTTTACCACTGGTGAATGGATTTTTATGAGAATTAATTTATATTATTTGAGTTTGATATTAATTTAAAGCTGTTCCATTTTCCATCACAAATTATTGGAACCATTTTTTCAATAATTCCCATTATTGATAGTAATTTTTTTATTAAAAAAATTATTCTCAGTGAAGAATTTTTATTTTTAATTTTTTACAATTTGAGATTTTTTTAAAAATAACAAAATTATTTCTTATTTAAAAAAAAAAAAAAAATTTATTGAATCAATCCAAGTATTATTTGCGTGATTCCAGTGAATGAGGGGGAGAAAGGTATGGGTCAGTAATGGGTATAGGCACGCTTTCTAGGATAGAGAGAGCGTAAAAGCAGTTTCATTCATTCATTTTGCCTCTCATTCACTAAAACCACTTTCATTCATTGTCAACAACAATGACTTTTCCACTGTATTATGTTATTTTTTAAATACCCACAATTTTCATTGTCTGAATGAGAAATTAAAAATAAATAATATCAGAGAAAAATATTTCTACTAATTTATTTAGTTTCTCGACTCATCGGAAACATATGCAACGTGAAAATAGTCAACTCGTCGAGTGCAATCGAGAGTCTCCCGATACGAAAATACGCGCTTCTTGGAAGTACCGAGGAACGCCAATCGTACCTCGTTGGACTTCAAATAAAGATATTCGGTACTCCAAAATACTCCAGCAGTCTCAAGTCACTCTGGAATTAATTCTTGGAGTTTATGTTGTGACTTGAGGGTTTAAATTATTTCTATTAAATAATATTATTTATGCAATTCCATTATTTACAAAAATACATGAGAACTTTGTCAATAAATAAATAAATCATTGATTTTCTCGAGAATGAGTGATTTCAAGAAAAAATGTCAAAGGATATTTTTTGTAGAGAATTCAATTTCCAACAAAAAATGTCTCTCGACATTTTCCTCTAAAATCACTCATTACTGAGATAATTTGATATTTAACAAGAGTGATTTCTAATTTTTAATCAAAATTGTGCGAAAATATTTCTTGTGGATAAATTGTTGATCAATATTGATATTTGTGGTATTAGATTGATAGAGTTGAGTGTCAATGGATATATCGTGCAAGTAGTACGAATAAAAACATTGACTTTCTTGCGGTTTTATTTTTCGGGTGAAATGGAATGAGTAAAAGCCGCCCCCAGGGGGTGGGGGGGGGGGCAGTGACTAATTGCACCAGCGGCGTGCCTGACCCCTTCGCTTGTTTATAGGTGCCTATATTTCTACGCATCACGCGTGCCCGAGGAATACACTTCTATACGTATATAAACTTTGGGGTAAACGAAAGAGAGAAGAATCACGGGAGAAACGTGCGTCAGATGTTATTTTTGGTGCTCTCTCGCCCGCAGTCTACCCGACACATCACCCGGTTTCGTCTTCAATCCCTTTCTTTTTTTTTTTCTCTCCTCTCATTTGGTTCTTTCCTTTCTTTTTCATGTTATTCACCCCCCTTCGGGAGGGGAGGCGTTTTGCCCGCCGGAGACATGGCTAACCGAGTCACGGATAATTTTTTTCGTCAGGACAAATAGATAAATTGAAAATTCTGAACGAAATTTAATTAATTTGAATTTCCAAAAAAATTGATTTTTTTCATTTTTTTAAGTAAAACGACTAAAATTCGTTCATTTATAAATGTTTTATTTAAGTCACAATTTTCATCCGATTTTAATGGAATTTTGGTTATTTTGCTCATTGGAATATTCTCTATTGATTTATTGCACAGTTTTCCCATTTTTTAGTCGCATTTTCACATGACAAAATCAATAAATTTTTAAACAAATAGTCATAATTTATCATTAGTGTATTTATTCAAATAAATAGTCTTGGAAGTTGATAGAAAATGTCACAATGAGCAAATTGAGCCCAAGTACATTTAAATTTGATGATAAGTGTGATTTTAAAAATATTTATAGACTAACAATATCAATAATTGACAATTAATATTGATTTAATCGATTACTTAAAAAAAAAAATTAACTTTCAACAATTCTCAAAAATAATTATAAACCTAATGCACGATTTTCATTAAAATAGTCGACATGGAAGAAATATTAAGATGTCTTCTCGAAGATTAATTTACAAAAATAAATGTAAAAAATTCCAATTATGCAAAATCCAAGTTGAAGAAAATTATCCAATGAGCAAATTGAGCCCAAAAATACCAAAAATGAAAGGATGAAGACGAATCATGAAACTATCACAACAATCAGAAGAATATTGATTGAATTATGTAAGAAAATATATAAATTTTCCTTTCACTCAATTTGTAACTTATCAAGGATGCTTATTTATCGTCTCGAGTCGCATTTCCGGTTGCAAGGCTCATGAAGCTTCATCTTATCGGTTTGACTTTTGCAAATGGCAACGGTAAAATGAAGTTGAGACTAATATAATGTGGATAACCATGGCGCCCGATTCCACCCGTGGAAATACGATATTTATGATGGTCACGTGATTCGCTGAACGAAATGGAAAAAAAATAAGGGGGGGGGGGTATATATTTCTTTAATTCAAGAAACTTGAGACACTTTTGACAGAATCAATGTGATAGTATGAATTGATTATTTTATAGTACAACAGAAGTTGTTATCGAAAACGTTCGATTGAATATCTATCGAGGAAATGAAATAATTGAGACCTCTTGTGATTACAATTCTTCATAATGGAATTTGATCTTCTTTTCTGAAGGAAAATTTTGTATTGCACTGACAAGCAGAGATTCCTCAAGCATTTTCATTCTTAATTTTTTCTCTATTTCAATAAATTTCTTACATATTCAATATTATCTCGATAATGAGTGATTTTAGGAGAAAATGTTAAAGGACCTTTTTTATAGCTGACAAAATTCCCTACAAAAAATATCTTTTGACATTATCTCCTAAAATCACTCGTTATCTAGATAAATCCATCACCAAAAATATCGAATTTGAAAAAAAATTTAATTTAGATAAAAAAATCAAAAAATCGTAAAAACCTCATAATCAAACAAATTATATCATTTAAAAAAATAAAACCAAGGAAGTGAGAGAATCGATGGATAGGTATGCGGTAAACGCAGCCTAGAGTCTCCATACATCTACAAAATCCTCGTACGCACGCAAAGTGTGACATCCGGGATGCGTGTTGTGTACCTTCATCCAAGTATTCGCGTCTCAAAAGAACCAAGAAGTTATTCCTGGAAGTCTCTGCACTCCACATCCCCCCCCCCCCCTTCTCCCAAAGTTTCAAACTCGTGTTTACAAACGCATTTGACTAAACACAAAATGTTGATACATTTCTTTTTTTCTCATCTTCTCTTATTTTTATATTTGCAGTATGCTGGTATCAGAATTGGCCCAGTGGTGAAGAAGGACGTGATGAAAGCGTCGATAATGCTTGAACACGACAGCCAGTGAGTATTAAAATATATATATATACATTTATTAAAAAAATGAGAGTAAAAAAAATCACTCATCCGTTTCTCGTTCGCCTCGTCGCTTCGATTATTCACGGTTTACTTTTATTTCCGGTCATGCCCTCTTCGTGAGATCCAAACAAAATTGGCTTATTTATTTTTTTCTATCTTTTTAAAACTTCATTTCACGAACTTTTGGGACTTTTTTTGTGTCAACTAATTTTCTGGAGATTGTTAAATTACTGAAAGTGTGTGGGAGGGGGAAATATGACTTTTTTTTTGGGAGGATGAGATGTGGAGAACACCTGCCCCATTTTTTAAATATTCTCATTCACTTTTTTAAGTAATTACTTTAATTGGGATGATTTATATATTTTTTTTTATCTCTCTGGATTATTATTATTGTCTCGGTTGAATAATTTTACTTTTGCTGTTGAGTTGTTCACTTTCTAATTACGGTGAAGTGCAATTGCTTCATATTGTGGTGGGTAATTAAATTCCATCGATTGAAGAGGGGAGGGGTGATGCTGTTGGTTAACGTGATTACTTCATTTGGTGTGATTTAATTGTGAATTCTGGGTCTATTAATTTTTTAAGAATGAAATAAATAGTCAACAAGTTATTATTTTTGTTTTCTTTATAAAACGTAAAAAATTAATTTTTTACATCATTTTAAATATCGTACTATCTTGATAATGAGTGGTTTAGGAGAAAATGTGATGAGACATTTTTTGTGGGAAATTTTATAATTTATGAAAAAGGTATCTTGATATTTTCTCCTAAAATCACTGGTTTTTGAGATAGATCCGAATTTTTACTCGGTGTTCTAGATTTAATTTATTTTCATATATTGAATGACTTGAAGGTATTAGTAATAATCACAAAAATACCTCAAAACTACTTAATAAATTTTAAACTCATTTGTTGTAATCAGGTACGCAACGATACTGGCATTTGACGTTAAAATTGAACGTGACGCCCAAGAATTAGCAGACTCCCTCGGTGTTAAGATATTCCAGGCGGACATCATCTACCATTTATTCGACAAGTTCACCGCCTACCGGGAGGAGTTGAGGCAGAGAAAACGAGAGGAGCATAAACACATAGCTGTTTTTCCCTGCAAATTACGTGTTCTGCCGCAGGTGAATTTTCCCCCATTTTTTTATTTTTTTTTTTGATTTATCTTTATTCTGCTGTTAATGGAAGTGAAGGGAGGAAAATATCATGATGGGGAGGTGGAGTTTTTGAGGGAAATTAGACGTTATCGAACGTGATATTGTGATGCTGGTTATGGTGAACTCCGGATGAGAGACTGAGGGCTTATCAACGCCGGATGTTGGAGTACGCTTGAGGCAGGAAGTCGAATCTCGTGGGCCCCCTCGTCAACCACTAGCGATAGCCTTTGCTCTTTATCGATCACAATTTTTTTTTATTATTTTTTTCTATTTTTTTATGAATTTTGCAGCGAATTTGTAAATTGTAAAAATCAAAAATTTACATTTTTTGGTAATTATTCATTTATCGCGGAAACCAATGGTTTTAGAAGAAAATGTCAAGAGAGCTTTTTTGTAGGTGATGAAATTTTAAACAAAGGTTGCCTCTTGATGTTTCGTCGTGAAATCACTCATTATGAAGATAATTCAATATTTAAGAGAATGGGGAAATCGACTGTTCTAGGTTTTATAATTTATTCTCCGAATTGGAAATTAAATAACTAATTTCTTTAGGAAGTGACTAATATCCCACAGTGTGGTCTGATTTCATGGTTAATGAACCGTAAATCCTAAATAGAATTAAAAAAATTACTAGTCCAGTTTCGATAGCAATAAAGTTTTTGAGTGGTGAAACGTATATTCGATTATTTCGATAATGAGTGATTTTGGGGAAAAAAAGTCAAAAGACATTTTTTGTTAAAAATCTAATCAGCTAAAGAAAAGGTCTTCTGACATTTTCTCCTAGACTTACTCGTTTTCGAGTTAAATCCAGAATTCATAAACGAAATCAAAATAAAATTGGTAAATTTAAATTTTAACTTGAGTTTTTGATAAATATCTCTTAATCCAAAGGAGATAGCGAAATTTTCATGAAAATCTTTTTTGTAGCTCTCACTTTCCTCTATAAAAAAGGACTCTTCAAAAATTTGGCTATTTCCCTTAAAACACAGACTAAAAAAAAATCCACTTGCACTTTTCATAGTTTTTGTCATTTTTTCAATTTTTCTTCTTTGTTCTGCGCTAATCAATCCTAAAAATCAAGTTCTCATCGTAAAAAATAAACCTCCCAATAAAATTTCTGAAATCCATCGGAATAAGGCGAAAGTGGATGAACGCACAATAAAATATTCAATCCCAAGTTGTTGAAGGTATAACACAACAGGAAAACGTGTATCAAACGATAGTCAGTGGCCTAACGTGCCACACGAGTAGATAACCATTTCCTAGAACGTGCCACCGGTAATTGGAGTCCACTTGAGTTTCGCCAAAAGGATATTACATACAACTGAATTCATATTTTTCGTGTGTTATTACACTCATTAGCATTTATCCAATGCACTTTCAAATGGTCATACAATTTATCTATACATTGTATCACTATAATAATACGCAAAAGTGACACTGAATTAACATTATGCATTATTTTTTATTTTTCCAGTTTGTATTCAACTCGAGGGATCCAATTGTCGTGGGTGTGATGGTCGAGGCTGGAATTGTCAGAGAGGGAACACCAGTCTGTGTACCCAGCAAGGACGTGAGTATATTTGTTTATTTTTAAAAAGTATTTTTTGTATTTTTTTTTCTGCATTTAAAAATCTACGTGTACATTCCATTGAATGTCCTGTCGATACAACTAAAGAGGGTGGGGGAGGGGAGGAAAAATTTCAGCACTTTGAAAGATTGGAATAAACATATTCATGGCGCCCACCAGTTTTCTGCATTTGTATATGGATCGTTGGTACTACCCTCAATCGATAATGCCACTTGCAAACCCACACGATATATTTTAGTTTGAAATTGACAAAACGAAAAAGGCAATCCCACCCACATGTAAAAATGAGTGGTTATCTTTTTTCTTTTATTTAGGTTTTTTTCAGTCTTTTTGACATTTCTTTTAGTAGTAGAAATTGATTTCAAGGGGGAAATACTTCTGATGGTTTATGATTGCTGTTTTTAATTGGTTGGGATTATTATTTCAATGTTTTAGAGACTTTTAATCAAGTTGTTGAATATGATGACTTTTTTTTGTCAAAAAGGTCTTGGCATTTTTTTTTCCTAAAACCACTCATTACTGAGATAATTCAATATTTAATGAAAGAGCCGAATCAAACTAATTTCGCTACTGAATTTACGATTACAAGATATCAATTTTCATTCTCTATGACTTTCGAATCAACAATTTTTTACAGTAAATCCAATATCTAAAAAAATCATAAAAATCATGATTGCTTCTGTCCCCCAAGATTTCACGTGTAGGTGAACCCGTCCACCGAGTTGTTTCGATACGACGATAAAGTCGATAGGAAGGACTCGAATGTCCCCCGTAGGAGGACGAGGTTTTTCCCCCCATGGGCTTAACCAACATTAACGACGTAACTACCTGGCTGGCACTGTGTGGGCGTACTCCTCCCCTTTTTCTTTCGATCTCCTTTTAAATTTCTCTGCAAATAGTAAAAAAACAATAATAGAAAAAATAAATAAATACGAGCTGATAATTTCGCCTTAAACCAGATCTATTAAGTGAAACAGGAAGCCAAGTTACTTTTCGAATACTCAATAAGTTTCATTGATGGAGTTTAATGGTTTTTTTTGCACTATTCATGTTTATGAATAAAATGAAAACCATGAAAATATCAATTATGGAATATTTTTATGTTTTATATGACTTATGTACCACTCCTCAAGCCCACAATGTGCTTGTGATAATGCGTGTGCGTTAGGTGGGAAGTACGTAAGGTTTATTCAGGTTTTCATCTGTTCTTTTACAACTAAAACATTGAGAAAACGTCTGGGACGTATGAAACTATTGAGGGGAGTTTTGAGGGTATCATTGCATTCTTGTCGCCCGCGCATAGAAAGCAGAACCCACCATATATTTAGCCCACACTTGATCATTCCAATGTTCCTTTTGTGCTTGAACTAACGATTATTTACGATATAATTGATTGGGTAATTTTTTTTCAAACATTTTTACTATTTCATTAATTTTTTTTTTTATAGAAAAAGTCCTTTTCATGTTTTATTGGATTATCTTGATAACGAGTGGTTTAGGGAAAAATGTCAAAAGACATTTTTTGTCGGAAATTTTACAAACTACAAAAAAGGTCCTGTGACATTTTCTTCTAAAATCATTTTTTTCGGAGATAAACACAAAATCGTTAATGTCAATATTAGATCGAGTAGTTTGTTAATATTTTCTTGAATATCATATTATCTTGATAATGACTGGTTTCAGGTGAAAATGTCAAGAGGTATTTTTTGTCGGAAATTTCTTAAACTACAAAAAAGGTCTTGTGGCATTTTCTTATAAAATCACTCGTTTTCAAGATAAACTAACGATTATCAAAAACGAACAATAAAATTTAATTTACTCACACAATCCCAAGGAAGCTTAATTATCTCATAAAAAAATGCCCGAAAAAAATCCTTCAGGAAGACTAAAATATCCTGTCAATAGGTACCCATGATCATTATGAAGATTAAACCGTCATTGAAAAACAAAAACATGCACTTAATCACAAAAATAGAGGATAGTAAATATCTCTTCAAGATTTTATCTCTCTCTCCACCTCTCCTCGTAACTTGGAAGTTGTCCCGAGGCTGATCATCCCCGCCGGATATTGGCCGTCACGAAGTGTTGGCTCAGGTCAAGATCTTGACGCTCGAAGGTACCTCACATGTCCCACGTTGTAACTAAACTTTTATCCCAAGACACACACAGACTCGAGGGAATGAGAATAGGATAGGATAGGACAGATTCAAACGCACGAAAAAAGAAGAAAAAAAAAATCCATCTTATTTTCCTTCAATGACTTCTGGGTCTCCCCCTCGCATTTACGTGACCTCGCAAGCGAATCGTGAGTTAGAATCGCACACTTCCGGCCTCTTGTACACTCAAGCTAGTTGACATATTTTCTTGTTACATTGAGAAACGAAGAGAGATGAAAAAAATAACGGAAATGAAGAGATTCAGACTGGAAATCCATGAACTCAGTAGTGGATTGGTAAAACTGTTCAAGTCGACTTCATCCTGGCGTCAGTTTTCGATAAATATCTCAGAATCTAAGGGAAATAGCGAAATTTTCATTGTGACCTTTTTTGTAGAGTGCAATGAGAGAGCTACAAAAAGGTCCTCATAAAAATGTCTCTATCTCCCATAGATTCTAAGATATCCATCAAAAACTGACCCTAGGATGAAATCGACTTAAACCGTTTTACCAATTCGCTACTGAACTCATCAAAAATAATAATATCAATATATAACGAGAGATATTTCGTAGGGTGTACAGAAAAATAAACAAATCTGAGTATAAACTCAAGGTCAAATCTGGAATTGTGCTGGAATGGTTCAGTAATTTTTGACACAGCGAGCGCCATTTTGTTGTGCAAACTTGGCGAATTTTTAATGAAACTCTTTTAAAGAGATTCATTGAGTAAAAGGTGAACAAAAATACTCAATGAAGTGAAGTTTTTTTTTCCTCGTTTAATAACTCAACAATTAGTAGACTCACCACCTCGCCAGTGTTACTTGTCACGTTTCACCGACTCGTTATCGATATGTTACGCAACGACCTCGATACCAACAGTCGGTTTTGTTTTTTTTTCCTCTTGAATTTTTTTTCCATTTTCTTTTTTGCTAGATTTTTTTTCCACAGACGAACGGAAATCCGGCAAATTCTTTTTCAATGGGTAGACTGTTTTCTCAGTGGCCTCTCCTCGGTTTTGCTGTTTGAGATATCTTCCCCGGCTCGTAATTAGCCTCGAACGACGTCCGATCCTCATTAAAAAGACACGCCGACGCTTTGGTTGGAAAGTGGGAGATTCTGGGTGGGTTAAAATTTTTTTAGTTTTGTTGTTTTTAGGGGGGAATTCTTGGATTTTTGGGGAAGAGAGAATTTTTTTTTACTTGATTTTTAATCGAATTTTCAAGGTTTTTTGCAATTCTTATTAGCAATTTTGACATTTTTGTTATTTTGAGGTTTATCTCGAAAAGGAGTAATTTAAGGGGAAAATATCAAGAGACCTTTTTTGTAGATGATGGAATTCTCTACAAAAAATGTCTTTTGACATTTTCCACTGAAATCACTCATTATCAAGAAAATTCAATATTAAACATTAACCACTGAATCGATCAGCAAAAAAAGAAATTAAACATGGAGAATGTAGGAAATATTGATATCTTAACATCTTGCCACTTCAGTATATCCATAAATCATTCAATTAAATTCATTTTTCTGAGAAAACGAGGAAAAACAATGAATTATTCCCCAAACAACAATAAAGCATTTTCTTACAATTCTTCTTCTTTAGACAAAAAACTTGAAAAAGAGTGAAAAAAAGCAAAAAAAAATGATAAACACTTCCATTGAATCATCGCATTGTATCACAATCCCGTATCTCCCTCTTATCCACTGAAAGTAGGGCACAAGAGTGCCCATTTTATTTTATTCAAAGCACACTCTACTCACTAATAGCCAAAGAAGGCGTGTAAATCTCGTTTGAGTAGTTTTTTGTTTGAGAAACACAAGCAAGTATATGTATCATCTATATCAGTGTACGTAACATTATCATGGCAAGTTCAACAACACGTTATCAAGCCAACACTGCCGGAAGAGTTTTTATTCACTTTGGCAATTTGCTTTTTCAAAATTACTCTATATTATTTTTTCAACTAATATCAATTCAATAATTTTATTATTATGAATTAAAATAATTTAAAAAAACGTAAAATACAACTGCTAAATGCTTTGAAAATCATTTAGGACGATATCTGTTGGGAGTAATTGAACTATATATTCAGTTTTTTGGAAATATCTCTGAATCTAGTAGAGTTATGAAAATTTTTATGAGAACATTTTTTGTAGAGCAAAGTGAGATCTACAAAAAAGGTCCTGAGGAATATTCTGCTATCTCCGTTAGATTCGGAGATATTTCCTGGAAAATGGATTTTAGAGTGAAATTGACTAATTATGTATTTTACTTTATCAATTAATTCGATTTTAGAATTATTTTTGGGAAATTAGAGTATAGTTTCCACCTCTCCAAATGATCCATTCTGCCCCAGTATCAATTCAATAATTGAAATGGGTTAAACAATCCAAAATTGTTCAACAACCAATTGACTTTTTCTTAAATATCTCTAAATCTAAAAGAGATATCAAAATTTTCATAAGAACATTTTTTCGAGCTCTCATTTTTCCCCACCAAAGAGGTCTTTTCACAAATTTCACCATCTCCCTCCAATTCCAAGATATCTCAAAAAAATCGAATCCATACAAAATTGACTCATCTCATTTAACAACTCAATTACCAATTTTCCATTTATCTCTCCTAATAACTCAAAAATTAATCGTCCAAAATGTTCAAAATTAGCCTTTTTTCCTCTTCAACTTCTCAAGATATTCCATAACTGAGGAAATGAGAGAATTTGAATTAATTACGAGTTTCGCCAAAAACGTATGAGACACTGTGGGTGGGAAAGGGAGGGGGGGAAACTGGAGGACTGACTAAACTCGTCACACAGCCATATTCCACGAAATTCGAAGCGACCGTAAATGGAAACGTCGGCAGCTTTGAGTGGCATGTGCCACCGGATGAATTCTAGTTTGGCCACCCAACAGTCTCATACTGTATAACCCAAACTGTTGAGAATTGAGTGAGAAAGAGAGAAAGTGAGAGATATACATAAACACGTACCGCCTCACTTCCGGCTTTTGGTGGAAACGCCCCCGGCTTCCTTCCGGCCGTTTATCACCCGGTGGGAGGCAACAAAAAAAAAAAAAAATGGTCCCGGGGGAAGAGAATGATGGTGGTGGGGTACAAGTGTTGGTCTATAAGCAGCATGGGCACATGGCTCCTTTGTTCATTACCTAAAAAGGGATGAAAAGTACGGAAGAGGGGGGAGGAAGGAAGGAAATGTGCACTCGATTTCCCGGAAATGTTTTATTTCCTTGATTTAACGTTCAAGCTGACAGAAAAAAAATAATCTCAAGGTCTTTGTCATTTTTTTTTTTTTTCATTTTTATCTGTGAAATGTTGACAATTTTTTTTAAATGAAAAAAAAATGAAAATTTTTTTTTCATAAAAATTGAAAAATGTTTTTTATGGAATGAGAGGTTAAATTTCCACTGGATCAATCCATTTCCATGGAAATAAACTTGTATTACAATGAATACAATCGAGCAAAGTGGAAAAAAAATTAAGAAAAATTTGTTATCAGAGGTTAAACTTGTGGCCTCAAAATAAAAGGATGAGCATCGTGTGTGGTCCCACATTGTCGTTTTTAAAAGATGCCACTGAGGCATACCTGAAAGTCGCGACGTCGAGACGACGATATCGATCCACTCTGAAATAACACCCCTTCTAAAAAGAAAAAAAAAACGAGTTTCAACATTTTAAACTCAGAGTGTCGGTTTTGATAATGGGTATCACCAATGGCAATGAGCGAATCCACTTTGTGGGTTTAAATAGGAAAAAAATGGATTATTCAAGAATGTCACGGCATTTCCGGCATTCATGATTTTCTAACATTACAAATATTTATTTTTCTTTATTTCTTTTTCCTTTGGTCTTACCGACGCAACTACTCGGTTTGACACCGACACTTGCCACCCTATCTTTCCTCTTTTTGCGGCCCATGGACCGACTTTCCTAATCTGTACCGCATTCGTCCAAGGACTAAGGGAACCATGGAAACCTTAGCCGAAAGAGGCCCACATTGGGTCTCTAGACCCGTGCCTACCGCTCAGCAGTTTTTGGTACGAGAGACGGTGTTCCTAAACGGTCACCCATCCAAGTACTAACCCAGCTCAACGCTGCTTAGCTTGGATGTCCATCGAAGCAACACCTCCAACCATTACTGTCGGTCTAGAATTACAAATATTTTTTATCATCTTTGTGGTTTTATTGATTTTAATATTTCGAGAAATAATTGCATATATTTTTTAAGAATTCTTGTCCATTAATTTTAAAGAGAATAATGATTTTTTAAAGATCTTGATGAAAAATGATAATTCAGTTGTGAAACGGTTTCACATTTTCACAAATATCTCCATAACGAGTTATTTTAGAGGGAAATGTCAAAATACATTATTTGTTGGAAATTTTCTCAGCTACAAAAAATGTTTTTTGACATTTTCCCCTGACATCACTCATTCACGAGATGAAAGCACAGTTATGAAAACAGGTAAATTTCACTATTTGCAAATTTCCACTTCATCTTCAAATTGAATTAACTCGATAACGAGTGATTTTAGGGGAAAATGTCAAGAAACATTTTTTGTTTAAAATTTTCTCACCTTCAAAAAAGGTCTTCTGCTATTTTCCCCTAAAATCCCCCGTTGCCGAGATAAATGCATATTTACAAAAAAAAAAAAGTCAAAATTCTGGATAAAAAATGGCTATTTCCATCAATTCTGCTCCATTGAACCAATTTATTTAACCCAAAAACTACAATTACCTCACTAACATCAATCTCCCTCAATCCTTATAAATTACCCATCGAGAAATCCCTCTATGAACCCTATCCACATCCTCTTGCGTGGGTTTGGAATTATTTCTTTCCTAAACGTACCTCACGTGGGCCGAGTTGACTGAAGGGTGGGGGGGAGGGAATGTTCTCAAATGGTTAGAGTTTGTGAGAAGGTGGACGTGAAATAAAAGTTTAAAAAAAAAACCAAAATAAATAAAGTATTATACGTAGAATCCTGCCTCATTCCTCGAAGGAACTCAGCAAGGTCGACGTTTCCTCTTCATCTCTCAACTCGAACCCTTCCCCCTCCCCCTCCCCCTCATTTTATTTATTTTTTCTTTCTCCACTCTCTATCTCTCTTGACTCGAATCACCTGTCCAAAGCCAAATGGAGTAGAAAAAGGATTGAAAAAGAAAGGAAAAAAAAAAAATCAGAAAAGAATAAAAATACTGAAAAAGTTGAGAAGAAAAATGGCTTGAGACAAACAGCCCATCGATTTGCCCCCCGCTGGGGTGCCCAGCTGTCTCATCAACATGGCCTGTTAACTAAAAAATTTTTACAAGAATATAATGATAATAATAATGGAAACTATCAACTTGTAAAGTAGTTATAACCCAATAAATAAACGACTTTTTTTTTTAAAAAAAAAAGGGAATACAAAGAGTCAGAGTGAAGGAAAAATATTTCACCAGCTGCGCAAACTCGAGCCGGAGGGATTGTAACGCGCGTGGAAACGTGGGCGAAAGGGAATTGATCCTGAATGAAGTCCATTCATGAAGAAGAAATTGGTAGTGGGAAAGAAAAAAAAAGGAGGGTGGGGGGGGGGAAGGTTTGCTGGTTTGTATTTGTCACTGTTATCGGGGTATTGGTTTGTGTGATGAATTGTTGAGAAAAATTGAATTTTTTTGGCGATTTTTTGGGAATTAAGAAAATCTCAAGGTTGAATTTTACTTTTTTTTATATTTATGCATTTATCTCGAGAATGAGAGATTTTAGGGGTGAATGTTAAGAGACGTTTTTTTGTAGATAATTGAATTTTTAACAAAAAATGTCTCTTGACAATTTTTCCTAAAATCCCTCGTTGTTGAGATAATTCAACTTTTAATAAGTTTCGTGAAATCATTAGGGTGAATTGTAAAAAATACATTGTAAAATTTTTGTTTATTATTCATTATCTCGGAAATGAATGACTTTAAGGGAAAATGTCAGGATACCTTTTTTGTAGATCAGTAAATTTCCAACAAAAAATGTCCCTTGACATTTTCTTCTAGAGTCACTCATTATCAAGATAAATGGGATTGAATAAACAATAAAAACATGGAATAATCTCAATAACGAAATGGATCTGATGGTTAGGTTATGACGGCACAAGGTCACTTGAGTAGCTTCCCATTGGCCGAGCGCGGGGAGTCGTAGTCCTTCATTAGCTGAGACATGCCCACAGACTAAGTTAGGTTGACTTGGAGATGTCCTGTGATTGGTTTAGCGTCCAAGAGACCTTTTGACGTCATCAGTGGAAATATTGTTAATTGGGATCATGATGTTGAAATAAAAAAATTAATAAAAATTAATGCCTAAAGATAACAGTTTTAGTACGTCATAAGCCGATCGATCTGATGACGTCAAAATATGAACAATGACAAAAATAAATCAACCCAAAATATATTGAATAATCGTTTGTATTTGTGAGGCACTCTTCCTCCGAGTGCTGCATCATTGCTGAGCGCATGACACTCTCATATACGCAATAATACCAATACGTAATAATGAAAAACTAACCCAATGAACATTAGATATACGGTTTGTGGGTATTCGTGGACAGGGACGGTATAAACTATAAAGGATTTCTAAATTGGTGCGGGCTACCAAAATAGACTTCCGGTTCCCGTCTCGAGCAGTGTCTGCTTGGCTATGCCAAACCTCGCAAGCCCGCCCTCAGTCATTCGATGAGTCGTTTCAGGTTTTATACTTTTATTTTTTTCATCGTAAACTTTGTCCATTGATCGAAGATAAATCTTTGTCATTCATGATTTTGAATATAAATCTTTTTATTGTTTACATTAAATTCTTGTAAATTATCTTTTTTTTTAATTTTCTGAGGAATCATTGAATTGTAAAATTGAATTATCTCGATAATTAGTGACTTTAGGTAAAAATGTCAGGAGACATTTTTTATCAGAAATTTCGTGAGCTAAAAAAATGTCTCTCAACATTTTCCCGTAGAACCACTGGTTTCCGAGATGATCTCAAAATTATTATCAAACATTTTGAATCTAATTTTACCAATTTTTTTTTAAACATGCGATTACTCCGAGAACGAGTGATTTTAGAAGGAAATGTTAAGAAACATTATTTATCCGAAATTGCTTGATCTAGAAAAAAGGTCTCTTGACATTATCTCCTAAAATCACCCGTTCCCGAGATAATCAAAAATCACTCAAAAGTGCATTAAATAAAAATGATCAAATGTGGGAAAAAAAATGATAGCTCTAAAAAACAGGAAAAAAGTGTGGAAAATTGCATACCAGACGTCAAGTCCAGATGTTCTCAAGTACTTGACGATCATATTCTCTCAATTTTCTTCATTCTCCTCACCGGATGAATTTCAAGTCGCCATGGGTGCCAATGGGCACAATAACCATCCGGTATGTCTGTACGAGTGTTACCTCGCCCACGCAAACGCCTCAGGTACTCTTACTCGGAAATTTCAAAAAAAAAAAAAAACAACAATAAGTTTTAGAGGAAATCCTTCCTCCCCTCATGATGCGCAATTTTCACACTTCAATCATCAAAAAAATTCCATTTATTCATTAATATATTCATGACTTTAAATATAATAATAAAAAATAAAAAAACATAATAAATATTTAAATTTCAAAATGACTCAAAAAAATTTATTGCAAATTGTCTTTTGTCATGTTTATTCCACGAAGAAATGACAGAAGACATGTAATAATGATTGCACGACAGAAATTTGAATGGAACAATCCAAAAAAAAAAAGGAAAAAGAAAGAAGAAAAAAAAATTTCTTTGAGAAAATAAAAGGGAATACGAGAGAGGCCAGTGGTAATAAGGTTCGAAGGCAAAAGTCTTCTCCTTTGTGTGTCCAGTATATGGGTTTCGTACAAAAACCCTCTCTCTCACTCTCTGAGGGTGTTTGATTTGAAGCTGGCGGGTCCCCGGGGTTCACCGGATAGGTATAACTTTCATACTGGGGCCTTAGCACCTTTATCACCCCCTGGGCTTATTCTCTCGCTGTGACAAAACAAATTTACAGCCGAATTTCCAGGCAGACCCCCTGCCAAGTCTGTATCCTCCAGCTTAAACTTATTCTTTTTTCTTTTGGACTCCATTATTATTTTTTTTTTCTCTTCATTCCTCTCATTTTCTTGTTTAGTTTTTGGAAGTCTAGATCTAATATTTGCAAAAGAGGAGAAATTTTTTTCTCAGTATTTTTTTTTGTTTTCATAAATAAATTATTTACTACTTATAATTAATAAAAAAATCATGAGAAAAATAAAAATTTTCATATTTTTATTTTTTTATCAAAAATTTATAATAATTATAATAATTAATTTTTGATGAATTATTTGGAAATTATTATTCTTATCTAAAATTGATGATCGAACAAATTTGGTAAATATGAAGAAGATGCGTACATCAGGTGTTTAAAATATCCAGAGTTTGTCGGTGAGACGATGGCCCACGTGTTGGCTGTGAAAGTACATAGTAAATCGCGGGTTAGTTGAGAGGAGAAGTAAAAAGGTGTGGGCCTAGTATCCAAAGACTCCTTATTGAAGTAACGTGTGTAGGTTGACGAGAAACTTCCACTCCTTCATTTTATTCCCATTCTGTACCTTCTCACCTCCTCTCGTTACAGGAGGCGGATCCTCAACTTTGCATTTATCTTTATGATTTTTTAGAAAAATAAAATCATTAATAAAATTTCTCACTCGATTATATCGATAATCGAGTGTTCTACATAAAAATGTTAAAAGACATTTTTTATCAGAAATTTCCTCATCTACAAAAAATGTCTCTTGATATTTTTCCCTAAAATCACTCGTTATCAAAATAAATGCATAATTATCAAAAATGTTGAATTTCACTCACAACAATTTACTTATCACAATTAAATATTCAATTATCTCAGTAACGAGTGATTTTAGGAACAAATGTTAAAAAATCTTTTTCATCAGAAATTTTCTCCCCTACAAAAAAGATCACTTGATATTTTCCCCTAGATCCCACCATTACCGAGATAATTCCAAAAAACAATTTTACTAAAATCTCTTGTACCAAAAATTTTCCAATTTTTCTCCTTAAAACATAATAATATCTCCGATTAAGTCATACACAGCATGTACACCGAGAGTATAATTACACTTCCTCAAAGCGATGAGATAAAGCCCCATGAAACGATCCTGAAACACGTTAGTATGGAATTTGTTGGGCGTGTCCAGTTGGTCGCGAACAAGACACAAGAGGTGGGTAGATATCTCTGCCCCCGTAGAAGAATATACACCCCAGGCAGTATGTGCAAATTTTTGGTATCCATATAAAATGCATCTGGTAATGGTGGATGTCCTGTATCCCCTGCACACCCACACAAAATAATCTCTCCGATGATGAAAATTTAAAAAAAAAAAACCAGTCGAATCAATTTGTTAACACTGTACTTCATCAATCTTACGATAACATCGTGTTCTCTAGGTATCAATTTGATAATATCTCCTTCAATAATTACGGATAGAATTGTTTAAAAAATTATTTACAATATTCCACATTCAATTATTGTTTATTTCCTCATAATTGAGATGATAATTCTCTGATTAATTTTTTTTTCTCTTCCATAATTAATCTGAAAATATTTTTAAATAATTCTTCATTATTTAAAATTAATATTCATCTGGCTTTAAACTATCATCAATTAAAATTCTCCACCTCATCAACTCTCAAGAGAAATAATTATAATGAAAAATAAGAATGAGGAAAATTGTAATAAACAAGTTTGCCTGATTTCATCCATTCCCCACAAAGTTGTTGATAATATTTTATTCACTTTAATTAAAACAAATATTTCATCTCCTTGAGCTACTCAACGTTCATGTTTGTCTTAATAATAAAATGCTAATAAACATGTACAAATGGAAAAAGTTATTTCAATTAATTAATTTGTTAATCAAATTTAATTACCTTCGTTTTCTAATTTTTGTTCAATGGTTTTTTTTTCAGTTTGTTGACCTGGGTGTGGTAACGAGTGTTGAGTACAACCACAAGGCCGTCGAGTCGGCGCGAAAGGGCCAGGAGGTGTGTGTGAAAATTGAACCGGTGCCTGGTGAAGCGCCCAAGATGTTTGGACGACACTTTGATGAGACGGATATGATCGTCAGTAAGGTGAGTATTTTTTTTAATCTATTTAATTTTTATTCAATTTTTTGTGTTCAAAGTCGTATTTTCACATCTTGATAAACAATAGATCATCTCAATAAGGAGTTATTTTAAAAGAAAATATCAAGAGACCTTTTTTGTCGGAAATTTTCTCAGCTAAAAAAAAGGACTCTTGAAATTTTCTCCAAAAATCCCTCATTAAGGAGATAATTCCATATTCAGCAAGACAAGATTTTGGAAATAACAATAAAGGTCATAAAGGAGTCATTTTTCCTCCTGGAATTTTCCAGAGAATTGTAGTATTTTTCTAGGATCTTCCAAGATATTCCAGATGATTAGATCTTCCGTAAATTTTTGGAATAAAGTTGAATTCATCTAGATAAAAAAAAAAAGAAATTCGTCTCTCATTTTGATTGCGTCATCGATTGACAGAACCACATGGTGATAATATTCCTCAATGTCCCGTTGGTTCAACGTTAATTATCCAATTAGTTGAATACGTGCGTGGGTTTGGATAGAACTTCCTGCGTGCAATGAGGGGATTCAGCCCCTCTCAGTTGCTGACCCAACCCCATTCATCGATCTGCCTCATTCATAAATACACACCCTCGTACCAGTCTCACAATTCATTGATACCCGCTTCCCACCAGTTATTTTACGTTTCTCTTCTCTCTCTTTTTTTTTTTCATTTCTCCATTGAGAAAAAATGCTGGTGGATAAATTGTCATGTCACTGGTGTAATTAGCCCTATGATTGATGAGTTAATTGATCAAACCAACGGAAGTGACTAAAAAGCATTTTCTGGTCATTGTTCATTCAATCATATTGAGATAATTATTCTTCTATTTTTAATTATTCACTTTTCATCTGTCAGGAGGTGACGTTAACAATTAATTGGAAATGCACTTCTCAGTTTTGTCATTTATTTCTGGATATTCTCCAGCACAATGGATAATTTAATAAAGTGGATTTATATTATCTCCATTGATGGAAATTATCCAGCAAGTTTTTTTTTTTTTTTAGTTTTTAATTATTATGAATTGATTTAACAGGTTTTTAAATTAATCGAAATTCTTAATTAATAATTTGAAAAACAGTTTTTTGAGAATATCTCGAAATCTAAGGAAGATAGCAAAATTTTTGTGGAGACTTTTTTTTGTAGCTCTGATTGGGCTCTAGAGAAAAGGTCTCCAGAGAAATTTTGCTATCTCTCTTAGATTCTGAGATACTGAGAAAAAACTCAATTCAAATCTGGATTTTGTTTTTTTTTTTTTTTTACTTTTTTCATGTCTTATGAGACATTATTGAATATTTTTTTTATTTGATATGAGTGGTACGAGAATACCTAATGCGTTGATATCGGAATTTTGGTTGAAATAAGTAAATAACCGCCTTACGTTGAACAGCTTTGAGCTCGTTGATTTTCCAGGCACCCACGCCTTCCGCGCCCGCATCCGGTCGCCTGGTATATCCCGAGTCACGCGAGTTATGCCGTAGCAATGCCGCGTTTCTATTCCCTCCTCCTCAGATCTGCCTTTATCCCACGCTCCAAACAAAAATCATTTCCACTTCAAATTTAGAAATGAAAATGAATCGAGTCGTAAATATTAAATTTCTGGCCAACGGGAAAGCCAGGGAAATTTTAGTTTCCGGTTGAAATAAAACAATGATTTTAACTCCATCGGTTCTCAAGATATTAAACAATAAAAAAAAAACTGTTACAGTGAAATATGTCGAATAAATCGATATGTAATGGATGAAAAATGATTTAAGTCGAGGGTTTGCTACCGGAAATTTCTCCAAACTTTTTATGGCGACGATAAAAAATTTTCTGGAGTCAAATTATTCACTCTAATAGTCCAAAGTTGGAGGAAGTATTATTTCTGGCGCTGATGGATTCATTCTAGAGAAATCTAGCGAAATTTTAAATTTGATGAAAATTGTCGTTCATTTGTTTAATTGGAAGATGTGAATCAAATTTTAGTCTAGTCTAGTGTGAGATAGAGCATGATTTCTAGCGTTAAATCCAACTTTTGGTGGGATAAATATTTCTTGTCATCTATACGATTGATAGTTGGGAATCGGTATTTGGTCGTGTGTTTTGTTTAATCTAGCGCTCTAGATCCAATTTAGCGCTAGATTCAATCTAGCGGCATTTCCAATAGGTTGAAAATTACTTTCAATCTGTCGAATCGGAAGTCATGAATCAAACTTCCGTCTAGTATGTCTCCTATCACAGCTCTAGACTCAATATCATCGCTACCGCTAGATTCAATCTAGCTGAATTCCCATTATTGCTCATATTCAATCAAAAATTACAAATTAGACCATTTCCATATTCTGTCTAGACTGAACTCTAGATGAAATAGAATCCCATCTAGCGGATTCTTCATTAACCTCAAAAACCCTTTATAACCCCATTGACTCAAAATTAAAAAATCAAATAATTCCTCTAAATTTAATATTTAGACCACGTTGTACCCTGCAATGTGGTCAGCAAATGTCGAAATAGTGAGACATTTGACTACCGTTGGATCACGTCTGCATTGCATAACAATTCGACCATTCTCCCTCCCCGGATATATTTCCATTCGATACAACAACAAAAAAAGTCACAAGAAAAAAGATGAGAGCATCTGTCTATCTCAGTCTCTTCCGCCCATTTCCCCTCCACCTCCTACTCCCACCATCATCATCATCATCATCATCATCATCATCGTCCGTCACTCGATCATTCATTGCGGCACTCGAGGTGCATTTCGAGGCCACCACAACACTCACAAAACCTCAACTCGAATAAATGTAACTACTATGAATCACGCCTTCAATACTAGTTTAAAGGTCCCTCATCAGTGGATTCTCAAAACAGTTGCCAGAATAGCCGATATATGACAACTAATCTGGTTAATTCGAACTAGAAATGTCCACTGAACAATGACAGAGTGATTTAGCATCGCTGAAAGATGTACAAGTAGACCTGGCACACGTCAACCCATTCATATGTTACATTTACTCAATTATTAACTATCAGATACATTGGTGGCAAGTGTTGCATTTCAATTTTATATTCAACATGAGGGGAATAATTAGTTAAATGTGTGGGTAATTCCATTTTTTATAATCATTTTTTCAATATTTTTTCTAGATTTATCAAAAAATGGATATAGCAATCTGATAATTTATTAAATTGACAGAATTGGGTAAAATGAATATTTTTAAATCATTAATATCTTCGAAATTAACAGAGTGAATGAGATGAACTCTATTTCATTTTGAAGCTAAAAAAATGTATGAAAAATGGTGAAAATTTTTTTCGAATTTCACTCTACCGATTTCTAGTTTATTAAATATTGAAAATAATACTTGCATTCAAGGTCATAACTCAGGAAGTCACAGTGCAAATTTAATAAAAAATGATTTAATCAATCAAATTAAATTATTACTCTTCAATCGATTTTTGGAGAAAAAAAAATGTCTCAAAATTATCTCATATGAAATTATCTTATTCAAATACCGCCAGGAAATTAATTATAACACGTAGATCTTGAGCGAATATGTGTTCACAAGGGAAGAAACCATCTTCAGACTCATATGTTAAACACGTGTGTACAACTATGTGCTCTCATCGCTTTGCTACAAGGATATGAAAGCTAGTGAATGTGACGAGACACGTTTTTACATTTTTTCCCCTTTTTTTTCAACAATATGGCAACAAATATCAAAGAACCAGGAAGTGGATGTGACGTCAAGTCGACATGGCTAATCAGTTTAAATCAACAACTCAAATATTAATTAAATATAATTTTTTTTTTTAATAAATAATTGTTAAAAAAAAAATTAAACCCCAAAATTCAAGTTCAGTGAATTATTCTGATTGAAACCATAATAAAAAGAAGCAAAAAATGGTGATGAAATTGAAGAGTTGTCGAGGCCAATTAAAATAATGGGATGATGAATATCAACCGGGCAAGTCTTGTAAGAACATGTTAACATTCTGGAAAAAAAAAAAGGTGATGGAGAAAATTAAAAAGACGAATGAATGAAATAAATAATACGCACCGGATGTAACGCACACCCACACGTTCTACAGGCTCCCAGTTTGCAAATCAATTCGTGTTGCCCTCGTGGCGCCGCCCTCGCCTCTCTCTCTCTCATGGCAATCTGCTTAATGGAATTGAGTGTATAGACACACCTTATGCCATGAGTGATCGGACGATCGAATTCACCTTAATTACTCTATTTTCTTTGGACGAAGAAGGAGTGTAAGATAATGTCAATCATTAATCTTTGATAATTGGAATTTTTTTTCCCCAATTTTTTTCGAATTCAATCATAAATTAAAATTTTTTGTTTGATAATTTGACATTTATCTCGATAACCAGTGACTCTGGAAGAAAATGTGAAAAAATATTTTTTGTAGAGGGGGAAATTTCCAACAAAAAAAAAACTCTTAACATTTTTCTCTAAAATCACTCAATTTCGAGATAAAACCAAAATTACTCAAAGAAATCTTATTAAGGAACATTGAAAGCTTCAGCCTCCACTATCGACCCCCTACTGAGTTAAATTCACCTGGAAAAGCACTTTTCTTTCCATTTTATCAAATTTTTTGATAAATTTGTCACGTTGGATGGAAAAAATATGATTAATTAAAAATATACACGGTCAAATGGGAGTGGGATAAAATTCAATGATTTTTACATGAAGTTATTTGCCCATAAAAAAAATTTACCTTCGACCCTTAAAAAAAAACATACCACGTGGAAAAGCGATATTCAGTCGACAATTCCTAATTGATTCCGCCAACTTTTCACGTGGATATATTGCACAATAAATTTCAACAGATGATTGCACGACAACTATCTCTTTCTAATCCCCTGTGTATCTCACCCCCTCTTGCGTGACCGCCCAGTGCTAGGTTATCTCCAACAATTTTTATAAAAAATCATTGACGATCATAAAGTGATATCAAGAACACTGCATAAACCCTTTAATTATCATATCAAATTAATCTGAGGGTTTATGCCAATTTTTCCATCACTTTTCGAGACTTCAAACAAATTTGTTCACCTAACCTCACTCCGAGCTGCTCCAAGCTTTCAATGTTCCTTAACTCTCCACTAAAAATTCGATTAGCCATAAAAACAAGTGACTTTAGGAGAAAATGTTAAGAGATATTTTTTATTGGAAATTTTCCCCTCTACAAAAAAGGTCTCATGACATTTTCTTGTAAAACCACTGATTATCAAGATAATTAAATATTAAATAGAATATGTAAAATCACGTACGATTATTTTCGTAGAAATTCATCTCATGAGAATTCTCTGTAATTCCATTTTCTTCCGAGTATTTTTTTTTCTTCTCATACTTGAATGAATGGAATAGCTGCATCATTCATCCCTTCGGGTCTGTATCGATCCCACCCTGCAGCACATACTGCAGTGTATTCCATTGAGGGAAAGAGGGAGAGAGAAACGCGTGTGCTTCATTGAGCCGTTGGAAGCAGCCGGAAAGTACCTCTGAACAGAATGAAACCAGGCCATCCGGGCTTGGCCTCGGCACCCTCCCCCTCTCTCTTTCTCGCGCTCAATGTGCCCATTCACCCCTGCGGGTTCGTCGTTCTACTTTTCACGTGGCTCTCACAACCCTCACGACTCCCCATTCAGACGTACACTTTTTCCTCAAGAATCCATTATCACTTCTGGTTGAATTATTCAGATATTCTCTCATTTTTCATTCAGTGAATGAGTGGAAACTCGTGTACTTTAGCAAGAGAGCAAGATCCTCCACTTTTAATTGAAATAATCATGACTTTTTTTTTTTTTATTAACCAGAAATTGAAAGAATTTTCTTTTATTCTTCATTTTTTAAGAAAATTGATTCGGATTATTTTGAAAATATCTCGAAAACTAGTAGATTTAGAGAAAAATAAAAAGAGACATTTTTTGTGGAAAATTTAATTTCCCAGAAATTTTATGTCATGATAAATTTTTCTAAACTCAATAGTTTTGAAGATATCGTATAAATAATCAAAAAATCCGTTCTGAATATTTTTTTTTAAACTGCTGGATTTTTATTATTTCTTACAGTGGTTTTATGATGAATTCATGATGAAACAATCCATTTTGCCCCGTAATTTTAAATAAATTTTAAAATTCAAGAAAAGAATCATTTTATTATAATTTTTAAAAATTCTTTGATTGACATATTTTTATTTTAAAAAAATGCAATCCAATGAACTCTTGATTCACCCTCAACAAAAATACCCAAGTACAACATCAGAATGAATGATGAGCACTCAGTTAAATTGTTTACACGAGAATAATACCTGAATGTCACGACTGCATTCGAGGCAAATTTCCATTAAGAATTTCTATCTGACAAAAAAAAATATTGAATGAACTGGCAGTAATGACAGACCAGGAAATAGATGGGGGGTTATTTCTAGCCTCCAGGGATGCGACTCCAGTGTCCTGGGTCATAGATAGCCTCGAGGTCACTCGAACGTGTCCTGGATGGCGGGGCTGGGTCGTCTTCATTCTGAAACAGGGTCACTGGAACATCCACCATTGACGTGGTGCTGTTGCCAGGGTGATATCCCACTGGCCTGTGTGCTCCATGGGGTTGATTCAACCTCTCCAACAACTAGGTCAGAACTTTCCCCACCCCCTCTCATGTTCATTGAGTTACAATGACGTCACGCAAGTCAGAAAATTTATGTTTTCGGGACCTCTTGAGAGGATGATATTACTTTGTTGTTGATTTACTCGAGAACTGGTGGTTTTAGGAGAAAATGACAAAAGACCTTTTTTGTAGAGGAGAAAATTTCCGACAAAAAATGTCTTTTGACATTTTTTTCTAAAATCACTCGTTATAGAAATAATTCAATTTTAATTTTACACATTTTATCAATTCACTATACTCCAACGTTTCCAGCCCCCCCCCCCCCACTATACCCTATCACCCTATCCTCCACCCAATAACCCTACCGTGATTGTACCAGTCGTCCTTTATCTCATAAAAATGAAGTTTGAAGAGACAAAAGCGTGAAAGATAGACTTACCACGAAGGCAGGAAGTTAGATATACACCGGAAGAGTGTAGACAGGTGGTAACCGGATGTGCATCTTCCTTTTCCGAACAAGACCCCGCATATTAAGGCCCCGTGACGCCGCTCATGTACCCAAGACTTTATAACAACATTAGTACAATAAAGAGGGGATAAGATGGAATTAGAGAGAGAGAGAGAAACCAAGTGTAACAAATTATTAATAAATAACAGTCAATCAATCAAAAAAATTGTGAGGGTGGAGTTGAAATAATAGAGACGTTGAAGATGTTGATAGATTAAGAAGGAAACCGTCTGTCCTCTCTCGGTCTTCTTGTACAAGGGCCCCCGGAAGTCTTGACGTTCCCACGGCGATCACTCGTACTCTTGGTTATTCTCACTTAAATTTCTTCACTGGCGTTTTAACAACATTTTTATGGTAAATCCGATTGCCGAGTGAAAATGGTTTTCACGTCTTGGTAATATCATTGCTGAGGGTTAAGAGGAGATTATCCCTTCAGTCAATACTAGGTGGATGAGTCGACAAATGTATTGGGTGGAGAATATTTGAGGATCTTTTTCGAGATATTCAAGTAGGAGAGAATTGAATTTCAGAAGGAAAAAATGGGTTTTTTGGGAAAATGGCATTTCTGGGTTTTTTTTTCTAATTTTTGGAGTTATCGAGTTTAGTTGAACATAAAATTATAATTCATAGATTTAATAAATATGCAAATGACAAAATACTATTAAAAATTATTTTTATAAATGTTTTATTCAAGTCACAATTTTCATCCGATTTTAATGGAATTTCGGTAATTTTGCTCGTTGGAATATTCTCTATTGATTTATCGTACAGTTTTCCTTTTTTTTAGTCGTATTTTCACAAGACAAAATCAATAAATTTTTAAACAAATTGTCATAATTTATAATTAGTGTATTTATTCAGATAAATAGTCTTGGAAGTTGATAGAAAATGTCACAATGAGCAAATTGAGCCCAAGTACATTTAAATTTGATGATAAGTGTGATTTTAAAAATATTTATAGACTAACAATATCAATAATTGACAATTAATATTGATTTAATCGATTACTTAAAAAAAAAATTAACTTTCAATAATTCTCAAAAATAATTATAAGCCGAATGCACGATTTTCATCAAAATAGTCGACTTGAAAGAAATATTAAGATGTCTTCTCGAAGATTACTTTACAAAAATAAATGTAAGAAATTCCAATTATGCAAAGTCCAAGTTGATAAAAATTTTCCAATGAGCAAATTGAGCCCAAGTACATTGAAATTGGATTACTTGAAAAATGAAAAATTCAAAAAAAACTAAAAACTGATTTTCAATTCATAATAATGAAAAGAGTGCGAGAAAATTCAATAAATAAACCAAGAAATCCTCAACTATTACATGAAAAATATCACGATAATGACATAATTAATCAACCCAACAAGTCACTCTGTCTGCATTTCATTTGCTCTCATAAATTCTATAAAAATAATTGAATTTCCAATAACAATTCATAACCCCAATGTTATTTACTCATTTCCTGAAACATCCTATCAAGCAAAATAATTCATGAAAAATAATAACCATCTGACATGAATGACTCGAGCCAAGGCCACTCTGGTTGTTCAAGATAAGGCGAAACTTTATCTCAATTTCTTATCAATTTTTATTCTTATCTAGTATCACATTTACACTCGACTTTGCCACGAAAATTTTATGAATGAAAAACACTTTTTTTTTTTTTCCTCTCCTTTCGGTTATAAATCGGGCAGCTGGTCTGATTATCAGAGTGAACAGAAAAGAAATAAGAGAGAAGGACAAATGTGGGGCGGGGGGTGGGAGGAGGAGGGGGGGGGGGGAAGAAAAAGGAGAGAAATGGTGAGGTAAAGCGTGAAATTGTCAAAGCCGGTTTTTGGTATGTGCTTCTGGCGGATCAAGTGAAGGAAAACGGTTTGTGTCCTCCATTCATCGGGGCATTATAACGTAACGCTCTACAACTGTTTCCGTCCCCACCCGCACACACCGGAAGTACCGTTTCATTCATGAATCGGTCACAATAGTAGTTTTACGTTGCTATTGAGGACGCCGCGTGTCTCAGTCTTCTTTCCCCCTCCATCAACTTTTTTTCTTCTCTATACTTTTTCACTTTGTCATCACATTTTTCTTTTTTTTTCTCCCGCACCTCAATTCTCAACCAATGTTATTCTTGGTAAAGTGAGTTGTGAAAATTTTAAGAGGTAATCATCAATTTTATTTTTTTTTAATTACGGTAATTCAAGTATTTCCGGGCTTTTTATATGAATACATTTTTAGGAGAGAGAAAGAAATTTTTTTTTTTTTTGTTAAAATTTTCATGTTTTAAATTGAGAAAATTATTTGATGAATTGAATTTTATTTTGAAAAATTTAAGAAAAATTAAATTGAAAAAATTTGTTTAATTAAAAAAATCAATTTAAAATTTAAAAAATTGTCATTCAATGCTGAACCCACTCAAACCCACCCACATACCCCCCTCCCCCCCTCAATTCTCCATTATTTCCTCAGACAGTATTTCCTCCCTCTAAAATTCGCTTCCGGTGAGCACAACGAAATGTCAGACTCCCATGAAAAAATAAAACTCGAGTATTGAATTCTCCATCTCGAGAATATTTCCTGAAATATCGATCGCGTATACTCTATTACGTAACAAGGAGGCGGTGCATTGTAATACGAAGGAGCTACTTTCGTCCCGAGCGCTGAGAGTTAGTGAGGGAATCCACCCCCTGTCGCCCACGCATTGCCACGGGATTCGTTGGCTCTTGTTGAGGTATTCTTACCCCCCCCCCCCTCTCTCCTTGAATACTTGAAAATCATCCCCTATCCATTTTATTGTAATTTTTTCAATCCTTGGACGATTGGTCTGAATGAGTCCAACTGGAGCGATTTTTTACTCGTTTCAACCTACTAAAAATTATTTTTATAAATGTTTTATTCAAGTCACAATTTTCATCCGATTTTAATGGAATTTTGGTCATTGTGCTTGTTGGAATATTCTCTATTGATTTACCGCACAATTTTCCCATTTTTGTTGTCGTATTTTCACACGACAAAATCAATAAATTTTTAAACAAATTGTCATAATTTATAATTAGTGTATTTATTCAGATAAATAGTCTTGGAAGTTGATAGAAAATGTCACAATGAACAAATTAAGCCCAAGTACATTTAAATTTGATGATAAGTGTGATTTTAAAAATATTTATAGACTAACAATATCAATAATTGACAATTGATATTGATTTAATCGATTACTTAAAAAAAAAAATTAATTTCAATAATTCTCAAAAATAATTATAAACCGAATGCACGATTTTCATCAAAATAGTCGACTTGAGAGAAATATTAAAATGTCTTCTCGAAGATTAATTTACAAAAATAAATGTAAAAAATTTCAATTATGAAAAATCCATGTTGATAAAAATTTTCCAACGAGCAAATTGGATGATGAACAGATTTAAAAAAAAGTCCAAAAATGTAATTATCTCCGAAACTAATTTTACTGTCGTCCCACTCGACAAATGGACATCCTCAAGAGAAATCGAGTTAACAATCGTGATGAGAAATTTATCAGTAAAAAGAAACATTGGAATCCTTGAGACAATAGTTAACGACTTATGTGAGGATCATCCCACGCTGACAAAATGAGAAGTGAGGGTTATAACACGGGGTTAGGGGATACAAATGACATTTGTGTATCACCCACGCAATTTCTGCCACTCTCGTAAGTCCTGAGAATTAAATCCAAGGGGTATATGTCCAAAACTCAGTGGAAACAACACAATATGTAATTTTTTTATCTTACCTTCTGCTTACTCAACGGTTTCAGTTATTTTTGGAGTGCCTCAGGCAATCATTATCGAAAGCTGGGATTGCCCTTGCGTAAGAGTTGGCTCAAACTGCTCATGGGGAGTGGCCAAGAGGGGTGGTTATTGCTCTCAGGAAGGGCTGAAGTTATTTTCTTACTTCGTTGAACTTCAGAGATGATCCTAGTAACATAATCGTAAAATGGAATGAGTCAATTTGGATTGAGCATGAGTTTTTCGTGGATATCTTTGAATCTGAGGGAAATAGGACAATTTTTGTTATGACCTTTTCTGTAGAGAAATGTGAGAGCAATAAAAAAGGTCTTTATGAAAATTCCTATATCTCTATTGCATTCCAAGATATTCACCAAAAACTGAATTGTGAGCGAAATTGATGTTTTTTTTTTCAAATATTTAATTATCTCGATAATCAGTTATTTTACGGAAAAATGTCGAAAGACATTTTTTGTAGCTGATTAAATTCTCTACAAAAAAAGTCTTTTGACATTTTCTTCTAAAATCTCTCATTATCGAGATAATTTAAAATGAATAAAATGTGATAAATCGACTTGTTCAGTTGTTTCAAGTTCTACCTTCTAATACTGATTTAAAATCAATAATTTTCAACACTTTCTAATAAAATTATATTTTTCAAATGTTACAGATAAGTAGACAGAGTATAGACGCCTGTAAAGATTACTTCCGTGACGATCTCGTTAAAACTGATTGGCAGTTGATGCTAGAACTGAAGAAGCTCTTCCAAATCCTTTAAAATCACCAAGAAAATGTTCGATCCAGCATCGCGAACCTCTAGTACGTGGCCTCAATGCAATTTTATATTCACGATACATCACGAATGAGTTCCTCTAGCATGATTACTCTTAAAGAAAATACTTCCTGCAAATATCGTCAACAAAGTGAGAAAAAAATAACGGAATAATGGATAAATAAGGAAATAAACACAAATCAACTGTCTCAGGAACCGAAAGGAGAGTACAATAATTGCCAATAAATCAACCCAATAAGACCAAGAATAACGTGAATACCTTTGTGATGGCTGAATGAAATCAGTGCTTGGTTAAACCTTAAATACCACGTCATCCTCTCTCGACCTTCCTCAGTCGATTCATTCATGTTTTTTCTCATTTCTATACAATTCCTTTTTATCTCCATCTCACTTCATTTTTTTTCCTCTCAATCACCTTTTGTTTGACAATGATTTGCGTTATACGTCATACCTCATTTTTCCCATCCACGTCATACCCATTAATTGTAAATAAACGAGCCCAAATGACTCCACTACGATATACCAAGAAATCTGAGAATGAAGATGAACAAGAGGAAAATGAAGAATTTTTCCTTTTCATTGAGGATTCGAAGAATAATCATGTTAAACTTATGGTCGAAGAACAATAATAATGAGACTTTTAAGTGTTTTCATGTATACCATGAATGGAGATGTAAAGGAAGGAATCCAGAGCCTCCAGGAGCCCTTCAGAGAGCCTCTAGAGCCTCTAGAAGGCCTCCAGAGGTACTTAAAGGTTTTAATCTTTGAAGGGAAATTTTATCCCTCTCTAGATAGAGATCAGAGTAGATACGAGTGGTGGAAATAAATCATTGTTTGATACGAAATTCAATCGACGAGTTACATCGATTTGTATACATAATTTTTTTTGTTTGTTTAGCTTTATGTATGTGAATGAGGGAAATTTGAGGGGAAACGAGAAAGGGAAACAATTCGCTGTGATATATTCTTTAATGGATTCTGAAAAATAAAGAGAATTTGGCGAATTATTTCAATCTTTCATGAATGAGAGACATCATTCGATAATAAAATTACTGGTTGATGAAGTTTGTGTTTTTTTTTTTTTGTTGTTTTCATGGAATAAATCTTTGATTTTTTTATTTTAATGGAGTGAGATACGTCATCATCGCTGATTTCCTGACTTCGTCATTCGCCTCGTCATTGAAGTGAGAAACAACAGGTATTTTCCATAACAAAGGTTGAGAATATGGTAAAAATTACTGATGTGTTATCACAAAAAGAAATTGAAGAGATAAAAATGAAAAATGATGATAATTAAAAATTTTGAAATTTGATAGTTTTGGTAAATACGCGTAATCTCAGAAACAAGTGGTTTTAGAAGAAAATGTCAAGAGACCTTTTTTGTAGCTGAGGAAATTTCTAATAAAAAATATATCTTGACATTTTCCTCTAAAATCACTCGTTTTCGAGATAATTCGATATTTAATGACAAGTGTAAAATTGACTTTTTACTCTTCACTACTGAATTAATTTATAATCAAAATATTAAACCTGTTGTTTATGCAATAAATAGTCAAGTGTTTTTTACGCATGCGCAGCAATCCATTCACAGATGAAGAGAACAAGAGAGAAAAAGAGAGAGAGAGAGAAAATAATCGAGAGAAGCGGATTAAATAAAGTTTTAAAGAAAAAAAAATACCTGAGAATTGTAAATTGAGTACTTCCGGCTTTATTTCAGGAAACCACCTTTTTTTTATGTATCTAAGTTTTTCTTCTTTGGCTTTCCCTCACACCATGACAAACCCCCTGACCCTCACACATTTTGATTTGCGGATACTGTTTCTTGGTGGCACGTTTTACGAGTTTAGATACTTCCTGCTTCCGGATTTAATATGAATGGGAGAGGAAACTTGAGCGACTTACATTGTCCCTTCTTCTCTTTCTTGAGTTGCAGTAACTTTAGCAATTTAGGGATGGAAAAACTTGTTCTCAGAAAAATGGAATTTTCCTTTTTTTGGGGGAGATTTTAGGATTTTATGAGGTGTGAAAAATTTTATTTTCTGAGAAAATATTGAAAATTTTCACAATTTTTTTTGTTTAAACATTTTATAAAAAATCGATTTTGACTTTTTTCGTTAAAATAATAGAATTACAAAGTGGGAAATTCTGGAAGCCTTCAATAACAACAATGAACTCATTGGGCCGTCAGGAAATTTCCAATTGAAAATTCTAGAAATAAAAATGTGTTTCACAGCAGTAGAAAACATTCAATGAATAATTTTTTCCTTGCAAAAAAAGGTTATTCTTGAATTATTCAAAACTGTACGAGATAAACAAATTTTTTCAGTGTTTCAGGTTATAACTTTTCCTGTCTTTGTGATGATAGTCATAAAAAGATTCATAAATTTCCAGAGGGATTATTATTTTCATTTCCTAAGTGATTTATCAATTATTTATTATTCATGCATAACGCAAGAATTCCATTCAAATTATTTGAAATTCATTCATTTTAATTTTTTAAAATCATCAGAGAGATCAATTTCATAATTTATATTCATCTATCAATCAAAAGAAAACAAAATCAATGACTCAAAAAAATTTTCATCTCTTAAAATTTAAAAAAAAAAAAAAATTCTCAAAATCAGAGTAAATATCATTAGAGTAATTTTCAACCGACCACATGACAATTTCTATGAATGGAAAAATTGATTACAATCGTCTGACTGTTGAATACTTGAATGAATCGTAAAGACAGGAGGAAAAAAAAAAAAAATTGCGACGAGAAAATGAAAATGAATTAAAAATATGAAACAGCCGATTAATGATGAAAAAAAAAAGTGTGTACGTACAACACATTTGCACGATTTGACTTACATAAGGCCAACAAGCATAATAAGGCCTCTACCAGTGCGCTCATTACGAGCCGTTTCCGTCTCTACTTCGGCCTTCCTCGTTCATTCACGCAATACTAGATTATCAGTCAATCAGTTCAACAAATAGTACTCATTCACGACAAAATTATAAAATTGTTCATGTTAACGAATTGTGAATATTTTTTTAAAATTAATCATGAGACAAATGACACAATTTTACCATTTTTTAAGTTCTAACTATTATTTTAAACAATTACATTTTTTATTATATTTCTAATACATCTTATCCAAATTTATAATCTACAATTTTTGTATAATTTTCATTTATCTCTCTCTCAAACCTAAAATTTAAAAATTACAAAATTTAATTAATTCTTTCCTCAATTTTAATCGGATCATTATTCCCTTATCTCATGTTCAAATCGGGTTAAATAGACCATTAATACTTCATTTAGACAACTTGAAATAAAATTGATTAGCAAAATTTTTCATTGTGAATTAAAAAATGTAAAATTTGTAAAAATAAATTTTTATTTAGATTGAATAATTCCCTACACCTGATTCCGCAATCGATTAATCTAAATTTAGAAATTTATTTATAAATTTCAAATTAATTTCAAGTTTATCTCTTTGATCTCAAATCGAGGATGAAACTATCACTCGTAACTCTCTCTCTCTTGAGTCACAGAAATGTGTCATGTCCTTGCTTGGGTATAGAACAGCAAAAGAACTTGTGTGTGTAAGAGAGAGATGGAGAATTCCAATGTGTGAGACAGAGGTATAAAAGAGTTAGGTACCACACGGTTACACGCCAGGCCGAGCTCAATGAATGCACGTCATTTCGAGTCATTCATATATCCGCAGGTTGTCCTCGCAGCGTTTCGCCTCGTTCTCGCTTGCGTATATGCGTGTGAGCGTACGCAGTGGTTACCAACGGTAGAGGGGGAGAGGAAGAAGCATTCAAGGATTCAATGGCGTGACGATTATGCCAGAGCCCCTGTTTCACCTAATTTTCATAATTCTTTTTTTTTTTTTCACCAGTCAACTCATTCGCTGAATTCATGACTCTTCACAGAGATATATATAACCGGATATGCACACAGGAAGTTGAAATATCTCAAATTCTTCATTCTGTATTTTTTTATAATTTTTTAAAAACACTTCTGTTAGCCTTCTTCTTGTCACGAGGTGTAATTTAATCGTCGAAATATTTCTTGTACGTCGAGCCGAGTTTTTTTTCCACATTCTAGATAATTGGCACGAGGCTAATTGATTAATTATCACCGGTCAAGGTTTATTTTCAATTACAAAATCTTCAAACTCTGTTGTGGATAATTTTATCGTCAAATTTGGAGGGAGTGAAGTAAAATGGGCTTTTTTTTTAAATTCACAACTCAGGGAAAAATTAATCAATCAAGCCCGGAGAAAATTCATTTCGTTTCATCCAAAATTGATTGAGTTATTGGCATTTTTAAAAATTCTCCGATAGTATACAGTGGTCAGTATCGCATTAACTCCTCTCACAGGAAGTTCTGATTAATGAAGAAAACCATGTAGATAATTAAATTATTTTATTTCCCAACTACAAATCATTAAAATACAATGGATTTTCTATAATGGATAACAATTAGCAACATCTCCAAAATCACCTCAACAATCTGAAAATGTCTAAAATTTTAATGAAAAGTCAATTTCCATTGGAACAAATTTCCTCTGAAACTAATTCTAGCAATTGGATGACAGAGGATATTGCAATATCGATAGTATAATCAATTTTACCCCGACATCAGTCCTCAAACCGTCCTATTTCAGTTCTACCGTCTCTCCAATATTTTGTTATTTCTCTGTCAAACAACGACATTTCCTCAACTCATTCCATCAGAGACACTTTATCTCAATATAATTCTCAGTTGAACGTCACTCTGAATTCCAGATAATCGTAGAAAATATCTAAAAATAATAATTGAAAATAGTAAAATAGTATATATTATTTCATTTGTAAGGTGAGATATTTAAAGGGTTTTGGAGAGAGCACGTTCGAATGACACACGTTGACTCCAAAAGGGTATCGTGTGTACTTCAGAGGACAGTAACACAACACCAAGATGAAACCCTAAGTGTCGTCTTTCTTTGAACTTTTCTTCTTACTTGAGAATATCAATTAAAACATTCTCGTAATTAACTCTAGAATAGACATATCATTTTTCCCCCAAACAATGACATTCTCTAAAATTTACACATCCCACAAAAAACCCAAACCCAACAATTCTCTTCAAATTGATTTATTACAAGTAATAAAAGAATCCCCAAGAGTCGACCGATCCACCAGGGACCAGAGGAATCCATTTAAAATAAAGAAATGAATAAAAAAAAAACAGGAGAATAAAAGAAAACGAAAAAGCATTAAAAGCCCGGGTACTGGCTAACATAAATTACGTCCCTGGGCCTGCACAATACGAGTATGAATGAAGTATCGCGTCTGGTCTACGGTAACTGCTACGAGCTACGGGGATTGTTAAAGGTGAGAGGGAATGTGGAGTAAGGGGATTGCAATGGTGAAGTACACGTCAGTGGCTCCCAGAGTCCAGCTTTCCACCGTATACAATAATTAACGCATGCGCAGTGCATCTCGATGGTGCACCGGGTGATAAACAGCATCCTCTCATCGAAAAACCCCTGGAGCACACAATCATTCACTCATTGATCAATTAATTAATCTGTCAACCGAAAAATCATCATCAAAATTGATTAAAACTCAATCAATCAAAAATTTCAATCATCAAAATGCCGGACAAATACACAAAATGGCGTATATAGATAGTGATAAAAAGTAAATACTTGACAAAGAATAAAATCCAAGAAGATGAGGCAGTTAAAGTCCCGAGTCAACAGTTACGGCCCTGGCAGTGTAAACGGGCAAGACATGGCCGCTGAGGCCAGCTGAACTTCTCCAAGATGCATCCGTCCTTTTTTCCCCTCAAACCAATTCCATCTCCCCTAACCTCTCTTGCCCCTGGAGAAAAAATTCTAATCAGAAAACTCCCAAAATCACCGAAAAAAAAAAAAAGAAAAAAAAAACAGATAAACCAATCACAACTAGATAACCCAAACTCCAGACATCATTGAACCCAACTCTAAACTTGACAATTCAAATAATCTCAGAGAGGCCTGCAAGGATCATTGCCCCAAGCCGTCCCCGTTTCCACCGTAAATCGTGGAAAACCAAGAGTCAAAAAACGTAATGTTGCATTTTAATAAAAAAAAAAGTCTCTCGCGAGTGTCCGACCTGTGCAGCAACAAAACATTTAAAAAGACCAGTAAAATAGTAAAGAGAGGGGGAGGGGGATTAAGATGGCGATATAAGAGGGGCAGAGGAGAGAGGGAGATGGAAGGTAAGGGGCCACGCTATTTCTGTGGTCGTAGGGGCCGATGGTATAAAATAAGCAGTGAATGAAGGAGCCTGTTTACTGGCGGGAGACGGCCTACGCGATCGCCGTTCTCTTCGTTTTACTTCACTCTCTTACCCTCCTCACCCCTCCTGCCTCGCCCACCTTCTCATTGCCCCCCCCCCTCCACTCCACCCCTCTCCGCTCTCTTCATCGACAAACTTCAATTCTTTCATCCTTTTTCTCCTCTGCAACTTTATGTTTCTCTTGGACAAGAGGTAATTCTCATCATCTCTCTTACACTCGCACATCATGAGTTGTTTAAAAGAAGTGGGAAGATACGCGCATGCGCATATTACGTATTACAGAGGTGCAACGGGGGAGACGTACGGGCTTCCGTAACGTGGTGGGGGTTGCCAGTGTCGAGCTTACGGAGGCGGACAGTGTGCGAGGAGCGCCTGCGAGGTTGCCATCGGCTTTTTTTTTCCTTTAAAAAGAGCTGTGTCTCAAAATTTTTATCGTCAAATTTTTACATTTTTCTTTAATTAAACATTATTCTATTCCAACAAATTGGAGTAATAATGTATTACGCTGATTTTAACACACAATTGTCTGTTATTTAATTGATAAAACAGTTTTTCTTTTTTTTTCTGTTGAAGAAATAAGTTTTATTTCTTTCCTCGTGTTAAAACTGTGAAAAATTGCTGAATTGTGAATGAAGATAATTATACTTGGATTTTGTGATTATGAAGGATTAAAACTAGTGAATTTAAACCAAGATAATACTTGAATTACGGGTGAATGTATCTGAGTATTTCACAGTGTTTTATTTTTCCTTTTTTTTTTTTTTTTTTTTTTTTTTGAGTGAAGGGGGCAAAAATTGTGTAAAAAGAGAGGGGGAAAAAGTTTGCCAGCAGGCAATGTACTACGAGGCATGATACCTTGAAAAACACTGTGCAGTGATTTTTTTTTTTTTAACATTTACCCTCGAAACATTAAACGTTTATCGAGTTTAGTTACACTCGTGTGAAGAAGTAAAAAGAGGGGAAAAAAAGAAAAGAAGAAAATTGGTGAACGAAGAGGGACACATTTACCCAGTTTACATATTATCTCTCTCTTTTGTGAGTATTTTACTCTACGCTCGCTTTACCACCTTCGTCTCTCCTTCTCCCCCCCCCCCCTCCCCTCACCCCCTCTTCACCACCCAACATAACCCCCCGTCACCGCATTGTTGTACACTCCTCTCTATCCCCCTCTAAAAAACGAAGGAGAGTTTATCGTGGCTCAACGACGGGGCTCGAGGAGCCGCCTCGGGATTATCGTGTGGTGCGCGCCGCGTTCACGCGCTGCGCGTACCGATCATCTCCCGGTGGGTGAAGTTATTATTATTAACGATAGTATTGTAAGAAAAAAAAGGAGAAGACGTAGACAAAAAAAAAGTTGAAAACAATTTGATTGAACAAATTGTGGGGTAAAGTGAGAGAGAGAGAGAGAAAAAAAAACGTTTTAATAAATAAAGGATTGAGTGAAGTTGAACGAGAAAATTGTACGTGTTTATAAAGTTTTAAGTGTTTTATTGTAAAACGGAATAATAATTTAGTTGCGGTGGATTAATAAGTGTGGAAGTGTGGATACCTTGGACTGTCCCCCGCCACCGGCGCTGCCCCCGCGGCGCCCACCCTGGCCGCCAAACAGTGAACTGAGCACAGCAACCCTAAGAAGCATCGGGGTAGCAGCCGGCTCGGCTTGTAGTAATAACAGTTCAAGTTCAAGTAGCTGCAGTGGTTCATCAACTGCATCATCACCAGGTACAACGAGACGGATTAGGCCGTCAACATCGGGAAAGTTAAATCAACCACTGAGGAGTCAACAAACCCCGCCGCCACCCCCGTCACTCGCGCCACCACATTACCCAGCACCACCCAGGCCACCAAGTAGAAACGGTAAGGATATTTTTACTATTTTTATCATTTTGAATATTTTTATTATTTTTAGGGATTATGATGATTGACACAATGAGGGAATTGTACTTCTTGAGATGGACTTTTTTTTTTTTCAATTTCGTGCCTGATACAAGTACTTTTGAGTACCAAGTAGTTGAGTACTCCATGGATGTACTTTTTAAAATGTACTTGTACTTGTACTTTCGTACTTGATCCAAGTCATTTTCTTCCGACTATAAAACCACTTGTAGTACTTGACATCTCCAGAAATAATGAAAAATACTCATACCAAGTATTGTTTACTACTTGTATCGGTCAAAGTAATTACCACAACTATCATTTAGTACTCGGTAGCTCTACTTCTTCTCTAAAAATCCGAGTTTAAATGTTAATTTCTGTTACAATGTTTAGTTCCACAACAAAAAAAAACATGAAATACTCTTCAGAAAAATAATTGGCCTCGTGTAAAAATTTATTTGTCTGTACTTTCTGGTACGATAGTAAGTAGTAACCGTTACACGGTAGTACTCCCCATTAGTTTATAATCCTGGGACACGCCTGGGGACCTTCGAGAGGAAACCAGAACAATTTCTTACTCTTCCTAAGGGCAAACCAACACTTCCTTTCCCACAATCATCGACATAAAAATTGTTTTATTTTTAATAAATTTTTAAAATAATTTAAAAAATTACAAACTATTCCTTATGTTGAACCCCCGACATTCCTCAATGTTTTAAAATCAACTGAATCACGTTTTAACCCACTGGACTTTCACCAAATCATCATGAGTCATTGACAAAACGTTCATTTTCCTTCTTATTTTTTTTTTTTTTTTCGGGGTCCCCAGTGTCATTGACACTGTTTAAAAATAACAATCAACTGCAAACATTTTTCCCGATCAAACATCTACTTGGAAAATTAAATAAAATAAATGAATCATTCACAAATGTTTGTTAAAAGAAACAACATCACCTAGTTACTCGAATTCCATTGACTTTTGTAATTATTATCATGCTCCTATCATTATTTAAACTAAAAATTACTGATGAGTTTTATCATTTATTTTCCTGCACTTTAACCAAAAAAAAAAAAAAATTCATCATGAGTCGAATTCATTGAATTTAAATCACGTGAATATTTATATTTATTTAAATTTACGAATATGGAGAGAATAAAATTCACTCATTCACTCAATTATAAAGAGGAGGGAGGGGGGGGGGGGTGAAAGGAAAATAGTGGGGGGAAGATTTCAGTAGTTACATTGAATTTGTACACGAGAAATAAGCAATGAATGAAACAACTTGAGATAGAAAGCCACGAGAAAGTCTAGAGGATAGGCCTCCAGCCTCGTATCTCACTTCCGTTCTTGTAGTTATTCACAACTACCACGTAACAATATTTTTTCTTATATTATGTCTTGATTTAATTCTTTGAGACGCAATTAAATATTTTTCGAATGCAAGAGTTATTTTTTTTTTATATTTTAAGGTGAATTAAATTATGTCAACTGCGCAGACGCGGTACACGAGGGGTGTGAATGGGGTAGGAGAGGCGGTCGTATGAATGAAACTTGCACCCACCTTAGGCACGTTACGCGCATGCGCACTGATGAATCAAGTTGAATTGAATTTTTTTTTGTCCTTTTTTAGTTGAGGTTTTTTGTTTTTTCATCATTTTGTGTTTTGAATTTTTGTATTCTGGAATTTTGTTCATGGGGATATATGTGGTCATGATTGCGGTGGTTGAAGTTAAGTTGTTGTGGGGATACCATGTGTCCTCTACTTCCGGTTGTGAGGGGACAGGTGGATACAGTATTTGTTGGACAGTTGAATGGCTTCACACGTTTTTTTATTTCAATAAAATAATTCATTCAAACATCAAATATTGAATTTAATTGGATTATCGAACAGTCAATGGTCAATTTTACAAACAAAAAATTGAAAAATCCTTTGTTTTTTTATTGATAAAAAAAAAATTAATAACAAAAATTCAAAATATAATTAATTTCTCGATAAATATGAAAAAAGTAATAAAAAAAATCAATAAAATTCTCAGTTAAAATTTTAAAAAAATTATTTTCCACTAAAAAAAAAGCCCATAAAATTGAATAAAACGTTAAAAAAAAATTTCGCAGCATGCGACTAAAGCTCCTCCACAAGCTCACCGCTATCAATGTTTTGCCAACTCCGTTATCTCATTGCCCCTTCCACCCACTCGTCAGCTCTCTCTACCCTCAAACATACCCCGAAGAGAGAAAGAAGGGGAGAGAGAGAGAGAGAGAGAGAGCGATCTACATTGATCATTATGTGTCGTCACTCATATCCGGTCTGCGTGTCCGTTCAGTTTATCACGAGGCGGCCATCCCTCACCACTTGTTCCATTCAAATTCAATTCACTCATTATTATTATTATTATCGATCTCTCTTCAGGTCTCGTTTACAAATTTCAGAATTCATTTTTCTTGTTGTTTATCCATTTAATTATTTTTAAAAATTAAATAAACACAATTTCAATTACCAATGAATAAATAATGAATAAATCAAGCAAAAAAAAAAAAAGTGAATAAATGAAATATTTACAGTAAATATTACAACATAAACCAAAATAACTTCTTGCGATTTAACGTGAACGACTGAAAAAGAGAGGGAGAGAGAGAGAGAGAGAGATGTGGCCACATGTTTTCTCTCCCTCTCTCGTGTTGTCTCGTTGCATCCTAAAATAGATTTTTTCATGGTATGCGTGCCAAGTGGTGTGACACGACGAACGATGCGCAAAGAAGTCTCAAACGGGTCCTTCTCGCTTGAAAAAGAGAGAGAGAGAGAATACTCGAGTCGAGTTATGTGTGTGTGGGGCTCTTTTTAATTTAAAAAAAAAAAAAATTTTTTTCACTCGTGTAGGTGGACGGACGACCTGGTGGGTGGAGTGGGTGGGTGGACCGAGTCTCGAGCCATATGGCATCCACATTCCATCCACTGGGTGACTGTGTACAATCGGTGTATAATATTTTCATAATGAGAAATGGTTAAAATATTGAATTTGAGGCTTTTTCACTGAGAGTTTTATTCTTAGAAATGTATCATTGTTATTTGGCACAAATGCCACGTTCCAACGTGGGTTTATACTTTTTCTTGAGCAAAAAAAAAAATGTCGATTATGTTTGTGGATATCTAATTCTCAACAACTGTTTTCACTCTCGAATTTATCTTTATGGGGTTTATTTAATAGCAAAAAGTGTCAATGTTTTTATCTGTGAATGATGGATATTTTTTTTTTATAGGTTTAGATGGTTTTCTTTAACACCTTTTTGTAGCAATAATTCAAGCTAAAATGGCAGGGAGTGAGGTAGAGTGAGACAAAAACATTTTCTTTCAGGTCGTAAACACGTGATGTCACACGCGGTTTTCATTGATAACTCCTTCGGTGTGTGTTTAGTCGGGAGTGAATTAACGCTCGTGTCTTCTCTCGTGTAAACATCAGCTGAGAAAAGTCGCGGTTGATGTTGAGGATAAAAAAGAAAAATTGTCATGTCAATGGGAAAAATGTGGATGTATAGGGTTTTCATCGTGTCAAGGACATTTTTTTGTTTTTTTTTTTTTTTTAATGAATCGAAGATTGATTGATTGATTGATTGATTGATTATGGAATTGAGAGGATAATTGACAGAATGATAATTTTTATGAGTATTTAATAGTAAAGATTGGTCAAGTTATGAATAAATGAAAATTCTCTGACGTGGAAAATTTAAAAGCGTGGAATAATGAATGGATAGTTTGCCTGGAAATGCAGTGACTGGAATTTTCTTGCCTCAATCATCATGCCGCGAATGAATTAATTGATACGCGTAATTATTATCACGTGAAACATTACCACTTGAAGAAAATGCGTATGATAATAATAATAGTATTAACTGCTTTGTGGTACACGATGCGGAACGGAGACACTCCAGATCACGAGCAATTCGCTTGTAACCCAACTTCAACAGTATTTTTTTTTTTTTTTTTTTTTTCAAAAATTGAATAAATTCGTTCATAAATTCATTTTATATAAAAGTGAAAATCAAAATTTTCATTTTTTTTTTCGAAGATTGTGAATAATTTTCTCAATTAAAATTGAATTTTATCATCTCGATAATTCAAAAATAAAGAGTCACAAAAAATATATTGAAGAAGGGGATGCGAAAGCAGCCACGCAAGCACATCACATGAATAGCGTCTGGAGGATATCCGGTGTTGCGTGTCTCTCCACCCCAATCTCTTGTCCCTCTTTTTTTTCTTCTCATTTCATCTGAAAAATGTGCACTTCAGCATCCCCTCAAGTGCATTCACTCTCAAAGTACCCTCAGAAAATTGTCAAAAAAAAAAAAACACCTCCCAAAATCACAGCAATCCCAAAACCTCGATTAGCCCTTCTGTTAACACTCCCCACCCCTTCCAAAAAAAAAAAAAAAAAATAAAATCCTCCACGTCCATTTTCTCCCACATAACCCCAACAAAAATCACTGATGACCTTGAAAAAAATTTCCATAACCGTTTCTCCACCAAAAAATAAACACTCGACCCATAATCTCTAGTCTAGTAAGGTCTAGAACGTCTAGAATTCTAATGACAAGCCCCCCCCCCCTTCCCCCCCTAGCAGCCTCCGTCCCTGTCGCCAGTCTTTGTATTCGTTGATCCGGCGTGCTTCCAACTCTTGCCTGCTAGCACGAGTGTGAGCACTCCGTATCGTTTCCCCTCCCTTCCCCTCTCCCAATCTCACTATCTCACTCTCTCTCTCTCGCACTCAAAGACCCCCAAGTGGTCGAGTAAACCAAGTTGGATAGTCGACGTTGGCCTGTACCTCTTCTCCTTCCCCTCCCCGCCCCTCAAACAACATAAATGTGTGCGTTCATTCACGTTCACTCGTTCTACCGCATAGTGGGGGGTTGATAGTGTCTGTTCGCCTTGCGCGAGCGTGCGTGTGTGTGTGTGTGTACCGAAGAAGGCGCGCGTAACTGCGGGAGCTGGGCAGCCAACAACCACCAACAGGTCGCCGCCAGTGACTGGAATCACCGCTGTCACACTGTGTACAAGAAGAAAAGAACCTCTTCAACATTTCCCCTTCCTCCCCCTCCCTCACCCCCTTCTCACTCAACCCCGCAAACCTCTCAGGTTCTTCTTCTCATCCTTTTTACTCGAAACATTTTTCATCTTCTTATTTTATAACTGGGTATCTTTGTCTCTCGCGTCTTGGAGGCTAGTGAAGGAATCGTTCATCCTCTCACTCACTCTATCTTCAACTTGGCCACTCGAAGAAACCAGCTGAGCCCTCGTGGTCAACCCGTAAAACAGCGGGGCATCCACTTCTTTTTTGACATTTTTTTTTCTTCGTTGGATGTGTTTTTATTTATTTCTGGGGGTGGATAAATTTATTTTTGGGATCGGTGGCTCGAGTTGATGGAGGTGGTGGGGGAAAAGGTTTTTTTTTTTAGGGCAGAATTTATCGTCTTTGAAGGAAAGAATGTTTTTTTTTTTTTTTGAAAATTGAGGATTAAATTAATCGTGTTTGCACATTTTGTAAAGGTAAAATGGAGTTTTATTTCTTTGGTGTTAATGATCTGTGGTGTAACATCTGTTTTGAGAGAAGAATAAGGATGACGAGGCTGAGGGTAACAGAAGGAAAAAAAATTTTTTTTTTGTTGCTGTTGGTGGGTCTTGAGAAAGGGGTGATGCCCCACGCGGCGATTCTACCACCAGATGTCAATCCAAGTTTCTTATTCTCATCTACAATACGAAAATTTCATTGAAATAATAAATTATTCGCACGCAAGTATTTGAAACAGGATGTGCCAATAGATTATTCCATCAGATATAAATATCATCTTTATTAAAATTGTAATTTTTCATTTCTTTGAAAAACTCGTGTGAACTTCCCAGTCTCGTTGAGCTTCACTCAGTGTTAATTAAAAACTTCAACTTCAAGTACAAAAAGATAGTCTTTCTGCTGAGTTGAAGCTCTCGAAACAGCAGCAAATGCTGAGAGAATAAACGAGACGACTTTGGTTGAGTCGAATGTTTTCACAACGAGCCATATACTTGTTATTTCTTGGCAGTGCTCCCTCGCCAACTCCTGGAAGCAAACATCCGACGATGAGGTAAAACTCACCAATGGATTCCTTCCGTTTTGTGATGAAAATCAGATCAACTATCGAAAAATTAATTATTGATAATTTTTTATAATTTATTTTCCACACTTCTTTGATTATCAAATTATCTGGAGAAGGGGTGGGTTTAAGGATATATGTCAAGAGACATTTTTTGTAGGAAATTTTGTAATCTTCAAAAAACATCTTTTGACATTTTTCCCTAAAATCACTCATTTCTGAGATAAATCTATATTTTCTTCATTTTCATGAAAAAAAAATATCAAGTTTTATTTATTTCACTATCAACATCCTGACTATCGAACGGATATCAGGTCGTCGATATAATTGGCCAACGCACGTGTTTTAATACAACACCAAGGCCCATCTTTTCTCCAACAATAGTTGCGTCACTATATATATTCAATTCTCTCACTCTTTTGCACATATTTACTTTGTTGAATCATTAATTAATCGACCCTGACTCTATACTCACGCGGTGAATCAATTTTCTTTATCGCCCACTGACCACATAAAGGTGTTACCAATTCTCTACTCAATAACTTTTTTTTCACCTTCTCCCCCCTCCTCTCTCTGGTAACAATTGTATCCACCATTCATTCAAAGCAATGTCAATATTTTATTGGTAAAACGGTTTAAGTCGATTTCATCCTAGGCTCAGTTTTCGATGAATATCTCGGAATCTAAGGGAGGTAGCGAAATTTTCATAGAGACCTTTTTTGTAGAGTAGAATGAGAGCTACAAAAAAAGTCCTTATAAAATTGTCTCTATCTCCCATAGATTTAAAGATATCCATCAAAAACTGACCCCAGGATGAAATCGACTCAAACCATTTTACTGAATCGATAAAAACGTGACGTTTAAATGAAATTTTAAAAAAAAACATCCCATTTTGCCCCAGTATCTCCCAAAAATTCATTCTAGTGGATGTTTTATTTTTTTCGTTAAGTACTGGGGCAAAATGGGTCACATATATTTTTTAAATGAAATTTTTGTAGAAAAAAATAGAAAAAAAATCAAATATGATAAATTTATGTGGCACATTGGGACAATGCCACGTGGACGAAAAGAGTGTATGGAAATAATTTTCTCCTTTTCTATGGTATCTTTGGTCTTTCTCATCGGGGTCGAATCGGTCTAACCAAAGTTTTACTCCTCGGATTCCTATTTCGGTATCTCACAAAACTACGGGCATCTCTTCGAGAAAGCACGCTACACGATTTTAGCCGGGTTACAGATGCGCCACCTCTCCCTCCCCCCTCCCACCCATCTCTTCACCATCGTCTGGCTTCCTCCATCTCTGTTTACCTCATGTATCACGAATAAAATTGAAATTTAACGTTGAAAAATGTAATTTCATAGAGAAAATGTAAAAGTTACGAATTAAATCAGACTGTTATACAATGTGGATTAAACCATCGAATGATTGTGATGAGTGAGAGGGGATGAATGAATGTGTGTGAGTGAGACAGTCTTGGGAAATGAACGCAGGCTAGAGGGAGATAGAGTTATTCATGAATGAACAGTGTTGGAGGAGGATAGATCTAGTGAGTGGTATAAATATAGATGGCAGTAGATTTGCCAGTATGAGATGAGGAAAATATATTTGGTACATAAAAATCAAAAAATTTGAAGATTAATCATTTGAAAGAAAAAAAAAATCCACTGATTTTTGAACAAAAAAATCAACCCTTTTTTATCATCAAATATATTTTTTTAAAAAATCGGTAAAATAATTTTTAAATTTAATAAATAATTTATTTATTTTTTTTCTTTCTTTACAAAAAGTCCAATTATTTTCCATTTAAATTCTGTTGATGATGGAAAAATAAGAAAAATATTGCATTTGAGTTGATGATGAACACTCGTTTTATATGCACAGGAGTAAAGAAATGGCCGAGGGGGTGGGGGAAGGGGGGGATTTACCTGGTTTGGAATATACACTTGGCCAGTGAAGAAGGCAGTCGACCTTCCTGGGGGCCTTGCTGCACGATACAAACCTAAAAACATTGATCTCTCTTCTCAACCCGATACTTTGACTCCTCACCTCTCTCGCTTTTTATTCTCCCCCCCCCCCCCCCCCCCCCCCCACCCTCTTTCCCTTTTTTATTTGCTCGAGGGCCCGATGGGAGGATTCTTGAGGCAAAGAGTTGTACAAATGTTGACATTTGAAACAATTATTCTTTTTCCTCTAATTTTCTTCATTTCATCGGACTTTATTTATTACACGCTAAATTTAACACAAGAGGGGGGAGAAAATTTAATGAGAATGAAAAGAATTGAATTATCTGAGTTGTTTTTATCGTCGGGTTATCTACGATCGATTGCGTCAATTTTTCGATATGGAATATCTGATATAAACGAGACTAGTCAAAATATACTACGTAATTGTTCATTCACTGATTTTCAGTCAATTGGAGTGATTAATGTTTTGACATTTTTCCAAGTGTTTTTTTTCACGTGTTATTGACATTCAGCTTTAATTTTAGAACGACAATTCTCATTTTTTTTTTACATTCATTTGACTGGCCCATTTTACCCCGGTAAATGTCAAAAAATTCATTTCAGATGGTGGAAAATTTTTTGTTTGGATTTTAAAAAAATTTGGGGCAAAATGGGTGTTTTTTTTTTTTTAATTTAAAAATGAAAATTTCCGATTTTTGTGATGCCGTCACAATTTGAAGAAAAAAAAAATTTAATTGAAAAAGTAATTTTTTGAAAATTGAGAGATTTTTTATTTAAATCAATTAAACGTTAAATATAGAATAGTAGAAATAATGAATAAATAGTGATGGTATAGTGATAGCTGTAACGATGTTCACAAAGCATTGGGTTGCCCATGTCACTTAGATAACACCAGTGTGCCCCACGCACAAAAACTGTTAATGCCCTCAGTGAGGCCAGCATCCGGTATCGAGCAAGCACCAAGTGCCTCGTACTACAGTGAGATGACGAGAGAGAGAAGAGAGATGGAGGGGGGGGGGGGGGAAGCGAGAAAGAAGGGATAAAATGGGAGATGAAGAGAGAAGATTGAATCGGACGAAGGGGGGAATCTTTATACTCGATGGGCACTACCAACACGTTTCTGTAGACTCAGCACTCCGGCTCTATCTCTGTCTCGGTCATTGGTTTTTTTTTTAAAGATAGATATCCCTACGAAGCACCTAATGGCCAATAGGTGAGAGGAGGACAGAGAATTCTTGTGGATCGATGAAATCGAGCTGACCGGGGAATTCTCAAACAAAATTATGGGCTTCCTGTTGTGGTCCTCATTTGCATTTAATCCATGAGAGAGAGGAGATAAAAAAGAAAAGTTGTAATTAAAGTGAAAGAGAAAAATACTTCTTTTACGACACTAATTTTTTTTTTTTTCATTTAAATATTTGAAGATTTAGTGAGTAATTGTTGATTTATCTCGAGAACAAGTGATTTTAGGGGAAAATGTCAAAAGACATTTATTGTAGCTGACAAAATTTTTAACAAAAAATGTCTCTTGACATTTTTTGATGAAATCGTTTGTTTAAGAGATTAGGAGGCAGGATGAGAAACTAACACATTAGCGAATTGATAATTGTCCATGTATCTCGAAAACCAGTGTTTTTATGAGAAAATGTCAATAGATATTTTTTGTAGCTGACAAAATTTCCAACAAAAACTATCTCTTGACATTTTTCCTCAAAATCCCTCTGTGAGTAGATAATCCACAAGAAAAATGTGAAAAAAAACGAGTACCACCAATAAATCCCCAAAAAAACTTGATTCAAAATTGCCGCGTGAAAGCAATGGCCGCAATCTGGTGACTGTCCTCGTAGTTTGTGATGTAGAGAGGAGCGCGTGATGTTTCCATTCAATCGAAACTTCAATGATAGCTTCCATCCATTCATAAAAAGCCCGAGGCGGAAAGATTGTCCATCCCGCTGCCACCAGATGTCGTCTTCTTCCGACAATTCTCACTCTCTCTCTCTCTCACTCCAACACCCAGTCAATCCCACTCTCTCCCTCACTCTGTCATTTCCCCTCAATTTCCCCACTTCATCCTCAAAAACTAGGGGGCATTAAGAAGAGATGTGCGTATGGGTTCCTACGGCATTTCCTTCCTCCCCTCTCACCCTCCCGCCCCGTTCCCTCTCTCTCTCTCTCCCGCCCCCACCACTAACCCATGCACTCACTCATTTCACCCACTCTGTGTTGTAAAATCGTCCAATGAGCGCCATATGCCGTCTATTCAGTCGTTCGCCGGCGGCCGGTGCGCGCGCATCGGAGATTTACAAACAGCCCGGGAATTTTAATTCTTCAAATATTTCATTTTAACGTAAAAATTATGAAAAATTGTTGAAATATTTTTTTTTTTTTAATTTATTGAGTGAGTTTTTTAAACCAATTTTCCAAAAATTGATCTGTGAATTGAAAATTGAGTGCACCAATATTTCATGAATATCCCTCGTCATCTCGGATTAATAAGTGAATCAAACGAGTTGAATTGTTCAAGTGTCATTAAAAAAATTGGCAATGTTGAATTATCAGTTTTGTGTTTGATTAATTCAGTGAATAAGGGTATTACGCCGGTAATTGAGCCGGTGGTAGTGATTAGCAGTGCTGGAGACGGACGGGAATACTTCCGTGGGAAGACAACGTCCTGCGGGTAATTTTCTTGGGATTTTTTTTTTTATTTTCTAAGAAAATTCTTTGAATTTTAGAGTTGTGGAATTGGAAGTGGAGGGCTCTCGATTGTTCCAGTCTCTCTCAGTGGGGAATGCAACATTACCTTTTATTTCTTTTTTTTTTACCTCTCGTTTCTTCCTCGATGACAGGTGTCTCTCGTCGGTACCTTGAAGGATACATTTTTTTATTCATGTTTATTTTTTAAAAAATTCCATCACTCGTTGAATTAAATTCCAGGCAATTTAAATCATTAACACTTGACATTTTCTCGTTATTCTTCACTTGAAATTGTTTTTTTTTTCTCTTCAAAATTGGTATATCCAACCGGTGAATATGTGTGATCAAATGGTAAATTGAGTAGGTAAAACTGCTTGCCATCGTCAATCGCTAACGAAAATTCAAGTCGTCATTATCTTGCCGAGTCAACACGTATTGTATATAGTTGACTTGAAGGCTCTGACCTGTGGCAATCGCTCTCAGTGAGCTCTCGCACAAACGCTTGTTGGGGCTAGGCAGTGAGGTCCCTCCGATAGCCACATTCCATTCGTCGAGCCTCGGCCTGAATGGTACGCTTGTTTCCAAACCCCCCGCCAACGTATTATATGATGGAAGGAAGCGTCTCAAGATAGATACCAATGAAAACTATCTTGTCTCAGTGCAAAATAAGAGGATTTAGAAACAAAAAAAATATTGTTTCTTCAAATAGATGAATTTCACCTCGACTTGAAGTCATACAAATTCTTTTCATCAAATGTGAGATAAATTATTGTTAAATGTTGATTTTTTTTTCTTCGTTTTTATTTTCATTTTTTTAAAAAAAAAAAGAAAATGTTTTTTTAAAATTGAGATTTTTGTTTAAAAAAAAAAAAACAAAAAGTGTTAAAATCACTGAGAAATATCGACAACGATGAAAGTAGGCCTCAACGTGTAGCAGTTGTGTGATGTAGAAGGCAAGAAGAGTGGGGAAATAGCATTGGGTATATAACTCGGGTCGCGTGGGCGAAACAGAGTGGGCGCCTTGGGCACCGCGACGCCCACGAACTACGGGCGCCCACCGAGACACGAGACGATCTCTTCGTTTCAACTCTTGTTGTTATACTCACTGTGTATGTATTATGAATATATCCATATGTCTCTTGGTGAGAGTATTACACGAGTGTAGACGTTTATATTCAAAGCCAACTGTGATAAAGGCTCTACGAACGTTGATAGAAATAAAAAAGGCATTTGGTAAAAAAAAAAAACAATCATAAAACGTAATTCAGCCCACATGTGTGCACAACTGTGATTGTGATATTTAATTTTTCATTTTTCCATCAATATTATTTTCATTTTTTAAAAATTTTCGAAAAAAATTCACAATTTTTATGAAAATATTTAGAAACAACAATTTAAAAATATTAAAATTTATTATAATTAATTCAGCCAAAATTTAAACAATCTTTGCCAATTTTTGCTGTAAAAAAAAAAAAGGAGATACAGATCTTTTCGCCCGAAGAAATCCGCAGAATCCTGCAAGGTGGGCAAGTAGAGTAGAAGGAAAAAAAATATATATATATTGTAAGAAGGGTCCTCATTTACCTGGTGGCTCTTGGTAAAACACAATGAAAACGCCCAGAAGGATATCCCCCCCTCTCTCTTTTGCGCCTGAAAACGGTATCGAGACGTACGCACACGGCCATCTGTCCCTCTTCCTCCTCTCGATTCAAGGCAGCCACAATATTTTTTTTTTCTTCTTTCTCTCCCTACCTTCAGCCATCGTCTCTCTGTCTTGAGGGGGTTTTGCACGCATCTGCCCCGAATTCCCGAGAAGTCTCATTCAAGCCTGGCGGATACCACTGACTTTACCTGGGGTTGGACCTCCCCTCGTTTTTATTCTCTTCCTTTTATCATATTTTTTTTTTTCTTCTTCTTTTCTCCTTATTTTGCATTGGGCCCTGGGACAACCCCTCAATAAAATAAATTCTTGACGATTTTTTTAACCTGAAATGGAGAAGAACTCAACCGAGTACAGTTCCTTCCTTATACTCTCCATTTATCTGATGATTTTTTCATTCTCAAAATCAGCGAATCAAGTTTATATTTTTGACTTTTTAAAAATTTATTTATTTCAATTGAATAATTATATAAATGAGCAGAGATACTGCATGAAAGAGAGGGAGAAGAATGCATTGTGATGAAGATAGGGGAAATCCTGAAATATTTAGTATAGTTAATTCGGCGTGGGTCGTCTTACATGTTAAATGGTACACGCCAGTTTATCTTTATAATGGACAATAATAGATTGTACCGTCTGACAAAAATAGATGCGGGCGAAATAATAATAGAAATACTCAACTCTGGGGTAACGATGCAATCTTGAAATATTCTTGAAATATTTTGTTTTATCAACAATTGTTGGGGGATAATTATAGAATTTAATTGAATTAATCATCTTTTCATGTTCAGTGGATAATAATTGTGATGAATTAATGCTCTGCATGAAGAGGTGGAATTTAATGTTGTTTAATTGTTTTGAAAACACGACTGGGGGGGGGGGGGGGGTTTGGTGGGCTTTGGTTACTCTAAAGTGTTGAATTTCAATGTTTCAACAGAGGTATTATTGATAATTTTATTTGACAAGTCAGTGATACTGATGCAGAAGTATTTTTGTACTGATTAGTGATAAATTTCAGTGAAAAATATAGCTAAATCTCAAATTTCATTAAAAAATATATCTTTCTATGATTGCAGGTGGGGATGAAGTGCGTGTTGCGAGGGCGGGTAGCGGCCGGGAGACAAATGGACAATCCCGTATATTATCATCATCCCGTGCCGGTTGGTCAGTGTCATCTGTACCATCATCATCAACAACACCATCACCAACAACATCCCACCAAAGTTCGTCACAATGGAAGGATCGTATACCGATATCACCAGTATCATTACACCGTAATTGTCCCCCAATACCCCAGCAGTCAATTACTTCAGCCCAATTCAGTACGATTGCATCATCAGTATCACCAAAATCATCAAATCGCCAGGTTTTGTCGAACACTAGATGGCCGGAGCGTTTAGAACTCCGTGGAGTATCACCACTAATGTCAACAAATGGACAAAATACGCCGTCACGGCCACCCTCGTCGGCCTCAAGCGGCTCATCATCAACTAGTAATTTACCACGTGTACATGGACACGATCATACAAGACCATTACCACCACCGCGATTGCCTGATCAAATGGTACAACAACAAGTATCAACAATACCATTAACACCAGCACCATTAACAGCACCCCTAACACCACTGTCGTCATCATCATCAAGCAGTTTTAGATCACGTGTACCATTGACTAGTTCTCTGAATGACAGTTTATTGTCATCAACAACAAGAACCAGTGATAGAACACAAGTGGGTGAAGTTACACTGACAGTGCCACGTCCTGATGTTGAACGTGCTGTCAATGAATATGTAGAAACACCATTTCGACAGCCAACAGCAGCAACAACAACAACACCACCACCATCAACAACAACAACAACAACATTGTCAAGTCAAAAGTGTCTCAAGAGTGATAGGAGACATCATCATCATCATAATAATCATAATAATAATCAATCACATCAGCAAAAAAATGATACAACTAGACAACAGCACGGACGTAGACATCAACAGACATTATTGCAATCATCACCAAGTGGACCAGTGACAAAACAACCAGTGTCATTTACTAAAGAGCCAGCAAATAGTATTGGCACTGGTACAATTGGTATACGTTCTTCAAATGATCCTAGTCTATCGATAATGTGTGACTATTGTGGTAAATGCAGATGTGAATCATGCAGAGAGCCACCACCATTGCCGAGCCGTTGGTTATGCGATAATACGTGTTTTTGTTCAGCCGAGACTGCCCTTGATTATGCATCGTGTTTGTGTTGCGTTAAAGGATTATTTTATCATTGTGGTGATAATGGTAGTGGTGGTGATGATGAAGTAGCTGGTGGTAGTTGTGCTGATGAGCCATGCTCATGTACTGGTACAAGAAAAGGAGCAAGATGGGCATGTTTGGCAGCACTAACAATGGTATTACCATGTCTATTGTGCTATTGGCCATTGAAGGGTTGTGTTACAATTTGTGAGGCCTGTTATGCTAGACACGCTGCACAAGGATGCAGATGTGATCCTAATGCTAGGCATCATAATAATGATAACTCAATTGTCGTTACAAGAGACTCCAGGGATCCTGAAAAGAGACTGCTCGATCCTGTTACGCCGGAATTGTGAGATTTTTACCAATTTTTCCTTTCTTCCTTCTTTTCTTTTTTTGTTTTTTTTTTTTTTTTCCTCTAAGAACTAGTAAAATCTGTGAGGATTTTTGTTTTAAACGGAAAGTACCAAAGTGAGGATTTAATAAGAGTGGATTCTTTAAGTTGTGTGTATTTGATAAAAAAAGAGGAACAATCATTTTTGGGAGTTACAAGAGTTGCATTTAAGGGGGCAATTTGAGAAGGACTGTTTATTTTTCAATGCCCAAGTGTCTTTTTTTTTTCTTTTCCCCAACTTTTTCTTTTGTATTTATTATTTTTTTGAGGGACTCTGGGTGTAATGAGAACAGTGTGCGAGGGATATTTCTTTTTTTTTTTTTTACTAGGGAAAAATTTGAGAGGAAAAAAAAAGGATAATATAACGAGTCACACATACACACAAGTTAAAAATGTTTTTTTAAAAAGACAGAGACATGTACACGACACTTACAGCATAGATAGTGGTATATATTATAAATATATAAATAACTATATGATGCAAGGAAAAAATAAGAAACACGCAAAAACAAAAAATTAAATATATATTGTATATTACATTTGTATAAAGCAAACATAAAAAAAAAACTTTTCTACAGTTTAATTTATTCGTGGGCGTCGTCGATATGATGTGAGACCGCGGCAGGCTCCAGGTAGAGACGAAAATCAGTGGTTTTTTATTTTTAAATTGATAATTAAAGAAAAATAAAAATTCGGTGAATTCATCTGAAGGAAAATTGAAGAGCAATTGATATATCCGAATTTTTAGAATTTTTCTTTTTAAAGCCTGAAATGATAGAAATTGTATACAAACAATATAAAGGAAGAAACAAATTTGTCAATAAAAATTCAATTGTAATTTCAGGCAATGGAAAATAAGTGAAAAAAAAAAATCTGACAAAGGTATGAATATGTGACGTTGAAGAGAGCAAAGAAATAGTGGGTTTGACTTTATTAATTTTCTTTCCAGTATTATCTAGTCTTGTGAATGTTTCGTCGACGTGGGAAACGAGGAAGCAGGTTTTCCCTCATTGTAATTTTTAAAAAATTGTGCAAATTGATTGGAAAAAAACAGAAAAAATTGAAAAAAAAAAATTTAAGAGGGACAGCCTAGGGATTCGTCTCCTCTTGCACGTGGTATCGCCATTTTGTTTAAACATCTAATTAATATTTCTTTTTTTTTTTTTTTTTGTAATAATGGGAAAGCCTGTGTGTGTATGTGTGCATAAGAATGAAAGAAATGTTTACAAAGCAAAATAAATATATATATATATATATAAATTAGAGCACAATTTTGTTTTTCTAACCAACTTGTAATCTCTCTCGGGTTCGAGGAAATATTTATAATTGAAAAAATTAATTTAATAACTTATTCGAAAATTAGTTGAGAAGTTGAAAATTCTGAAAAATTAAAAAAAAAAGTGATGAAATTGAATTTCAAAAAAAAAAAAAAACGTGTTTTTAGACTCGAGCCAGATGTAGAGATGAGAAAAACACCAGGAAATAATTGAAATTAAAAACATCCGCATATACACACGAGAAATTTAAAAAATTTATAGGGCTTTAGAAAGTTGTAGATGTGAAACTGCAAGCAATGAAGACCTTTTCCATTATTTCGATGTAACTTCGTCTTGCAGTTTTAATTAAAAAATGTACCACAGACAAAATGCTAAAACTATACACTGTATGCGGACACATTGATGTATAAAGTAATAAAAAAAATAAAAAAACACGATGTTTAGAAGGAAAAACAATACAACAAATTAAGATAAATAGGTGTGATTGAGTGAATGACTGTGAGCGATAAAACCCAAGTTATTCAGATACAGTAAATTCAAAATAGGGAGTTGATTTTTTTTTTCTCTTTTTCAATAATACAAAAAAATTATCAACATCTGATAATTATTATTTTTTGCTGATCATTGATGGAATTATTAACAGCTGAAAATACATTTAAAGAAATAGAAACGAGACTCGCCGAACGAAAGAACATAAAAAACACCCCTTCACGTTTACGTTTAAGCCTACACGCTCTGTATATGTCTTGTAAATATATATTTGAAAAAATCGATTAAATAAAATTGTTATTATTGTTTTAAAAACACCTCAACATCAATTAATCAGTTTATATTTGTTTTTATATTTTACATTTGTCATTAAATCTTTAATTATCTCGATAACCAGAGGTATTAGAGAAATATCTCAAAAGAGACATTTTTTGTTGAAAATTTTATAAACTAAAAATATTATTTATTGACATTTTCTCCTAGAACCCCTCGTTTTCAAGATAAATCTTTAATTCAGATTGATATTCAAAATTGTTCATTGACGGTCATTAATATATTCATTAAAATCGATATCCCAAGAAAAAATTCCATTCATAAATCCTCGAATCTCATTAATATTCTTCAACCTCTTCAAAAAGTCTATTTTTCCTCCAACAAACATCAAGAACATAAAATAGACCATAAAAATATTCAGTCAAGACACAAACTCGCGTGGTGATGGAGGAGGTGAGAGGGGGGGGGGGGGGGGCAGTGATTCAGAAGACAACCGGTGAATCGTTTTAATGGATTTACGACCACACGATTTCCCCCACCACCTCTATATAGCCCGAGGAGAGACACCGTGAATGGAACTAGGGTCGTCGTACCGGGAGAACTCGGTTAATTATCCATCTCCTTTTATTCCAATATTTCTACCCCCACCCCCCCCCCCCCATACCTCCTCTCTTTCTAAAATTATTGTAATAATTTTTCGACTCTAATTCACCTCCTTAATACCTCCCCTCCACTCCACTTTATCTGATAATTCTAGATAAAATAAATTAAAAAATTAAATAAATTCTTGCATTTGAATTCTGATTGGTTACATGTTTTGATGATTCAATTATTGTAGAAGTTGAAAGTTTTGGTTAAAAAATAAAATCAATCATCATTGTAAAATTCATTCGCATTGAAAAATCAACGAGTGAAATGCTGCTTTTAGAATGAAACTCTGGTCTGTGAACGGATGTGACGTGGCACGTTTGTCCATAGAGTTCTCTCTTGGTTAGTATCAATGAGTGCAAGAGAGAGGGATAATTTTCTCTAGAGGAAAAAAAGGAGAAAAAAGTGCGACAGACCGTGAGACATCATAGTGGGGGCACTCGGTGGGATAGAGAGAGAGAGAGAGAGACGGCGGAATGGTATCGTCGGGTGAGAGGAGAGGGGAGGACAGAGAGTGGGACCACCGGAAACGCCAGTTAGGCGAGCGGGCTGCATCCGCCCGACTTGAGAATGGATCTAATGCCTCTCTCGTGTTGATGCCTCTCGATTCACTTTGCTGTACACAACTTCAACGCTTCAACATGTTTATCAATCAAAAAAACGGAAGAGGATGGGGGTTTAATTCATTTTTTTTTTTTCGTGAGAAAAATTATTTTGTTTATTTTTTTTTTTTTTTTGGAGAGGTAATTGGATTTTTATAATTATTGGGATTTTTTAAAATATTATTGATTATTTTTTAATAAAAATTTTGATTGAAATTTCATTTTTGACTAATATCTCGAGATGCAAGGGTGATAGAGAAATTTCATTAAATATCTTTTTTGTGGAGTACAATAAAATCTACAAAAAATGTATCAACAAAAATTTTTCCATCTCCCTTATATTCAGATATATTTGCCAAAAATTGATCTATTTTCAATTGAATTTGACGACAAAATTGTTTATCAGTTAAAAAATGAAAATTGTCAGATAATAAAAACAATTTTTGTCTCCTGGCAATTCAATAAATTTCCCTGAATTTACTCTCAGTTACATTAACACCGAGAAGAAAGCATTGGAATACAAGGAGAAGGTGGGTAAGAGTAGACTCGATCGACCGAGGAGAATAAAGCGACCAAGTGAGAGGGGGGGTAGAAGGGGGTTACCGTTCACGGAAATGCAATTCTTCGAACAAACCGCTCGAGCCTCACCGCGTGGCCTCAAGAACCCCACTGACAATGCCCCGTGACGTCTCCTCAATCCATGCTGAATCCATTAAGCAAAAAGGACTGAAAGAGAGTAGAAAAAAAGAAGAAAAAAAATGCACGAAAAATATAACACAATTTATTTTTTCCCCTCAATCGACAACCGGAAGTCAGTAAAATGGAGATTTCATCGATGTAGAAGAGTCGAGGGGCTTATTCCCACGGGCAATCCCCACCCCTTTGATCTCTTCCCCCTCCCCCTCCTTCCTATCATCTCCTGTTTCTCTCCATTTTTTTTTTTTTTTTTCCGTCACTGAGACGACTACTGTGTACTCTACACCGGAAGTCACACTATTAGCCCTGGAATTCGACCCCATGATCATCATCATCCCCCCTCCTGTTACCCCTATCCATTAAACACTAATTGGAAACTCATTTATGTTCACACTGCGCGCACCTGTCCTTGATTCTATCTGAGATGAATTTTTTTTTTTGCTTCTTTTCAGAAAATGAAAATATTTTCAGTCATTTATTTATGATTCTTAAATATGAATGAGAGGGGTAAAAGTATGGAAATTTTAATGTAACATACGCAAAAGTTGTCTCTCGATGTATAATCCAGGAACGTGGTAGTTATTAAGTAGCGGATGCGACGGGCTAAGAATAAGAAGAAAGAAAAATAACCGACTCCTCTCTCACTCGCACTTACGTGACCGGAAGTTGTAGCCCTCCTTGACTCGTTCAGCCGATCGTTGGCATCATTCTTCAGATAGTCCCTCCGGGTTTTTAGACTGTTGATGATAGACAATGACAATGGCCTTGTCTATGGTATTTCGTTCGGGTGATTTTTTTTTTTTTTTTTTTCTTTGGGTCTTTCGTGGGTTTGCTTACGTCATTGGAGATTTGAGGTCTGTTTGGTCATTAAACTCTGGTGAATGGGTACAAAATTGTGGGTTTAGAGACAATTAATATCATCTGATTGTAATTTTTTAAATTAATTATTTATTAATGATTTTTGAATAATTCTTGTGAATGAATTGTAGAAAAAAAAAAATTGCATGAATTCTTTTTTAATTGATCACTTCCTTTATCGTTGACTAGTGTGAACAAAGCACATGAATAATGAAATATTAATTCAACAAATGGAGTTATTTCTTCAATTATCCAACGATGAATTATTATTCATTAGACCAAAATCTCTGAAACGTAAATAATGAAGAAATTCCAACAGCGTACAGTCATAAAACCGATTGCTTAAAAAAAAATCATGTGGGCGTTATCCTCTCCCCTCTTTTTGAGCAGAAAAATCTCAATGGAATACATTCATTACGTCTCAGCAGACAATTAAAAAAAATGGAATAGTTTTATTTGGAAAATTGAACTTTTTACTGAATAAAATGGAGAAACTCTCGATTAATTTATTATTTTGGAAATTGTGGAGATGAGATGGCCGTGCGGGCCAACGCAAGTTTAGTGTGCGAGAGGTTCCAAGTTCGAATCCCGGCTTGGGCAGTGAATTTCTGAAGTATTCGTTTCCTTGATCTTTGATATTCAATTTGAGGAAAACAAACTTTATTATTTTGGAAATAGCTTTGAAATTAATAAGTTTATGAAGAAATGTCAAAAGACCTTATTTATAGTCCGTTAAATTATCTACAAAAAATGTCTCTTGATGAATTCTCCTAAACCTATCCGTTCTAAAGATATTCACAATCTAATAGAATAAGGAAAAATTTCGCTAAAGATTCAGTTTTTCTTCAATATTTCGTAATCCAAGGCAGATACCGAAATTTCTACAGATACCTTTTTTGTAGCACTCAAAGTACTCTACAAAAAAGGTCTCTACAAAAATTTCCGTATCTCCCTCAGATTCAAAGATATCTGACAAAAACGTGCATCAAGAAAATTCCTCAATCCCCAATTACAAAAAAAAAGCCAATAGACCTCGAATTTTTCTCATGTTTGTACCAAAATAATCAATAATCCTTCCAGGACCATAAAACCCCCTAAAAGAGTCTCTCGACGTCAAAATAAAAACCCTAAGAAAATTAATAAAACGCATCAACCGATTCTGAAATCCACCCACGAGGTGCTACGAGCTGGTTTGCTTCGAGTTCACGCGTCTGTGCGTCCACCGATGGTCACAACGATGGAGGGGGTGGGGGGGATCAGTGGGACTAAAATGCAGAAGAGGAGGAAGGGGGGCATCAGTGCGTGGGTGTTTCCGGTGGACCGAGGGAACCCAGAGGGCACACACGGTGGAGCAACGAAGATAACAAAAAAGGTGATCAGGGAGAGACACAACAAGTGTATAGGTTCGTTCAGCAGGGGAGAGAAGCGTTTGGACCGGAAGCTGTTAGTTGTTGCTGCCACGAAAATATCAGCGTTCATTTCGCAATAGTCCGACTGTTTGGTTCTTTGCTGGGTTTAATATAGAAACGAGTTGGGCGCATGCCTCAATGCAAAAACATGAATGTTTGTATGTAAGTTTTGAAAAATCGTGGCCTATGTAAACTTGTGGAGGGGGGGGGGAAAGAGGGGGAGGCCTCTTGTTTTTTCGCAATATTGCGAATTCTACCGGAAACTAACGTGCCTTCAATGAAATTTAACGTTTGCAGTATTTTGAAGGTGAATATAAGTCATTCTTTGGTGGCATGACGTCAATAAATATGTGGTAATTATTTTTCTTCTTTGGTTTGATGTAATTCATTGAGAAAAATCTCTCATTCTAATTTTTTTAACGAATTTAACGATTTTTTTTACACTTTTTAAATGATAATTTGATGTTTTTATTGTTTTTTTTTTTTTTTTAATGAAAAAAATAATATTTCGTTTTTTTGGAAAAAATAAAAATTATGGAAATATTGAAGTAAAAATGTAAAATTGAATTTTTGAAATGAAGATAAATGTGAAAACATCTCAATAACTCAAAGAAAAAAAAATGAAAAAATCATCTCCTGTCACGAATAATCAACCCCATGATTTTAAAATCCGAATAATTTTCGAAAATGACCCGATCATTAAAAAAACCCCCCTCGAAACAACCCCCTAACCCCATATTCACTCATCCCAATAATTTAAATTCACAGAGGAAGACTTTTGTCTCAATTAAATAAATAAATCCCCAAGAAGAAACCCATGAAAATGGCATTTTAATGATCCCCAAAAATACTCCATCATTTATCGTGCATTTAAATCCTCCTGGATCCTCCCAAAAAGGATCTCCAGGTCATAACGAGAGACTTAATGACGAGTGATTACCGTTGAAAAAGAGACAAAAACCGCAAATGATTAATTTCCCTTTGTTTCACAAGAAAACAAAAAAAAAAAACACCATTGATACAATTCCCAGAAGACGACATAAAATTGAATGACACGGATATGACAATCATTCTCTTTCATTCTTCAACAAACATTAAAAAAAAAAAAAAAATTATTGGTAATGGAGTTGCTGTTGATCAATAAACCGACTATCGAGACGTAACAAGACTATAAAATCATAAAAAAAAAAATTATCGCGGAATTACAAGATCGAGAGGGGGAGGGGAGGCATTGAAAAAGAAGACGTGGAGGAAGACAATGGCTTCCGTTTGGATTCCATCGGCCTCAAGGAGCTGTACCCGCAATTCAAGCTACGTGGCCTGAGTTCTTTAATAACACTCAATGGAATCTCCACTCATACGGGCCTCAATCCCTCTCCCACCCTTTGGGCTCCATAATCTATCTCTAATTTTTCTTCCTTCTAATACGTACCCGGAAGCGAAGGAGATTGTCATCGTGCACGATTATTAATTCAAATAATAATACTAATTAGAAAATCATATGATGAAATGATGAAATTTTGGTCTTGAAAAAATTTTTTTTTATGTCTTTTGTGGATTTATCAGTAATTTTTCTTGGGGTTTGGATTTTTTTTTGCGGGGGGGGGGGGGGATTGGTGAAAAAAAAATTTGCTGCGTAAGATTCCACGAATATATTTTTTTATCTCTCATTTCAACGCCAAAGGAATTTCTTTTTTTTTTTTCTTCTTCTTTATTCGTCTTTTTATTGTACTCTGGCTGGTTTTCCTCCTTCTCCACCTCTCTTCTCCGAGGGGGCCAGGTGTGCACGTGGGGAGACCCGCTTCACGTCGCCCACGCGTATTCCAGAGAACCTTTAACCAATCTTTTACCACTCTTTGCGATTATTTCTTTGGAGAGTGAATATTGTTGAGATGAATTTTTGGGGAAATCATTGAATTCATAGTTTTGTTTTATTTTTTTAAGAAATTGAATATGATTAAAAAAAGAAAATTCTGAATTAAAAAAAAATGTCTAAAATTTTTGTAATAAAATCAATTTTTTTTAAAAACAAATAAATAAACAATTCATTTTTCGATTTTGCAAAAAAAAAAAAAATTGCTAATTTTTTTTTGGCTAAAAATATTGAAAAATTCAACAATTCCTTAATTTTATAATTTCATGCAATTTATTGTCGCAAAAGCATTTTTTTCCAGTCAATAAATGAGAAATAAACGTGAATTTCGAGGTAAATATGCATTAGTCTTGGACACGGTTTACAAGTACAAACACATGAGAAACCATTTGACGCACAACACGCACTTGGGAGTCTTGAGATCACTGAAGGAACGAAGGGAACGCTTGCGTGTAACGCATGACCTTGTCAAGGTCACGCCAGTTACCGGAGAACAATGCCCAGGTGTAATAAACCTCCCCAATCATCAACAAAAATCTCGTTTTATATTACATTATTCCCTCCAGATTTCATCAATAAAAACTACCCAATTCATAAATTTGCTCCTCAAAAATGAATTTTAAAAACCAAAAAAAAATTTTACTTTTATTCAGTTAAAAAAAATTAATTAAAAATAGGAAAAAAAAATTATCTAAAATATAAAATTAACTCTACCCCCTGTAATTAATCCCAAGTTCGAAGATCAACTCATCATCATTTTTCCCCTAATTACGTCAAACATGTAGTTACTGAAGTCGGCAAAAAGTCCCTTTCACTCCCTTAACATCTCCTCACCGCAATTCTTATTCCCCCCCCCCTTCCCCCTCATCTATATATAGAGTAAAGGCATTTGTCTTCCCGTCAATTGTCACCAATTTCGTCTTCTCGTCACTCTTGCCATCAACTTTATTGTCTTGCCTCTTGTCGACTGTTATCCAACCTCCTGGTGTCCTTCTTCCACCAATCCAGTGGATAAATTGTCTCTCTCTTTCACTTGCATTTATCAGCTACGATCTTGGGTATCAGTAAGATTTTTTTATTTATTTATTTATTTTCAACTGTCAACTTAATAAAAAAAAAATTAAATAATTTTGTTTTTCATTAAAAAATTATTTAAAAAAAAAAAAATAAAAAATTAAATTCTTCCCTCTCTCTTTTAACTCTCTATTCCACATCCTCCTCTGAATATTTCGTTAACTTTTTTATTCCCCCATAACTTGTTTGTCTTTATATTCTACTCTCCATATGGCTAAAAATGCACACAGTACAAGAAGCGTAACGGAAGCGTGAAAAAGTGCACAGGAGGCTTCTCATCATGAAGAAAGAGTAGTGAAGTAGGGGGAAGGAAAGGAGAGTGGAGAGATGAGGAGTCGCCTGCTTCCGCGCTGGGGAAATGATGATCCGTTAGGTCGAGCAACGGTCACGTACACGAATACCCTTCAACAAACAAAATCATTTAAGAGTCATGTTACTATTTTTCAGGGACACAATTGATCAAATTATTCATATTTTTTAATTATTTTTACACTTCAGATTTTTAGGAAATATCTCGGAATCTGAGGAAGATATCGAAATTTTGGATAAGATCTTTTTTCTAAATCTTATTTTTCTCTATAAAAAAGGTCTCTACAAAAATTTCGTTATTTCTCTTTGATTACGAGATATTTTCCAAAAACTAATTTTCCATCAAAATTGCAGAGAAAATTTTTGACAGTGAATTTAATTATTTTATTTTGTGCTTCTGGCATTGAAAAAAAAAAACCATTGTCATTCTTTTTTATGCCCCCACCCTCTTCACCCTGTAATTGAAGTTGATATTGTAGAAACGCGTGCAGAAAAAAAAATTCGCATGCCCATCACGTTGTTCCTGTCGCAGTGAGCACATATACACGACAAAACGCGGCTTACATAACGTATTTTGACGACCCCAGAGTTGTTCCCCTCGTACCACCTCACTCCTTCCACCCAATGTGTATATGTCGGCTCCCCTCATCTCTGCAACTCTTTCATTTATTATTTCTCTGCTTCACTCGTTAATAATTCATTTCAACAATTATTTTATAAAATGAAAATAAAAAATAATTGTATTTATTTAATAAATAATTATGAAAAATTGATGATATTTTTCCTAAATACGAAATTATCTCGGAAACGAGTGATTTTAAGAGGAAATATCGAGAGATCTTTTTTGTAGGTGATGGAATTTTCAAAAAAAAATGTCTCTTGACATTTTCTCCTAAAATCATTCATTCTCGAGATAATTGAATCTTTAACAAAAAATAAACTTGATCTATTAATTTTTTCACTCCAATTATCCTCCTAATTTATTAAATAATCAATGGAAATAATTTAGTTAACAAAGAAAATATTAAATTTTTCGTTTAAAATATAAAATTTAACCACTTTTTTATGACTCATGTAAAGAGCGATCCATTCATGCGGGGGTAAAGGGAGAGGGTACTATATGCTGTTAACTCGCCTTTCCTTTGCATAATACAAACAGGGCAAGTAACATGTATGCACTAGAGTAGTGTAAAATCATTGCCTCGAGTTGACTTCTATATATACGCCACTCTAATTTCCCCCCTGTTCTCCTCCAATGTACGTGTTTCTCTTGGTGGAGGGCTCGTCCATGCGGCTTCACTCCACAATTGTTTTTTTACTTCATAAGTATTATCATTTTTTTATTCATCTTGGTTTCATTGTATATGTGCGTGGACAGTCCCACTCCCTGTGGGCATGTGTGTACATTAAACTAGCTGGTGTTACGCCTTTGACATTACCTGATTCTGTGGTATATATTTTTTTTTTATTATTAGCACGAAACCATTGGTTTATACAGCAAGTGTGATATATCTGTAACTAATCGTAAAATTGTTCATAAATCATGTCAATTATTCGTAAATATATTTTTAACATTTTCAATCAATTGTGATTGAGCTTTTGGGACACATTTTCACGTTTATAGTAGTATTTTACTGATAAAGTCCTCCTCCAGTAGCAGAAATTAATTTACTCTAATTTCAAATTTTGTGATTTTTTTTTCAATTATATTTTACATTTTAGGGTCGAATTTTTTTTTTCCATGCTCTTCACATCTGATGATATAATAGTAAAAAATAATAGTGAAGGAAACGAGATATTTAATCGATCTTTTTTGTGAAGTAAAATTAAATTTTGGGAAAAGGATTTCATTGAAATTTTGCTGCCAAGTGCACCATAATTATGATTCTTTCTCGTTCTCTGCTCAAATATTTATTTTCCCATAATTCTTAAAATCATCAACAGATTTTGTCGTACACTGTCTTCATTTTCAGCGTCACTGGGACGCTTCAGTCAAGTGGAATCACTGGTTTTGTTGACTTCATATTTACACTCTGTCCTTGTGGTTTTCTGAAAAAATAAAAAGAAAGAGTTAATTTCTCAATTTATATTAATTCACAATTTTCTGAGAATTTTTTTAGTGATCAAGTTAGAAATTTGATAAATATTTCTGATTAAAAAATGAGATTAATTGATGTAAACACGAATTGTTTACAGATGATGAAACTATGAAATTATTTACAATTTTTTGCCGAATAAAAAATGGTTAAATTCACTATTTTTTGTTAAAAAAAATAAAATAATGATTATTGGAGCAATTTGTAACCTCAAAATGACATTTCCACTCGAAAATCATCAGATGAATCAATCAAATTAATTATAATAATTATTCCATCATCTCCTTACCATTTTTCCATTGAAGTTTCTCGTTTCCTCATTGAATTATTCATGATTTTTCAACATGTTTACTCGATTTTCAAGTATTTCTGACTGACTTACACCTGTAAACACGACGAAACGGAGCAAGGGTCAGGTTAGGTGTGGGGAGGGGGTAATGTGGGGTAAATCGGACCTGCCATGTATGATATCAATAATTTTTTATTTCACATTTTTCTTTTATTTTTTCAAGTAATTCAATGGAATTTTCATCTTTTGAAGATTTTCTGTTTTTAATTATTGAAACAAAATTTTTTTTTCTGCTTAAAAAAATAATTAAACATGTGGAAAATCATCGGTTAGAAGTCTCGTAAAATATTTCAACTGTTTTCTAATAACAGAGCAATTATCTAAAATTCTATTATGTAATCACAAATATTTTGCCAGGGCCCCGCCTTCCATGAACCAATTCCAAAATTCCCATAAATGGGCATAAATTGAAACCACAGAGAGCACATTCACGGTTTCAAGAATATTCCGCCCACATATAGAGTACTAAAAACACCAAAAGAAGACTGGAAGATACTTCTCCAGAATTCCCAATTATGACGGTATTTCCGTGAATTATCTCGATAAAGACTGATCCTACGAAAAAATATTAAAAGGCCTTTTTTATTGGAAATTTTCTCAGCTACAAAAAAGGTCTCTTAATATTTTCTCCTCAAATCAAGTGTTTCCGAGATGTCAGCACAATTGATAAAAATTTTGAAATTAATTTTAAATCATTATAATTGAAAAAAAAAAAATTGTTGAATAAAAATTATGAATTGTTGGCCTTTAATTCAACTGCCACCTCTCCCCTCATTTTTCAATGAATTTCAAGATTCGATGCATTGAAATATCAAATCAATAATTCAAATTACATCAGGATTAATTTCTCCCACATTTTGTGCTAATTCCATTCCACCCACTGGCGAGACTATAATAAACCGTGTAATGCGATTTCATCCATTATTTTTTTTTATTCAATAATCGGTCGACGATCCACTTCAGTATTAAAGCGCTTCCGATTCGCTTCCCCGGATAATCATCTCGTCTACGTCGCAGGACTCGTGGAATCAATGGAAACGATAGGGTGGGAGGATGCAGAAGCCCTCGAGATTAAACTGAAATAACTCTGACATCCGGCGAAATTGTAGAAACCCATTCGATGACTTTTCAACGGATGTTGCCATTTTCGGAGGTACTTCCGGTTGAATTGAATTACTTCCGGTATTCATAGTATTTTTAATAAAACAAACACTACTACTAATTTTTAATATTATATATTGATAATAAAAAAAGAGATTAATCAAACTAAAATATATCGATTAATGAATTATTCTTCAGCACATGATGAATTCATAAAAAATAATTTTTGAATCATTTTTTCATAAAAATAAAATAAATAATTAATTTAAAAATAATTCACAAAATAGCAAAATTCAATTTTATTTTCAGTAGATAAAGAAATTTATTTTTCAGTGTCTTTCTTCTCTGCCGGTAGAGGCACTTCCGGTCTCTCGAAGATTGGCGCATGCGCAGTATTTTTAATCTCTTCACGGAATAGCCAAGATGGTGAGTGGTCACGTCAGTGAGAAAAGTGGATAAAAAATCCGTTAAAATCCGGAACATCTTGTAATTTATTTATAAAAATAATCATCAGAATAAATTAGTGAAAATTGCTCTTTGAAATAATGAAAAAATTTACGAGGAAGAGATACTTATTTGACATTTCACAAAGTTTTTTCTCCAGACGTAACAGACCCGTTAACGCGTGTAAACATAGTGATGAATAATGTGATTTTATTAATTATTTTCAGTCCACACACAAGAAGAAGACTAGGAAGCTTCGTGGACACGTGAGTCATGGTCACGGTCGTATTGGTAAGTGTTTTTAATTTATTAATATCTTTGAGAAATGTTTATGAATTTTTGGGTTATGTCTGGCACTCATGAGGTTATTCTTTGAATGTTAGGCAAGCACAGGAAACATCCTGGAGGTCGTGGTAATGCTGGTGGTATGCACCACCACAGAATCAACTTCGATAAGTACCATCCTGGATACTTTGGAAAGGTAATATTCATTTTTTCATGTTTTTTTCATACTTGAGTTACTAATTCAATCTACAAACACGTTCTCACATTTCTTAGTGACAAATTTGATTAATTTTTGTAATGAAAATGAAATAATTCAGTCGTTAAATAGTCAATAATAACAATTTTATTTTTTACGTGTCATTAAATGTGAAATTATCTCAGTAATGAGTGCTTGCAGGAGAAAATATCAAGAGACATTTTTTGTAGGAAATTTTCTGGAATACAAAAAAGATCTCCTGACATTTCTTCCTAAAGTCACTCGTTTTCGAGATAAATCCTTATTTACTGTCAATTTTGAATTTGAGTTATTACTTCGCTTTTAGGTTAAGTTCTTTCATCAATAACTTTGAATCTGAGGGAGGTAGCGAAATGTCTATAGAGACCTTTTTTGTAGATCTCAGTGTGCCTTACAAAAAAGGTCTTTACAAAAATTTCGCTATCTCTCTTAGATTCCGAGATATTTCACAAAAATTGAGAGAATTTTCTCTTTTATATGTTGATAATTGTAAAAGATTTGTTTATTTTTTATTAATTCAAATTTTCTAACTCCAGCTTGGTATGAGGAACTACCATCTTCGTAAGAACACCAAGTGGTGCCCAGCCCTCAACCTGGACAAATTGTGGACCCTAGTGTCTGAACAAACAAGATTAAAATACAAAGATGCAACCAACAACAAAGTACCTGTTATCGATCTGACGAAAGCAGTAAGTTTTCCTCATTTATCATCAAGTCTTCAATTATAATAGGCTATTCACATTAGAATTCATTTTAATGCATTTTATTCAATTTTTTAAAGGGATACTATAAGCTTTGTGGAAAGGGACGTCTTCCCAAGCAACCAGTTATCGTTAAGGCTAAGTTCTTCAGCAAAACTGCCGAGGATAAGATCAAGGCTGTTGGTGGTGTCTGCGTACTCTCCGCATAAATCTCCAGTAAGTCCCAATTTCTTCATTATTATCAATCCTTTCTTTTCCTGTTTTTTTTTCCAAATTTTCACTGAAGTGATTGTTAAAATTCAAATTATCTTGATAACCAGTGATTTTAGAGAAAAATGTTGAGACATTTTTTGTTGTAAATTTTGTACGCAACAAAAAAGGTCTCAAAATCACTTGTTCTTAAGATAAATAGATTATTGACAAAAAATTTCATTTTCATGATTTTTATTACCATTTCTCATTTTTGAATGATTGATAAGGACCGGGCGGTCTGAACAGTGCGTACAACACTGTTTTCTCCTGTTGATTGTGTTCACTAACTGATTTTATCGCAATAATATTTCCTTTTTAACGAAAAAATGGATTATATCGTCTAATAAAAATTTACTTTTTGTTACAGGGAGTGCTACAACTATCTACTCGGTAAGATGATCCTCCCAAATGTTTTTAATTGTCAAATAAATAATGAAAGTCGAGGAAAAATATAACTTGATGATATGTGAACGGGCGGTCTGAAAGTGCGTACAACACTTACCCCCTGTAGATTCGTTCTTAACTGATTTTAATATTTTCCATTTTAACAAAATCAAATTCATCTTTATCGAGAGCTTTTCCTGTTGATTAATTTTTTAAATGATTTCTAGGAATCGGAGAACTAATCCGAGATATGTACAATTACCAACGATGTACTCTTCTTAATAAAAATGAGAAAAAATTCAAAAAAATTGTTTTATTTTATTGGAAAAAAAACAACAAATAGTTTTATCGATTTTTATTTCCTCTTTCATAAAAAAAAATTGAAACATTTAAATTATAATTTTTAACCTACGTGAGGGGGTGGTGGGGGAATTTGCATGCCACCAGCAAGTAGGGCTGGCGGAGGGGGTGGCATTGAATGGAACATGGGAGGTCTTGGTGGAGGAGGTACAGGCATCATTGGAGCTTGCATTCCACCTCTGATCAGAGGAACTGGAGGCGGTGGTACTTTTCCTGATGGTTTTTCATTTTTGAATGCAAATTGAAGGAAAAATTGCTTTGTATCTTTGTTCCAGTGAGTCCAGAATTTTCCTTCTGCTTTTTCTACTTCTCTAGATGGTACCTGAATCATAGAATCAGGGAATTAAATTGAGTAATTCAGTGGTGAATGACTAGAAAAGGGTAAAACAAAATTTTCAGCTACAAAAAAAGTCTCTTGACATTATTTCCTTAAATCTCTCCTTTTCGAGATAATCTCATATTCAAGAAAATAAAAATGTCGTAATCAACTAATTTCACTTTTTTCACTATTAAATTGTTATTTAGACAAGTTCAATAGTTCAATATGTACAGAAACAATTTTCAGAGTTTCAAGAATCATGAAAGAAAGAAATAAAATATACCTTAAATGCAATAGTTTCATAAGGTTCAGCAGCAAACAAAAGATACTGCCATTTACGATCGGGAGGTTCGACTCTCTGTTCATAAGCAGACATAAACCTGTGTCTGGGTATGATATTGTCAGCTACTTCAGGATAATCCACTTGAAACAATAAACTCTGCTGTCCAGTCTCTGGATCCCTCTGCTTCGTTACTCGATACCCAGGTCTTCCAATTTTAACGAATTTCTTGGGTTCAACTTTTGGTTTTTCTGGAGCAAGTGTCTGGGGCGCTTCTTTCGCCTCTTTAGCAGCTCTCCTAGCTAAATTAGCCTGATGCTTCTTCCCCTGAGTGTGGGCTAGATAACTACCTTCGTTGTTGTGCAGAGTCAAACATAATTTACATTCGTACGAGCCCAAGTGATTTTTCATGAAGTAAGGGTCTTTGTTGAGGTCAATTGTCTCCAGGGCAAGCTGTCGGAGACGCTCTCGACGGTCTCGATTACTCTCTGACCATGAGGCAACACCTCCACCACCGGTTTTGCCTCCTGGACGATTTTGAAAGTCCATTTTTTATTCTGGAAACATGAAAAATGAAATTTGAGTTTTTAAATATTCAAATATCTTGATAACTAGTGGTTTCAGAGGAAAATATCAGAAGACTATTTTTGTTGGAAATTTTGTCAGCTACAAAAAATGTCGTAGGACATTTTTTGATTAAATCACTCGTTTTCGAGATAAATGGAGAATTCGATGAAACAGTCGAATTTGACCTATATCATGATAATTTTTTACTTCATTAATCAATCAATTTATATTTTTATAAATTTGTTATTTCAATTTCATCATAAACAGTAAAAGATTCAATAGTTATTGTTTTTGACTGCAAATTATCCTCCAGAGAATAAATTTTGGAGGTTACATTGACCCTCCAGTTGTTTATAACCCACAAAATGATGATTTTATTCATAATTATTGAATAAAAAATAAGAATAATGATTTAATGGATTATAAAAGATAGTTAATGAGATTTTACTCACGATAATTATGTAAACCAGAGCACGAGACAATTTTTGAAGTAAAAAAAACTCCGAAACGTACGCCAAACTCTTTACAATCAGTTCTCAACTGAGTTTTCATGAAGCGACTGTCAGAATTCTGTCCAGTCGATAATTTATCAAATGAGATAATTCAAAAAAATTATTAATTTACAGCAAATAAATAAACACATTTTTATTCTCAATTTTTTTTATTTCCCCAGAAAATCTCTGAAAACTCTGTTTCCAGATGAATTAATTCATATTTACAATTTCTCTTTCAATTTTTTTTTTTTTTTAATATTCCAATATCACGAATTTGTTTATAATTAATAATTATCGAATATTGGATCCAATGACAATTGATTGTACATTTGAATTATGAGTATTTTGAAATTATTTATATCCTAAAAATTCTAAAAACAATTTCCTCAGTTCCTCAATTATTATAAATAATTTATCATAAATTATAACAATTTAGAAAACCAGAATCTCAGACTCAAGTTTCATTTTTTTAATAATTCTCCACCAGTAATAATAATTGATAAATCCTCTCACAATGATTTCAACAATTCTTAAAAACCCAATTTTCCCGCCCTCTCGTCATTTTTAAATTTCCTCTAAATAAAATACTTAAAAAAATCCCTGAATACCCTCTCCTCACCCAAATATTTCCCTAAAAAGCCCATTCCACCCAAAGAATCCTCAAAATCAATAAAATAAACATCTCCATCTAAAAAGATAATCCATAATTCTCGAAGAATGTATTCTGCCTTTTAACATTAGCCCTGTACTCCTCAAAAACATTATAAACCTTTCCCCAAGCAAGATGATGATTATAAACCTTGAGATTTCTAGCCTCATGGCTTCTCAGAATATCATCCATGTGTTTTCCTTTATGATCATAATGAGAAAATTCATTATAAAAGCCAGATTTCCTGTAAATATGATCAGCACCAGCAACAGCAGGACTAAGAAAGTACTCAACTGAGTAATCCAATATGACATTAGTTGCACATATGTAATTACTGAATTCAATTGTATCATATACAATTCCAGGATTAGCCTGTGGAGCAAGTGTCAATATGTGTCCAGTGATATTGGTCCTTCCATGGTACATGAGATGTGTATTCTCCACTGGAACCCAAATGCTGCTGGTTGGATTCAATGCTTTACCCATGTGAAAAGCAATAGCAGTACTGATGGATCTCCACTCGTTATGTTTGAAGAATATTTCCCCACTGATTGTGTACACTGCAGCCCTCAGCATGTCAGGTTTATTGAAGCTCTCGTCCTCGGACAAATCCATGGAAATATCCACTGTAATGTCGTAAAGACCCGATCTACACTTTGACATCTCCTCTACAATTGTCTCTGAGTTTGTTGAAGTTGAAGACACACTTCCGAGAAAGGGGTAAAGGAGATCTTCTTCTTCAGTTGAGACTTGTGATAATGGTCTTGAGCTGGATGATGAAGAGTTTAATGCAGTTGAGTCTGTGTCAGTGAAAGAGTAGTAGGTGAGATTTGATGTTGAGGAGGAGAATGAATCGTTTGCAGCCATTTTTTTGGAGGTAAAGAGACCTTTTTGGTCAGATTTGTTCACTCAATATTCAGTTTATTATTCAGAGCTGTGAAATCATTATTTTTTGGTTAGATTCGTTCACTTTATCCACTTTGTTATTTGAAACTGTCGATTTTTAGGTTTTTTTTTAACACAAGAAAGTATCAATAAACACTTGGAGAGTGTTTTTTCACTTCAGTAATGAACACAGATCGATTAATTTCTATTTTATGACAAAGAGTTGGAGTTTACCCTTTTGAGGAAGGATTTGTTTACAAATGGTTTACGCTTTTTGGTGGGAGTTTTTATGATTTGACAGTCACTGTTTTACCATAGGAAGGGGGTGATCAGAGGGAACGCGGAATGCGGAGTGAATTTTTTTCTCATTGTGTTCATTTGTCTATATTGACTCAATTTATTGAAATAATACGAAAATTGCAGAGAAAGTCTTGATTTTTAAATATCAAGTCTTCAATGAATTCTTGAAATTTTATAAATTCAAAGGTAAGCACTCAAAATTGAGCATAAATCATCAATCATGGATTCACTAATTCAATTGTAAAGGTTACCCACTGTTCATTGCTAGTTTTGTTGAACAAATACAATCGTTTAGATGGATATAAATTACGGGAATTCCCCCATTACTCACTGATAATTATACAATAACTCTGAAACGTTGATAATCACATTTCATCGACAAATTTTCAAATTAATGATTTTACTGTATTTATACTCGAGAATTGAGAATTCAACACCAATTCTTTCCTCACAGCAAGTTGAAGATATTTTTAAAGAAAAAAATTTATTTAAAATGCAAGCACCCTTCAGTTGGAAAGAGGTTTGGAGCCTATGGAGTTGATGAGACCCCTCAGGTGGAGAATATGAAGCAGAAAATCATAGAAATGATTCTTGAAAATAGTAGAAGACAAAAGATGGAATTAATTCAAGTTCTGGAGGACCTTTAGCGTTTCCACAGGCAAAAAAAATACTATCAAAACTATCAGAAGGGATGAAAGACAGCAGAGGGAATAATAATAGAGTTGGAACAATTCAGTAGTGAATTGGTAAAACGGTTTAAGTCGATTTCATCCTAGGATCAGTTTTTGATGGATATCGTCGAATCTATGGGAGATAGATACATTTTTATATAGACCTTTTTTGTAGCTCTCATTTTACTCTACAAAAAAGGTTTCCATGAAAATTTCTCCATCTCCCTTAGATTCTGAGATATTCATCGAAAATTGACATCAGGATAAAATTGACTTAAACCGTTTTACCAATTCACTACTGAATTGTTGAAAGAGGATTTGATATCTCAGGAAGCGATTCACCATAGAAATATTGATTTTTTTTGGTAACAAATTCAATTTTTATAATGCCCCCTCACAATGAAATAAATCGCAGAAGATGGTGTTATGTCAGAAATACTTTCCCAGAAATAACCTTCATAAATCAAATGTTTAAATGACAGGAAAATGTCTCAGATCACTAGATTCAAAGCTGGAATTTAGAACCCAATTAATTGAAGGTTGATTGATAAATAATTAATAGAATTCGAAAAACACCCATTAACCAACTCGTTCCCTTTTTAGCCTAACCTTGCGGTCAATAGCATGGACGGGAAGATAATTTCGATAGGATGCACAAGGATTTTATTAATGAAAAAGATGATTTAAATTTCTTTTTATATTTTTGACAAAATGAAATGAGTCTACAAAAAATGGTTATGGTTGTAACTTACGTGACCAATTTCGTTGATTGGTTTGACTTACGCTGTTTGCTTTTGACAATTAATTCGAGATTTTAATTGATTACAATAATTATTATGACAATTTATCGTTTAAATATTTGATTACAATTCAAGTAAAAATCATGAAAGATTTTCCTTAATTGAAATAGGAATCATGAAAGATCCCACTCTTGAGTAGAATAAGTCTAGTAAGACTTTTATCAAAATGAAGTTATAAAAAACTCTACATAAATTCGAATTGAAATCGAATGGATAAGTCCAAACTGTAGGACTAAGAATTTTCAGAGAACAGGTGTCTCTCTACTGACTGACAGAGTTCCGATCTACTCGGTGATGTTTATTCTTTCTGACTGCACCCGAAATCAAGTTCAAGTTCAAAAGTAGTTTATTGTTTTTCTTTGTGTTTTTACATTTTTTTTTTTTTACATATGCAAGATACATTATTTATGGTTTAAAGATTCCTGCCCCTTTTCCTGGGTTACGCTTATTAGTATTTAGTCTTATTTGTTTCTGGTTCGGATTTTGGATTTGTTTTACATGATTATCGTAAAATTACAGGCAAAAAGTTTATTAAAAACCTGATTATTTTGACGCGCCCGAAATGTACAGGGTCCTCCCTTATATATCCTTGGTACCCTTCCTTTGTATCCATGGCTACTACTTTCACCTCCGTGTACGTGAAAAATGTACCCCTTAATGTTTCGATGTGGTCTAGGAGGTGTCTAGGTTTTCCTGCCCATAAACGTGGCGAGACTCATCCCGATACGGTAGGTAAGGGGAGTGTTTTGGGTTTAGGTTTTTGTCCCCCTTAATTGGTGCAGTCGCAGGTTTCGATGATCGGTTTTATGGGGTGGTTTTGAAAACCCATACTGGGGTGTAATTTCCAGTTGGTTTTTAGCTCGGTGTAACCCATGAGATATGAAATCTTGGCGGGTTATTGTTACTAACCGTCAAAAAAACAGTGACGTTGGTGGTCCACTGCTCCCCTCTTTCGACTTTTCAATTACCATAAAAACTAACATAGCACCCTTAGGCCCAACATAGGAAACCAATTCGCGTTATCTGCAAGTCCAGATTCCATCTTTTGTTCCTTGTGATGAGTCCCCGTGATCCATTTCAGTGGTATTTTTTTAGTTGGTTTTTATGTCTTTTCGTAGAACTATGGGTGCCATGGTATTGTCTCAGTGGAAATTTTGATTTTCCCTCATATTGTGGAACCTATAAGTCATGGAGTTTACGACCGTCTGTCCACGTGCCATGGGGGAAAACGTTGGGTAAAGTTCCGGTTATCGTGGCAACCTTGCCCATTTTTGGTGTTTTTGTAGCCCCCCTTTTTATTACCTCTTGTTGGTTCTCCTTTGGACTGATTGCAGGCGGGATCCCAAGGCTGGGGCCGACTTTGTACACCCCACGGCATCATATTGATTTTTCTTTTGCGTCTTAAGGATGTTCTGCCTTGATTGCAACGGGGGGGGGTGAGCTGTAGGGGAAAGGTAGGATTTTATGGGGAATTCCAACCCCTGAGCACGAAAAAATGAAATGTTAAATTACCCCATTGAGGTTATATTTGGTCACTTTTATGGTGCCATTATATTCCTCATGACTCTTTTTCCTAATAAACATTCATAGGATCAATCAAAAAAATTCCAACAATCAATTTAATAATTTTTGAAAAAAACATAAATCTGGTCGTTAACAGCGGCAACGTTGGGAACTAGAGAAATTTGGTAACACGGGCTGGTACCATTGGTTGACTAGGCCACACTCGGCTGTAAACGTTTATTCATTCCCCAGATACCCCAGATTTGTAATTTGCGCGCTGCCCCTCTCTCGTTGAATATGTTGCGACGTTGTCGTACTTTCCAGCTGCGCGCGCAAGAAAGGTAAATTTTCGCTTATTTTGGCATTTTTTATTACTAATTATTAGTCTGAGGGATGCGTAAGAATATAACGTTTTTCCGTGACATAACGATTGACCTATAGCCGGAGATTCATTACGCTAGGCCTATTTTTCATCGATTTCACTAACTTTTCGTGAATTTTCCATAAGAACACGTGTTAAATTGATATTTTTTAAAAAATCATAACTTTATTATGCAGCTCGCAGGAAAGTTGAAATTTTGCATGCGGTTCTTCAATAGATTGAAGAATCTTACAAAAAAATTTCATCAACTTCTTATATTTCCTTATAATGTCAAAAATGTAGGCAGAACATCCTTAATATTTCTGTTGCATATTATTTGATTTATCCGCGGGATCCGCGACACAAATACAGATATTTTAACTTTAACTTAATTCTATTGGATTGAAAATTACGGGTGTCGTCTCTTTGTTTCATTCTATTTGCTTTCGGATTTATTATTTTGCATTTAGACCTTCTCAATTAATTCATAGAATTATTTATTCGAAGATTAAATAGACCCTTGTCTAATTCAACTCTCAGGTATTTACGCCATTTAGATATTTTAGGCCTTCGTTAACTTGATTCTTATGACTAATGAGTCATTGTGGAAATGATCAATTATTTATTATTTCAGTACTGAAAAAATGTATTTTAATGCATTTTTCGACGGACGCCACAATGGCGAGCTAGAAGTTGAGATGCAAAAATCATATTAATATATTTTACGAGTCAACTGGAAACTGCCCCGACGATAAAATCTGCAAAGCAGTTGGGCACGCGTCTCACTCGTGCTCTTGGGTATTCTAATAAAATGAGAATACGAGTATCAACTGAAATGGGCGACTCACTTTCGAAATGAAATGAGGAAAAGCTACCTACCCCTCAGCAATAAACCCTTGCGCTCCATAAAATACATTATCCGAATCATTTAGACTCCCTTCCAATTTATAACATCGTAATAATAATTGAAGATGTCAATTATAAAATTTCAGACTATAATTTTTTTTTCATTATAAAAGGAAAGAATCGGTTCAATCGATTGTAAATAATTTCTGGAGAAAACGTAGACGTGAACGTAGAGAAAACGTAGTTAAAATGGCCATAAGAACCCTGAATTTGGAGTTTTGGACTCCGTGGTTGTATAGGCAGCACCAGAGACTAGTCGGAGTGACCTTCAGTGCGATGAAAAACAATGGAAAAGAAGGCTGTTATTTCACTTTGCCTGGTTTTCCCCTACCTCACAAAAACAATGGTTTAAAATTCAATAGAAGTTCAAAATATTTCAAAGAATCCAGAAACAGTTACAAACAATCTATTCAATACCTACAATTGATGGGGGCTAGTTCTACGATCATCGCTTCAGAGAACTTGTTGTACACCTGGAGCAATAAACTTGCCAACCTCACCCCAACATAATAATCATAGACTGCAATCGGTCGACCGCCATAAAACCCATTGACAATGAACTTGGAAAATCCAGTACTCCCAAAATCCGAGAAATGGTCATATTAGATCCTTTTGTCCTTCCCCCCACTTTCCAACGAGGGTTCAAGTGGAAATCTCATTCCAGTTTTTACATATTTTGGCTTGAATATAATGAACTCAGTATATGAGTTCAGTGAAATCTAACATTTATTCATTATTTTTTTTAATTATTAGATACGTCAAAACCTCTGAAACGAAATATATACTTCAATATTAATGTTTGCGTAGAATATTTGACAAAAATTATTAATTCAGCAGTGAATTGTTAAAACGATTTAAATCGATTTTATTCTTTCAATCATTTTTGATGGATATCTTCGAATCTACGGGAGATAGAGAAATTTTTATAAGAACCTTTTTTGTAGCTCTCATTTTTCTCTATAAAAAAGGTTTCAATAAAAATTGCGCTATCTCCCTTAGATTCCAAGATATTCATCGAAAACTGACGCCAGAATGGAATCGACTATTGAATTATTTGTGCCAATTCCCAAAATTAAAAATGGGCCTTGTCCTCTGTAATCCCTGCGAACATGCCCGATGAGGCTCATCATAAATATTTTGACAAACCATTTTACCCCATAGGACACCCAAAAATCTTAAAATCGATATTGAAGGGCGCCCTCTTTCTAGTAGATTTCTGGTCGCGCCTGACACTTCTCCTCCTATTTTCCCAATCGGCCTCAGACAGGCATAAGACAGAGGCGTGGGAGACACGGTTGCTAATGATGATTAGGTGGAGTGGGGGGTAGGCGACGAAAACACCTCCTGAGACTGAACGCCAGACCGTCTCGTCAGTCCTCAGACAGCAGTTAAACAGAAAGCACCAGTTCTGCTCTTCCAGTCAATACAATTAAACAAAAGTAAGAGAATCATCTTGAAGTTCAAGGTAATCAGAGTGATTTAACTATTATCAGTCATGTGTCTGAGAGAATAATGATTTAATAGTTTATTATTTCATTCATTCCCATGATGATTGTCAATGGGTAGGGATTAATAGTAATTAAGCGGCGAAGGATTTTTCTCATCGAGATAAATATTAAAATTATCCTGACGATGAGTGATTTTAGAAAGAAAGTGTTCAAAGATTTTTTTTTTGTAGAAAATTTTCCGAATTAAAAAAAAAATCTTTCAATTTTTTTTTATCCCGTGAGGAAAACATGGGGAAAATTATACGATTAATTTTTAAGGTGGAGGGGTATTCGATGGATCATTTTGGGGATACCGGGTCCCCCAGACGAGCTTTATGATTTCTGTCAGTTTATCTGTCAAAATAGTGAAAAATAATTGATGAGCTACTTTAATTAAATTGAAATGCTTCCAAATTTAGATTGAATTTTTTTTTAATTGATGGAAAAAATAATTTAGGGTTCAGAGAAGAAACAACAAAATACAATTTAATTTCTTCAATTTTTAATAAATTCTTTGTTATCATGCTACGTTACCATTGGTATTAATGGAATTAATAAATTTTTCAGATGGATAAAAACAAGAGTGGCAGTTCTTCATCAGTTGAAGACAGTGGACCGGCTGAGAAACGCCGCAGGATGTCAGAGACCCTAACTGCAGGTTCATACCCTGCAATTCAGTGGAAAAGTTCAAGCTTGAAGACAGAAAATCGAAGCTTCAGTCATTCATCAATTGAAACAACAGATACAAACAGTCGCCTCGATAGAATTCGCAGCGAAATGAATAATCTCTGGGAGCAAGAACGACGGATCCTCGAGGAGCGAGAGGAAGCCTCTAAAAAGACCATAAAAGACCTGGAGTTACGTCTAGTGGATGCGCATAAAGAGAAAATCAAGGTGCAAGAGAAAAATACTGAATTGTTGACTGAAAATGCTAAACTGAGAGATGTCATAACTCAACAGACCACAGAAGGTACATCAAAGCTTAAAGAAGCAGCAAACATGATAATCAAGCTTCGACAAAAATTAATTACGTGTTCAATACCATCACCACCAGGCTCCAAAACTCCAGCAAATGAACTTGAAAAAGCAAAAATGGAAATTGAGAAATTGGAATCAGAGAAAATGTCACTCTGGGTGGAGAATCAGGATCTTATTCCAAGGGCAGCACGTGCTAAAGAGCTCGAAGATGAATTGAAATTGGCTGATAAAATTATTACAAATCTTCGTGGAATTGTAACAGGAAAAGAAGGGGTAGAGGATGCAATTGACATAAAGCACGAATTGTTGGGGTCAAGAGGTCATGAGGAGGATGGAGTTCCAGGTGATTTAGAGGTATTGGAGCAGGCAAATGACTCATCGAGTGGAGATGACATTGGAGATTTTCCTGAAGAGGCACCATATCATGATGATGAAGTTCCACAGGATCTTGCTATTGCAGTGGAGCAACCAGAGAATGAATGCCCTATATGGGTGGGTACACACTACGTACTAGCTTCACACCCAAGTTTCTTTGAGATTGACTGGACAAAACATTATAAACAAAAGAATGGTCGTGGATTTCGATGTAATATTTGTTCGCACAAGGCAACAGCACGAGTGCTAATTGAGGATCATGTTTGGCTTAAACATTATGGGGGAAAGTACAAATGTCCTGAGTGTCCTGATTATCCTATATCATGGAGGTACGATATCAAGAGACACATGAAAACAGTACACTCCAGGGATTTTTGAGTCAGCTAGTTTTTTAATCGTATGTTCTACTGTTTCTGACTTTTATTTCATTCTTACTGAGAGAAAAATTGATTTATGATAATTCTAGATGATTGGAGAATGTTGAATTAATAATATTGTGATGAGTTATTATTTTAATTTAAACATTCAGAGCTGTTTTAAGTTGATAATAATAATTATTATATTATTACAATACTCATAATTAATATTTTAATTATGTTATTATTATATTAAAAATTAATATTACTATAAAATTATTATTATATTAAGATAAATTCAATAATTCTTCGGTTTAATATCAGATTTACGATAACAAGTTTATAATGAAAATTAGTCTATTATTTGTTGCACTTGTGAGTAAATAAACAAATTATTTTTTATGACTTGAGTTTCAATTGAATTCAAGTATTGATTTACATAGAGTGAATGGTGGATATAATCATTTATTAATTAAATATTTTCGTGTTTGATAGAGAAAAAAAATATTTCACAATTAAATAACTGGTGATTATGAAATCTAAAATTTTTTAAAATATAAATTCACTCTTGTATATTACTCTCTGGGTCCATTTGAATCGGTATGTCGATAAGGGAGAAAATTTTCCTGTAGTATCCTGAATCCGGTGGAACGAGCGGGATGAACCATCCACAGCTGATCTCAGCGTTGCGTTGTTGTACGTGTTGTTTACATGTAAATAAGTTGTGAGTATGATTCTGAGGATAAAATCTAGTAGACAAAATCTATACAATATCGAATTTGCGATTTATGATCGACTGAGTGAGCCTGAAGGTGAGTCTATGAATTTGAATGTGATATTTGAGGGATAAGTTTCCAATTTCCATCGAATGAAACCCTCCATCTGCAACATGTAGTCATTAACCCCCCCAGCATTTCTCTCGTTCGCAAGGGAGACAGATACAATTTGTCAGGATTATTTCGTTCAGAAAATTGTTGTTTTTTATTCGAAATAAATCGGTCAGTGTTGGTGGAATTGTGGTGGGAGTTGGAAAAAAATGATTTTTGAAATATGATAGATATTTTTGGAGAATGAGAGTACTGTCAGGTACTTGCGAATAATTTAATTAAGAATTTTATCTAAAATGCGATTTTATCGAAGGATGAGAGAGTTCTATATTTATTAGGAAATCAGATTGTAGGATTACTGATTGTCCATCATTTTTGCTCAAAAAAATTTAAGAGGGAAACGTGTCGTGTTTGTTGATTCTCATTGGCAATTCTGGATATTTTTCGCGCGATATTTGAATAGAAAATATTCTATAGAAAAAATCAATAGATTTTTTATTTCTCTATAGAACTCATTCTGTTGGAATTTTGGGGGTAGAATTTTTTTTTCTGTGGCTTTTATTAAAGAATTGAAGGGAGGAAAATTTTATATTTTTAAATTGTGGAAAATCCGAATTTCCTTTAGCTATCGATTACTGATGGAACGGATGATTGATGAATGAATGAAAAAAATTTTGGTTCTCACAAGTAGATTTCCATCATGTAAATAATTTTTTTTAATTTTCTAATAAGTGAATTATCAATTTAAAAATAATTCTCATAAAAACCCATTCATAAGCTAAAATTTGTTTATTTTATTCTCTCGAAGCTGTAACGACAATTTTTTTTTTTTTCATTATCAGAAAAGTTCATTTTCTATATATTTTCATCAATCAGAAATTTTTTTGGACGATAAAAAAATTTGATTTCCGTAAACTGGGGTCTGATTCTGGTTTATGTTTTGTGTGTAAAACTAAAAGTAATGGTTTCGAGGTGATTCTGGAGTTGTCTTTGAATAAATGTTTTAAAAGAAATTTCAAATGTTTCGAAGAATAATTCATTTTTTTTCATAACATTTGACAGTCGATAATTAATTGAATAATGGATTATTCTTGAAAACATTTGAAATTGATGTTGAAACATTTATTCAAACATAACTCCAGAATCACCTCGAAACCATAACTTTTATTTTTTTACACAAAACACAAACCAGAATCAGACCCCTGGACAAGTGTTCCAGAAAAAAACACTTGAATTCGATTAAATCATTATTTCTGGAGAATTCGATTATGAGATTTCCTTTATACCAAAATAAAAAAATTTTCTCCCCAGAAAAATTCCATCCCCTCTATATCCGGATAAATTTCTCAAAAATTCCCCCGAAGTTGAATCGATTTATTTTGTCGTATCACTTCGTAACCAAAACAATTAATTTTTCAGATGGATCAGAGGGAAACTGAGAGTTCTTCATCGACGATAGACTTGTCTGAGTTGACACATGTTGGCAGTGCACCAGCTAAGAAACGTCAAAGACTGTCGGACGCATTAACCTCCCCGAGCCTCCAAATTGACCATATTCCTGCTACCATCAGTGTGTGCCCGGAAACTGTACATGGAGGTTCACTTCCTCCAACAGAAGAGATTGGCGCTAGCAGCGAAATAAGAGACCCAGCAGATATTGACGCTCGTCTCGATGAAATTCGTAAACAGAAGGACAATATCCATGAAGAGGAGAAACGTCTTCTGGAGGAACGAGATGCAGCCTCCAGACATACGATAAAAGAACTGAAATCACGCCTAGCAGAAGCACTGAAGGATGCCGAGAAGGCACGCAGAGCTCAGGCAGCAGGAGATGCTCAGTTATCACGTCAAAAAGCTGAAATGGAACAAAAAATAACAGAACTTGTGAATAAAAATGTTAAACTCGAAGAGCTCATGGCTCAGCGAACTGCAGAAGGTACAACAAAGCTGAACGCTGCAGCGAGCAGAATAACAGAATTACGACAAAAATTCTTAAGAGCAAGTTCACCATCCCAGAGAGATCTCTTCTTAAAAACAAGTGAACTCCAAGAAGCAAAAATGAATATTCAGGAGTTGGAAACGGAGAAAATATCTCTTCGAAAGCAGATACAGGATCTTCGTCCAAAAGCCGCTTATGCTGATGAACTTGAAAAAAAATTGAAATATGCGAATAGCATTATATCAAATCTTCGTCGCAATGATCCGAAAAATATTGTTCCTGATAATGAACCATCTTTCTATCATGTGGAAGTAGAGGATGTGATTAATGTTGAAGAGGATGTTATGGATATAACGTACGAAAAATTAGGTTCAAAAGGTTATCAGGACAGAGCAATCAATGATAATTCTATTCTTCGTGGTGCAATTTTAAATGGAATGACACGAGTTGCTCCGGAGCATGAGATTGTTGATTTGCTATCTGAATCTCAAGCTGTTGCGAATGATACCTCGGGTACAGAGCACATTGAGGAGATTCCGATAGAGGTATCAGATGGTGAAGAATCTTCATCGTCTTTGCAATTTTATGAGGACAATGGGAGTGCACCAGTTGAGGAACAATCACAAGTGGATCATCGAATCTTCGTGGGACAGCTTTATGTTTTACCTTCGGATTTAAAATTCTTTGAGATTAATTGGGCGGCGCAATATAAACGACATGGACGTGGATTTATCTGTAAAAATTGTCCGAAAAAAGAATTGGCTAGAGGGCATATGGAAGATCATATATGGGGTTCACATTACGGAGGATTTTTCATGTGTCCTCTCTGTCCCGCCAGTACATTCACCACTAAAGTCAGGTACTCAATAAAGAAACACATGAGAGACGTACATCTTCCGAAGTAATTTCAAATTTATTTTACTTACTTTATTGTATTAGGTACAAATAAATGGGATTTTTTTTAAATATTCAATTATGTTTTTTCATATTCCTATTACAAATAGGATAAACTTGGAATTAATTAATTTAATTGATTTTGAAAATAATTCAATTCAGTAGAAAAAATGTTAAATTGTAATAATCCTCTAGAAAAAATTAATGAGTAAAATCTCTGCCCTCTCCATTGTCGATGAAAAATCCTGGAAATTATCATTAGTTTTATTTTTATTCATTTTTTCCTGAGAAAAGAAAAAGATTGCTACCATCATGTATCTATCGCTGTGGACGCTGCGGTCATGAGACCCTTGAGAGCCTCTTTTCCAAATTGGAGACTAATTCAGTAGTGAATTGGTGAAACGGTTCAAGTCAACTTAACTTTCAGCTCATTTTTCGATGAATATCTCAAAATACAAGGGAGATAGCGTAATTTTCTTAAGAACATTTTTTGTAGATCTCTCTTATCTCTACAAAAAAAGGTCCTTATCAAAATTACGCTATCTCTCCTAGATCCTGAGATATACATCGAAAACTGACCTCAGGATGAAATTGAAGTTATTTTACCGCTTCGCTACTCAATTCTGTATTTTGTAAACCACCCCTTTCTCCAATATTCCTCTCGAAAAAATCAAAAAACTATTTTTTGAGTCCTTGATCCACTAAATTTTTAAACTCACAATTTTATCTTCTCTCCAATTCATTTTCACTCTGCCGAAGAAAAGTATATTTTGTTGAAGAGTTTTAAATCAATAGGATAATCATTCCTCGAAAATTTTCGTTCCATCAGTAAGAGATATTCCCCTCAACGAGTCGTGCATTGTCTATAATATATTTTTGACCCCCAGTAGAGACCGTCGGTCTCATTAACCGTCCGCCTGTCCCTTTTTTTTTTGTTGGTGAGGGGACCCCTTTTGACTACAATCTCTTTTATTACGGTCAAGTCATAAATTTTGAGATTTGCAGAAAGTCGGAAGGCTTCGAATTTTATTTTTCTCCACAATGTGCAGACCAAATGTTTCCGCACAAAGACGCGTTTTTCCCCAGGAGCAAAAAAAAAATGAGGGTTTTTCCAGATTTTGGAAATGCTTCTTGCGGCCGCCATGCATGACTTTTGGAGGACCTCAGTCACGCCTTCTCCCTTTCTTTCGACCAATCATTTTTTAGACTAGCAAATGTACTTGCAAAAAAATAATATTTTGGCTTCAGGAAGTATAATTACGTAATTTTTAATCATTTTTGACATTTATGAATCACCTCAAAAGTTGAGAAAACCAGAATCGGTCCTTCGAGAGCAAAAAATTGTTAATTATGACCTGATGACACTTTTAAAAGTGAGAAAAATCGGTATTTGTGATTTTTTTTTCCCTCTCCAAACAAATGTCGCCATTTTTATCACTTTTTAGGATACCTGACCAAGTCCCACAAGTCATCCAATGGCGATGCACCCCGAGAAAGAATTCATTCAGTTCACCTGGGCCCCGCCTTGAGAAAGGTATCCAGCCAAAATGAAAAAAATTGAAGAAGTGATAGATGAATTAAACAAAAAATTAAAATAAATAATGATAAATGAAATATTTAAATAATTAAAACAATTGGTGATTTTTAGAAAAAAAGATTTTTTCAACGGATTTTTCATCGAAAATTTTTTTTTTTTTTTTTTGAAAATATTTTCTATTGAATATTTCTATTAAAAAAACGCGAATGATATAATTTTTTTCATAGATGAAAAATTATTCAGTCGTGAATGGAAAATAATAGTGAAGACGTCCGTTAAAATCAACAATTTTTCCCCATCAAACAAAAGAAATATTTTCAAATCTCTTTCTGTTAAATTTCCACACCTAGATGTCATAAAGCACTTGAGATTTCTTCAAACCCTCTTGACAGTGGTTTAACATAGAAAAAAAAAAATTCTCGGAAAGGCAGGCTAGGAATGCTTTCCTCGAGAACACATGTGAACCATAAAATTTACCCGAAGAATTTCTTCTGACCGTTTCCCTTTTTTTTTTTTCTCCTCGGTCCTCAATAAAGGGCCCCTTTGGGTCTGTTTTGCAGGATGCCCAATATTTCCCCGCCTCCACAGAATTTCCCACCAATGAGAAAATTGTGTTACCCTCTCTTCACGGAGGAACAGCCCTCTTTACCCTCACTCTTGAATTTTGCACGATACATAGAATTTAAGAAAATCACAACATCAGTGACGAGCGAGTCTTTCTGGTGGCAAGACCTCAGAATTTGAAATCTACCTGAGAGATGAAAAGCAATTTTATAAGTGTGATATTAACAGTTTAAATTATCAATATTTTCATTCATCAGTTTTACAGACTTTTAATTCTTTAATTCTTCTAATCATCAGTGAAATCAATTTTTTATTATTTCTCCATTATTTTTGAATTAATCTACAAGAGTTTAAGTGAATTGTGTATCAGTTATTACTGAAGGATAATTCTGATTTTGGCTTACCGTCCGCTTGTAACAGTCCAGAGGCGACATCGTTGCTGTGCCAAAAGGTATATATGGAATTTACAGCCTCAGGGAAGGGTCAAATATTTTTCCTCGGCTCGGTGTCGATGAAATGATACTCTTGATGGAATTGTACTTGGAAAATGAAGAAAAATTCTCGTTGAAATGTTTAATCAATAATTTGAGATTATTTATTCACAAAATACGGGGAGAATTTATGTGAATTTGTCGAAAGTTTGATCGACAAATATGTGACATTTATTTTTTCTTTTTTATGGATAATTGTGAGATTAAACGAACTTACCTGTAAGTGAATTTCAATCAATGAGTGATTAAAGTGACTCATCAGCATCCCCTGTAGACAGTACAGGTGTGGAGATTTTACTCGTTAAATTTTTCTATTAAATTGCGTGAGAAAATTTTGAAAAAAATAATACACAATCAGCATCATTCAATTTACATTTTCCAATATATTAATTTTTTTTCAAACACCTTCTTTTTATAAATAAATAATTAATATTATTTAAAAAATGGTCGATCATGTTGTATCGTGTATCAAAAAATTTCTTTTTTTTTTCATATTTTGAGTGAAAAATTCAGATTCTAATCTTTAATCAGGAAATAGTTACGGATTTTTCCATAAGACACTGGGTTAAATGTTAATTTTTCAAAATTAATTTTTTAAAAAATTAAAATGTCAATTAAATCGAGAAAAAATTACGATTAAAAAATCTAATAACAGTTTTGGTCGATTCTTTGTAGTTTTCAAAAATAATAAATATGAGATGTATTTGGAATGATGAGAAAATCGAGAACTTAATTTTTTAATCATGTGGTCTCTATTTACTCATTTAATCTAAAATTTTGATTTCCAATTACCATTTTTGATAATTCTTAATTGAAATAGAAAAAAATATTTTTTAATAACTAAAAATTAAAAAAATTTAAAAACAAATCAAAAAACGTCTCATTTGAAAATACAAACAAAGCCTGACTCAACTTGTTGTTTCATTAAGGCACATTGAAAGCTTCAGCCTCCACTATTGACCCCCCAATGAGTTAAATTCACCTGGAAAAGCACTTTTCTTTCCATTTTATCAAATTTTTCGATAAATTTGTAACGTTGAATGGAAAAAATATGATTAATTGAAAATATACACGGTCAAATGGGAGTGGGGTAAAAATCAATCATTTTTACAGGAAGTTATTTGCCCACAAAAAAAATTTACCTTCGACCCTGAAAAAAAAACCTACCACGGTGAACAGCGATATTCAGTCGACAATTCCTGATTAATTCCGCCAACTTTCCCGGTGGATATATTGCACAATAAATTTTAACAGATAATTGCATGACAACTATCTCTTTCTAATCCCCTGTGTATCTCACTCCCTCTTGCGTGACCGCCTAGTGCTAGGTTATCTCCAACAATTTTTATAGAAAATCATTGACGATTAAAAAGTGACATCAAAAACACTGCATAAACCCTTTAATTATCATATAAAATTAATCTGAGGGTTTATGCCAATTTTTCCATCACTTTTCGAGACTTTAAACAAATTTGTTCACCTAACCTCACTCCGAGCTTTCAATGTTCCTTAAGAACTGATCAATGATGAAACTTTCAGATGGAGATGGAGAGTAATGGAGGTTCTTCATCAACCGGATTCAGTGGAGCAAGTGTAGAGCATTGGAGGCTATCCTCATCAGACACTGATGATTTCTACCTTGAAAGTACCCTGAAAACTCCAAATTGGCAGGTAGAAGCAATGAGCGATGCAGAGATTGAAAACAACCTGAAACAATTTCGTAAACGAAGGAGTGATCACTTGGATCAAGAGGCAAGTATTTAACTTTCTAGTTCACTCATGATTTCTGAATTGATATGGGCCAATTTAATATATTTCTAGATAAATATAAAACAAAATATATTTCATATATTCCTCAAAAATATATTTTTCCATGTGAAAAGTTCAATATGAAGCTGTTGATAGCAAAACATTGTGATTTCTGAAAAACTAATAAAATAATAAAATTTTCAGATGGATGGGGAAAGAAGTCGAGGTTCTTGCTCAACTGAAGACAATGGACCATGTACCAAATATCAAAGAATATTGGACTCTCCAGAGACTGTCATTGACCTCGATGAAATCCATGAACAATTGAATGATTTCTTCGAGCCAGAGGAAGACATTTTGGACAACTTGGAAGCCCCCGAGCAGACACTGGACTTGCTGGAATTGCGCCCGGTGGGAGCAATGGAGGCCCAGCCAGCACCAGAATTCCACTATTCACTGGAGAAAATCGAGCTACAAAGAAAAAACACTGAACTGCTCAACGAAAATGCTAATTTGAGAGAATTCATGGATCGTCAAATCACAGATTATGCATCGAAGCTGAATACTGCCGAGAGTATAATTATCATGTTGCAACAAGATATAAATGCGAATTCTTTGGATCAGAAACTCTCTGAATTTCGAGCAGCTGAACTTCAAAAAGCCAGAGTGAAGATTTATGCTCTAGAATCAGAGAAATTACTTTTCTGGAAGCAGATACAGGATCTTTATCCAAAAGCAATACGTACCACTGAATTGGAGAAGGAGTTGCTGTTGGCAAAGGAAACTATTTCAAATCTTCGTGGAAGTGTTGCGAGAGAAGTAACTCCTGGGTATGAATCATGCTCCTGTCCAGGGGAATCAGAGAATGAAGTGAAGGATATAAAATACGAAGGATTTGGTCTGAACCTTCAGCAGGAGGTGGTGCCAGCAACTGTGGAGCCCTCTCAGTCCATTGAAAATGATTCTTCAACTTCAAGTCATAACGAACAAATTCCAGGGGAGGTATCAGATCAGCAAGCAGCTGGAGTAGAACGACTGGAACACAATGAGCACATCAGGGTTGGAATCAAAGGATTGTACGTTCTAGCTTCACATCCAACAGAAAAATTTTCAAACTTTAATTTTAAGGCCTGTTATCGAAAATATGGTGCCGTTCAGTATGAATGCAAAATGTGTCTATCCATGAAAAAGACTTTTGTAAGCATTGTTGATCATATATGGGTAGCCCATTGCAAGGGAAAATTCGGTTGTCCTCTATGCATTAATCCCCCGGGTTATTATAAGGCAGACAGGTACAAGGTGACGGCTCACATCAGGCAAGCTCATTACAATTTAATCTGACTTAATTATTTTTTACTGTATAAGAGATGAACTTTTTCCAGTCCAATTATGTGTGATGAGATATTATGATACAAGTGAAGATGAGTTCCTGTTTTTTTTTCTTTTCTTTTTTATTCGGTCAATGAATGAATAAATCGATGAAGACAACGGAGACTTTTTCTTGCTGGAGTTGGGTCCTGTTCCAGGCTTATTGTAGAATAGTCCTAAGCCCGGAACGGGTCAATGCGGGACTCCAGCAAGAAAAACAGGGTATACCCTGAACGCACCTCGAGTCTAGCCACAGTCTATCTCTCTCGATTTTACGACCGGCAAAGCATTACGCATCAGCCATGGAATGGACATACCTATATGTACAAAAAAAAAGGTCCCAAAAATGTAGAATTTTCTTGAATATACATGTCTTACATTTTAGAGGTCTGTTTCATGTTCAACTGTGTTGCTTCTTTTCTGAGAATTCAGATAAATGTTAAATATTATTTTTAAATATTTCAATAAATTTCTCAATTGCAACAAATAATTCCAGTGGAATCATTTTTCTTTGAAATTCTCAATTATATAATTTTAATTTATCGGAATTCAATTAACTCAACAACTCAATTCAATTATAATCAATTGACCTGGAACATTTGAATAATGGGAAAAATGGAACCAAGGTAAAGTATAAAAAATTGAATAAATAATTATGATGAGTAAAAAAATAACTTTAAAGAGATGGATGAATAGATAAATTGTGGAGAGAACAGGAAATATTGCCGAAACAATTCTTATCAGTTTAGGGATGAAGAATTTTTTAAGTGAAAGTTTGTGGAGGGGATGGAGGAAGCATTAGGTCCTTCTTGGAGAGGGGATTTTTCAGACGAGGCTCACATTCTATTGGTTCGCATATTTTTTCTCCTTGGGTTAAAACCTCAAGATGAACATTTGAAACGACTGCACTCTGAGAGGTGGTTGGCAGTTTCGTTGAGTCACAGATGTGCTTGACAGTAATAGTCACAATCTACTCTTAGAGTTATACCTCAAATTTCTTTTTCCTCTTGAATCCAAAAGTCATTCAGAAGGGTTTTCAAAGTGTTTTGAATAATAGAGAATAAACTCAGTGCTGATGAAATTTAAATATCAATTCAAATTGGAGTTTATTTAATGCAGGAAGATAACTCACGTAAGTCACGAATCACTCCAACTTATATTTTTGTAAATTCAAACTTATTCTGCTCTAAAATGTGGACCCTTTGAGTCATGCCAAATTGGTTGAGAATTTTTTTAGTGAAAACGGGGCTGCGTTAGGGTAAAATTGGAAAGCCGAGGTATTTGTGACTTTCTGAAAATTTCCGGAAGGTATTTTTATCTATCTTTCCATTTTACTTATCACTCGTGATCTAGATTTATGATGGGGATACAGTGTTTTTCTTCAGGGGGTTTGAATTCTCGGAATTGACCAGTTATGAAGCGACCCCACTCGGCCGAGATGTCCGGTAAACAGAACCCCATTGCGCACATTCTGAGTGCATCGGCTAGAAAAAGATAGGAAGTTAGAGAGAAAATCCACTTAGAGGGGAATACTATGGTGGGGGAACGATTCCCCTCTTGCGCTCGGGTAGTAAACACTTAGGGAGTTTCCACTGTATGATTCCAAGTTTTCTCCATAGATTCACGAATAGGAAAACGAAAGAAAATACAGTGAAGAAAACTTTGGAAATTCATGGCTGAAGATTTCCCTAGAAATAATTGGTTATTTATTCCCAATTAATTATGAAATATTAATTGTTATGATGAGGATAAATTTATACTAAAAATTTCGACAATTCACCTGACTCGAGCCTCAAACTATTATGAAGAGATAGACTTGAAATAGGCAAAAATATCGATTTTGATGATTCTGCTGGTTTTTTAAGAATTTTCAATAGTTCATGACGTAACACTAATCAAGGAATAAAAATTTCAGATAGATAAGGAGACAGTAGACCAAGTGCGAAACATCGAAAAGACTGACCTTGACCCTGTGGGAATTTGTGCTGAATGGAATAATTCCTTGGAACCGGAAAAAAAAACTCCAGACGATTTTAAAGTCTCTAAGCATACACTCGAAATCCTAAAATCGCGTTCGGTGGGAAAAATGGAGTCCCAGGCCGTGGCAGAATCTCAATATTCACGAGAAAAAATTGGGCTGCAACAAAAAAACACTGAATTACTGTATGAAAACGCTCAGCTAAGAGAACTTATGAATCGTCAGGCGACAGAAGTTATACCGAAGCTGAACGCTGCGGCAAACATGATAATCAAGTCACAAGAAAAAATCATACAACTGCGGAATGAAAACGCTCACTTGAGGGAACGTATGGCTCGTCAGACCGCAGAGGATTCCTCGAAGTTAAAAGCTGCGGAGAATATGATAGCCATGTTACAACAAGAGATAAAATCGAATCATCTCCCTCGAAAAAATACACTCGAGGCCCTTCAATATCACGCAACTGAGCTCCAAGGAGCAAAAATCAAGATTCAGGAGCTAGAGTCAGAGAGGATATTTTACTGGGGGCAGATAAAAGAACTTTCGGTACGTGTAACTGAATTGGAAATGAAATTGGTGTTTGCAAATGAAACTATTTTGAATCTTCGTGAAAATATTACAAGAAAAGTACTTCCTGAGCACAAATCCTCTCGTTGCCATGAGGAATCAAATGCAGACGCTCATGAAGGGGATTTGATTGATATAAAATACGAAGAATTCGGTCCAATCGTTCATGAAGTGGTAGCGCCAGTAACTCAGGACCACGAGATCTCCGGTTTGACCTCTGCCCCCCAGTCAACCGAGGATGGTTCATCAGGTCTAGATCATGAAGAGTTAGTTGAAGATCGCGCTCCATCAATTGTCGAATTCCATAACTGCGATGAGAATGCACCTGAACTTGGACAATCAGAAAAAGAGCATCGTATAATCGTGGGTAAGAATTATGTTCTACTTTCACCTTCGAAATCCTTTGAGATTAATTGGAGGAGACATTACACAAAAAATAGTAGTCGCAACTATTCGTGCAAAATATGTCAGCACATGGTAACACATCGAGCACTCATAGAACATCATTTATGGGTCAAACATTTTGAAGGTGGTGAACAAGGCATGTCATGGAGAGGCGAAATACGCAGGCACATGAAGAATAGACATCCTCAAGAGTTGTCAAAGCAAATTATTTATTAGTTTAGTCTCATGGAGGACACAGTAATTTAGTAAATAGTCTTTATCATTGAACGTAATTTATTATCAAGTATATGTTATCAATCATCATAATTTTTACATTCATGGAAGAATCAATGACCAAATAGCCAGAAAAATTATTCAAAATCATTGGAATCAATTCAATTTGTATGAGTTTTATGTTATAAAGAGAATTACATTCTATTTTGTCAAATAAATGGAAATTTTCTTCATAATTTTTATTGAATGATTAATTCAAATAGACGATATCGTTACATTTTAATGAATGTCTGATTTTTTAAATGCAATATACAGAAACTTCATGGAGAACTTCGTTGAACTATTAAAATGAATGTCAATTTCAAGTTGATGATTCTCGTTATGTTCATGGCTGAATGTGTTGAGGAGACATGAGTTGAGTGTCACGAAATGAAAATTCTTGTATGATTAATATTTCAAAGTTCAATAAAAATACAGTACTCTAAATTAATGATGAAAATGAGGAATTCAAACTGCAGAAACTATCAGATATACTGCTTCATTATTCAACCCAGTCTTGCTTTCTTGTGAGTAGCAATTGTAAGCACTAAATCGTTCACTAATGCTGGATAATTTTCCTTCATCTCCTTGTAGCTTTCCGTCTCCAGCACATCGAAGAGATGATCATCCATGAATCTCATGACATATTCCTTCAATTTATGGGAACGATGAAGATCAGCATAGATCAGGATCTCTGCAGCATTGTCTTTGTTGACTGTTTTGTAAAGAATTTTCTCGCACATACTTCTCAAGTGTTGGAGATCGTATTTGTCAGCTGCTTCCAGTAATCCATAAGCCAGTTCCTTTAGATTTGTCACCTCGTCTGTATAGATAAATTCCAGCATAGCCTTCACGACTTCTGGCTCCATCCTCTCAATCTTGATTTCATTTTTAAGATTTTCCCGGGTCTCTTTATGTTCAAACATTGCTGAAAAAACTGAACTACGAGTCGCCAGAACCAACTTGTGGGCTGGAAACTTTTGGGTTCCCACAATCACAGCAATATCACTGAACTTTGGTTCTTTGAAGAGAAGGCGAAAATCTTGAATCAATTGACCTTTCTGGGAATCGAATATGTGCTCCATGGATTGAGTTGTGTCGATGGGCTCTGTGATTGTTTCCCATAGTATGTGAATTTTACAATGTATTGTGATTACACCAGAACTATTTGAAATTAACTGTGGTCGTTCTATGCCACCAAGAAACAACTCACTTTTATTTACATACGTGTGGTTCAATGTGTTTTTGTATTTGATTGGAAAGATGGAAAGCTCGGTGTGCAAATGAATTTTGATTGTTTCGCTTTTGTGAGAATAGAGACAAAGATATATTGGCACATAAGTGGGTTCCATCATTGATGAAGCTAGCTTACTTCGCGGAAAAAGGCACAGTCTCCATTCCAATTCATTTCTCGTCGTACGGAAAATTGGCGAATGAATGCACTCTCCACGGTGCTGTGGGAGATATTCGAATTCTTCTATAACCCAGTCGTATGTGAAGTGTTCCATTTTCATTCTTGTGCAACCACTTGCACTGCCTCTGCTAGCAGCAGGTGCTGATAACGACATTATTGAAGATAGCACAGCTGACAGATCACCGGAGAGCAACGTACGTATCTACTGTGTGCTGCAATGAAAAATGATCACAAATCAGTAGGTTGTTGCTGCGAAGGTTGGATATCCATCAATATCCAGTGTCATTGATGATTACTTACCCTAAAAATTGCGTCGAAGGTGATCCTAACGGTTCGTATTGCTGTGAGGCAGCTGACGTTACAAATATTTTTTATTCACTGTTCGTTTTATCTTGTTCAATATCAAGTCGTAGTTGGTCGTAACCAGAAATCGGGAAATTAATATCGTCGTCTAAAAATGGGTCCACGATGGCACGACGACGGATGCTGCGACATGAAGTTAATTGAAAATACCACTTGTTGGTACTCTAACCTCGAATGCCACAAACAAAACGGGCATGAACCGAATATCCATACTCTCGTGATCATTTGTTGTTAACAATTGACATACTGTGCCACAATAAAACACTCTTCGACATTCTACATAAAGAATTTCCCGATAATTAAATTCCTCTCATACAAATTTGATAAAACCCATCCACCGTTGATGAAAAAAAAGTTGAAGCTGTCCAAATGGTAACATTTTCTATCATTTATTTCTCTATATTTTTCTGTCATTTGCCAATGAAAAAGATTAAAAATTCGTGACATGATCATGTACCCAATTGAGATAAAATTCTTCATTCATCGAACTGGTTATAATGGAATAAATGATCATGGAATAACAAATCTTTCAGATGGATGAAAATAAGAGAGAGAGTTCCTCATCAACTGAAGGCTGTGGAATGTCTCCAAAGCGTCGAAAGACAGATGATCCAGTTGATCTTTCTGCTAGCAACAAACAAACAGAACATATGAGCCTCTCCCACAAATCATCACCCATCACAACGACCAGAACTCGTCTTGATCAAATTCGAACAGAAATCAATAATCTCTTTGACGAAGAACGACAAATACTGGAGGATGAGGCTCAATCTTACAAGTTGGCCAATCAAAACCTCAAATTATGTTTGGCTGAATCAGTAAAATATTGTCAGGTAGCAAAGGCAGCCCAGGTGGCAGCAGAAGCTCAAATTTCACAACTGAAAATTGAGATGGATGAGAAAATCACAGAGTTGCTCCAGAAAAACTCTGGACTGGAGAAACGTATGATTGATCAAGCTATACAAGACACTGCGAAGCTAATTGCAGCAAAAAATAGAATCATTAAGTTAGAACAAGAAATAAAATCTACTGCAATGTCACAGGAGAAATTCAAACTCAAAGCAACAAAATTCCAGGAAGCAAACATGGAAATTTCAAAATTGGAATTAGATAGAGAATGTCTCTGGGAGGAAATGCAGGATCTACTTGGTTCTAAAGAGCTTGGAGATGAACTACAATCGACAAAAGATTGTATTGCAGCTCCTCGTGGATCTCTCAAGGAAAAAATTCCTGACGAGGTGGCAGACAGTGATGATAAGAAGTCAAACAATGCAGAAAAGATTAAAGAGATGATGGTGTTTGGAGAATATGAATTATCTCCAGTTCTCGTGAAGGATCAGTTGGAAAATTCAAAGGAGGACATCTCTTATCTACAAGAGTCGAAAATGAGAGAACAAAAATCTCAGCAATGTGAGATTTTGAGAGCAGAGACAGAGGAAATGACGAATGGAAATGCTGAGCATGGCTCCAGCTCGTCCAGTAATGATTCCTCAGTTCCAGCACTAGCTTCATACCCAGAATCCCCAGAATTCTTTGAAATTGATTGGACAATGTGGTATCAGCAGAGAGGACCTGCTAAGTACAATTGCAAAAAGTGTGGAAAGGTTAAAAAATCAAAAACACAGATAGAAGATCATATATGGGACAAACATCATGGAGGTTATTTCATATGTCCTTGTTGTACTGATTTCCCAGTCTCCTCATCACGCAGAAATCACATAAAGAGGCATATAAAGAAAGTACATCAGCAGAAGTAATTTAATCTGTCCTTTCAAATGGAGAATCAAAGGTAAATGAAAGATCAATTGACATTTTCGAAAAATTCATAATAATAGATTCTCTTTACCAGAACAAATCTCATTGTTACAGAAGCCTTGGAATCAGACGTCAGAAGAAGAACAAACGATCATCACTTTTTGATTATTCAACGTCAATCGATGGAGTTTCGTACTGCAGATCTCAGTAATTATTATTTAATTGTTGTATGTCTTTACATAATTTTTTATATCTATTATTGTACGTGGAAAGAAACTTTACAGTAAACAATTGTTAGAGTAAATCAAAGAAAAATTACTTGATGTATGAATATATCACTGTTTTTCCACAATCCATTAAAATTGAATGAATAAATTCAAATTTTAACTCTGATGGTAATTTCCTTCAAAATCATAATATCGACCTCTCGATAAAGGCAATGTTCTACATTATCTCAAGTTCCCTTAGGACGCCATCACCACCCACAGAGATAAATTCAGCTATTGTGCGTTGTTAGTGAGTGATACTCATAAAATTCATATAAAATCGAAAATTATATATTTCTAATTAACACAGTGTATCTAGACGTGAGTTTATGAAATTGAATTAATAATCGTAGTCATGAATTTCTAATTGTATTAAATAAAATCATTCGAAGCTTTTGCATAATTATCACTATGATTCTACAGAATTTGTGAATGGTGTGGAATTGTGGATCTGATCCCATCGACTCCAGACATTTGTGGAATGCGGGACATAAAGGTAGTTGTGAACCCCTGTTGTTATTGTATATTTTTTGCCTCAAAAAAAAAAAATTCTCCGCACTCATACCTGAGTCTAAGACCACCTGACAAAATCCATGAATTCTTCGGAGGACTTCAGCGATTGAAATAAAATAGACTTGTTTGTAATAATGATTCCCGTGCTGAAGTAAGAATTGATGAATCTTTCAGATGGATGGAAAGAAAAGAGAGGGTTCTCCATCAACTGGAGCCAGTTGGGCATCTCCAAAGCGTCGAAAATTGGATGATCCAATTGATCCTTCACAGAGCAACTCTCCTGCTGACAATGCACAAGGAATTAATGAGAATGACTCCAACAAATTGCCCATTGCAGTGAACACATCTCATCTTGATAAAATTTCAGCAGAAATTAATAATCTCTTTGACGAAGAACGACAAATACTGGAGGATGAGGCTAAATCTTACAAACTGGCTAAGGAAAAACTTGAATTACGTTTGGCTGAATCAGAGAAACATTTTGAGGAAGCAAAGGCAGCCCAGGTGGCAGCAGAAGCTCAAATTTCACAACTGAAAATTGAGATGGATGAGAAAATTACAGAGTTGCTCCAGAAAAACACTGAACTGGAGCAACGTATGATTGATCAAGCTAAACGAGACAGTGTGAAGCTTATGGCAGCAGCAGATAAAATAATTGAGTTACAACGAGAAGTTAAATCTTCTACAGTGTCTCAAGAAAAATTCAACCTCAAAGCAACGCAACTCCATGAAGCAAATATGAGAATTTCAAAACTGGAGTCTGATCAAAAATCACTCTTGGAGCAAATACAGGATCTTCTACCGAGTGTAGCATGGATCAAGAAAGTTGGAAAGAAACTGCAGTCAGTGAAAGACAGCTGTCCAACATCTCGAGAAGCTTTTAAGGAGGAAATATTTACTGATGAGATGACATTCAGTGATCATAAGATCTCGAATGATACAGATAAATGTGAACTTCCTCCAGTACTTGATCAATCTGATGTGAAAGATTCAAAGGATGTTTGTCATCAGTCACAACAGAAGAAGCTAGAATTTCATCGAGAATGTGAGGATTTTATTGTGAAGAAAGAGGAAATTACGAAAAAAATGGATGAGGATGATTTTGAGTCATCTAAGAATGGATTTCCAGTTTCATCCAACAAAGATTTTTCAAAGAAAATTATCAAAGTTGATCAATCGATGAAATTTAAATCTGATAATGAGGTAGAGAAGAATCAACGCATCTGGGTGGATGAATTGTACGTTCTAGCTTCAGATCCAACATTCTTTGAGATTGATTGGGAGACACTCTATGTGCAGACTGGACGCACTCAGTTTGAGTGCAGTGATTGTGGAGAAGTGAAAACAACGAGATCAGACGTCCAGGATCATATATGGATTAAACATTATGGGGGTCAATTGAAGTGTCCTCTGTGTCCTGATCGATCAGTTACATTCTCAAGGAGATTTCGTATCAAGAGACACATGGCAATAATGCATTCTGATTGATCAGATATCAATGCAATTATTGTTATATAATTTTATGAATTTTTCAGTGATTTTACTTTTAATTTTCATTTTATTTTCTTAGAACGGAGAAATATTCCCCGAAAAATTTAATTATTTTCAGTTACTATTTCTAGTTATTTTTAGTTTAATTGATACAACTGAGATTAATATTTGTTGACAAATATTACGATTGATTAGTTTTTTTTAGTTTTTATGAAGATTTTCTAATTAATTTAGAAAGACTAATTGTACTTTATCATGAAGGAAACTCTCCTAGGAATCAACTCTGAAATTCTGTCGTAACTTTTCATTTTTCTTCTACAATTATAAAAATAATTTAATATTTCAAGTATCTCATTTTCACTGCATATTTTTACATATCTGACAGTCACCGACATCAAAATATTCTTCATTTCTATATTTTTTAAGTTTGTAAAGAAAACTCTGAAAGGGAAAATTTTACAAAATTGTTTTCTGAATCATTTAAATTAGTTTAATTGATATTTATGATTTGAATTTTTGTTTTCAAGCACATTTGCATATTTTTCAGGTACAATTCACATGATTTTTGTATCACTGCAGTAAAAAGATGTCCTAAAATAATCTGAGTAGTTTTAATTTTTTTGAATGAGATAAACTTTCCCGCAATTTACAATTAAATCGACATGACGATAAAGAAGAATTTTTTTTAATTTAATACCGATCGAGTGGAAGTGTAACGTCATTAGACGTTAGAACGTAAATTCACTTGTCATATGCGTGCATGAGATATTTCATATGTGACGTAGTGGGCATTATTCAAATAAAAAAACTAATAAATAAACTTAAAATCAGCACAAACGTGTTTTTTTTATATAAGGTGACAGTTAAAAGTAAGTGTATGGAATCGAATATATTATTGGAATGATGAATCTTTAGTTTCATCAAGCATAACCCCTTGATGGCCCTGAGATGACCAGTTTGACCAGATGACTATGTTATTTCAGAATAATTTCAATTTTTCATTTGTGTAACGTATTTATAGACATTGTTGAGAATAAAATTGACCAAAAATGTTGATCAATCGAATCAATTCAGTTTGTAGATGATTAGAGATGGAATGAGGGAATCTCTCGAGTACCTGTGGCTCTCTTTCCCACCAATTTATCCAACGATACTTCATATAATTAATTTTTCTAATTCAGTAGTGAATTGGTAAAACGGTTTGAGTCGATTTCATCCTAGGGTCAGTTTTCGATGAATATCTCAGAATCTACGGGAGATATCAAAATTTTCATAGAGACCTTTTTTGGAGAGTAGAATGAGAGCTATAAAAAAGGTCTTTACGAAAATTTTGATATCTCCCGTAGATTCGAAGATATCCATCAAAAATTGATCCAGGATGAAATCGACTCGAACAGTTTTACAAATTTGCTACTGACATTTGTCTCTTCTTAAATATAATTGAATCATTTCCAATTATTTATGAAGTAATCAAATATATTCAATCACAAATAACGACAAAATGATGAATATTTCAGATGAATGAGAAAAAGAGGGAGTCTTCTCCATCGACGAAAGCTGGTGGAACATCTCAGAAGCGTCAAAAGTCTGATGATAAAGCTGATCTCTCAGTCTCTAACCTTCCTGCTAGCAGTTCACAGTACCCACAACCTAAAGATAGCACCCAATTCGATAAATCATACCACATTCCAGAAGTCAAGGCTCGTCTTGATGAAATCAAGAGGGCAAGGGACAATCTCGATAATAAGATGCGAAAGATTTTGGAGGAGGAGGCGGCAAAGTTTTATCAGTTACAGATTAATAGTCTAAAACTGAAACTGGTAAATTCAAACGAATCTCTGAAGACAGCCGAAGTAGCCCTGGTGGCTGCGAAAGCTGAATTGTCTCGAGTCAAAGTCGAGAGAGATACAATAATCACAGAGCTCGAGAAAAAGGCAAAACGAAACACTGAGAAACTAGAGGCTGCAATACGTAGAATAATTGAGTTACGACAGAATGTTAAATCTGAATCATTGTGTCAAGAACAGTTTATGGTCCAAGAAATGGAACTCAAAGAAGCTAGAGAGAAAATTAAAAAACTGGAAGAGGAACAAAAATCTCTCTGGGAGGAAGTACAGGAATTGCTTCCAGAGGCAACACGTGCCAAGGAGCTTGATAAGAAATTACAATGTCTGATTGAAAATCCTCCAAAAGCTGTCCAGGTGGTGAAACCTTCTTGCCAAAGTGTTGAATCTCAATCGACAGCATCGAAGAAGACCATTATGAATCATCCAACGCTGGGAGCTATTGAAATAATCGTAGATTATCAGAACAGTTTTCTTTATTAATTAAATAATTTTCACAGTTTACAAAGACATCTCATCTCTGTAAACGTTCTTATTAAAGTAAAGTTTTTTTTTTTTTTTTTTTTCACATACAATAACCATGACAACCGTTAACAAAAGAATATCATTATTTTTTTCATTCTAAATTTCACTTTAAAGTACGTAAACAACTCATTAACTCAACACTCCCTCTGTTTAAGTACCTTTTACATTTAATTTAGAATTCTCCTAAATCACTCATTCCTATGAGTGAACACAAGTACCTGAAACGATCTTTAGGTAGAGCTTTAGTGAATATGTCAGCTCGTTGATTCTCAGTCTGAACATATTTAACGACAATTTCATTCTCATTCACTTTCTCTCTAATAAAATGATAACGAATATCAATGTGTTTGGTACGTTTGTGAAACTCAGGATTTTTACCAAGACGTATTGCACTTTGGTTATCGATGTGCAATACTGTACCTTCATCACAAATCCATCCAATATCATTTAACAATTTTCGAAGCCATATAATTTCTTTAGCAGCAGAAGCAGCCGCAACATACTCAGCTTCAGTTGTACTCAGGGTAACAATCTTTTGTCTCTGTGACGACCACGTAATTGCACCGTTTGACAAATGAAATACAAAACCACTCACAGATTTTCTGGTATCGACATCATTTGCATAGTCTGAATCGCAGAAACCAATTAACTCATTCTCACCCTTATTTTGTTCATACTTAATACCATAATTAGCAGTACCGATCAAATACCTCATTATTCGTTTAACTGCCTGCCAGTGATTATCATTGTGTTTGTTAAGAAATCGACTAACATTGTTAACAGCGTAAGCAATATCGGGACGTGATACAGTCGCGAGAAACATCAGTGACCCGACAGCTTCACGAAACGGGACGACATTATTTTCATTCTCACTGTCGTCTACTGCACACAGAGTTACATTTGGATCAGCAGGTACACTAAGAGGTTTAGCTTCACTCATTCCAAATGTTTTAATTATTTTCTTAACGTACGCCTGTTGATGGATAATCATTGTACCTTTGCTTCGATTTCGTTCTATTTGCATTCCAACAAAATAACGAGCATCACTTAGAGTAATTTCAGAACATTCTTCCATTTTTAGTATTATTTCATCGAGAACTTCTCGTGATTTTGCTGCAATTAATCCATCATCTACGAATAGAGCAAGATACACATCATTTTCATTAATAATACCGTGAAAAATACATTGATCAGCGTTACTCTGTTTGAAATTGAATTTACTCAAAAAAACTTTGAATTTATCATTCCAGCATCGTGGTGATTGTTTTAGACCATAAAGTGATTTTACTAATTTACAAGTATATTGTTCTGGGTCTCTCACACTTAATCCCTGTGGAATTTTCATATAAATATCTTCGTGAATATTACCATAAAGAAAAGCAGTTTTCACGTCAAATTGTACAAGTTCAAGATCTTCACGAGTTACTCGAGCTAACAATGCTCTCAAAGAATCATATCTAACCACAGGAGACCAAGTCTCTGTATAGTCAACACCCTCAATCTGCATAAAGCCCCTTGCACATAACCTTGCTTTGTATCTCATTATATTACCTTCTGTGTCTTCTTTAACTTTAAATACCCACTTAGAATCGATCAGCTTACGACCCTCTGGCTTTGGAACAATCCTCCATGTTCCGTTCATCTCGTGGGATCTCATTTCTTCTTCAATTGCTCTCATCCATTTTGGAGCATCTGAACAGGAAGTAGCTTCAGTATAAGTAGATGGTGTGTAGACATCAGCGACATTCGCCTCGTATCTATCAGGTTTTCTGAGATTTGACCTGTCTCTCAGACATCTCCTCTGCTCAGATTGTCGTACAAAGACTAGATTTTGAAGTTCTGGATTCTCTCCACCCTCAGCTCCATCACACCTCTCATGTTGTTGTACTTCGTTCTGATTAATCTCATCTTCACTTCCTCCATCATCAGAAAGAAGGACTTTGGATTCTTGGTTTGTTGTTGAAGTACCCATTTTTCCATTAGTTGGGTATTTTTCATTGAAAACTACATTTCTTGATACTGTTACTTGTTTCTTGATTGGATCGTATACTCTGTAGTTTGGTGAGTCTCCATCGTATCCTACAAGAATAACTTTCTTTGCTTTTGGATCGAACTTTGTGCGGAATTGTTTCTCCATATGAACGTAACCCTCAGATCCAAAAACTCTGACATGCGACAGATCAGGCTTCTTACCAAACCACATTTCATATGGAGTGGCTTTAGTATTTTTACTTGACGCTGTTCTGTTTAATAAATACGTAGCAGTACCCACTGCTTCAGCCCATAAATTCTTAGGCATATTCTTTGCATTCATCATTGTACGTGCACTTTCAATGATCGTTCTGTTATCTCTCTCCATTTTTCCATTTTGCTCTGGTGAATATGGAGCACTGTTTTCATGAATGATACCTTTTGATGCCAGAAATTTCTTCATATCATTGCTGATGTATTCCTTGGCATTGTCAGATCTCAATATCTTCATTGGCCGATTGAATTTGTTTTCAACACTCTTCTCAAATTTTTTAAAACATTCCAATACTTCTGATTTGTGTTGAATAAAGTAAACTTGACGAAAATTTGATGCATCGTCTTTGAACGCCAGACAGTAACGTGATCCACCAAGAGATTCAATCGACATTGGTCCACACATATCGGAGTGAAAAAATTCACCAAGTAGCATTGTTTTCTTCTCATTTGTACGATTGAATGGCAAATGATGAGATTTATTCATTTCACAGGGTTCACAAAAAAAATCTTTCTTGTCCTTGAATTTAACTCCATTTACCAACCCTTTTTCAATCGTATCACTCACATACCTTTTGTTTATATGTCCCAAACGTTCGTGCCACATTTTTAGGTTAGTTGATGATACATTTGCTTCTTCTAGGGTTTCAACAGTCACTGGTTTTACATTAAAAAACATACGATAGATGTGATTGTCCTGTCTCAATCCCTCGGCCACTGGCACGTCATTCTGTTTGATCACAACAAACTTTCCTTTGAATACCACTTCAAATCCTTTTGATGTACACACACCGACCGAAAATAGATTCTTCCTCATCTTTGGAACATACAGCACGTTTTCAATTCGAGATTTGCTCCATTCTCCATTTATTATTTTCTCAATTTCAACAGTTCCACAGCCCTTTATTTCACATTCACCATCATCACCAAGATGTATAACCTCACCATGACGTTCCTCAAATTCATTGAACCACTCACGTCGGTAAGTCATGTGACGTGATGCCCCACTGTCGGTAATCCAAACGTCATTCAAACTTCGTCCATTCAACCATGTAATTTGTTGATTTGAAATTGTTGATTCGTTGTTATGGATATCATCTTGATGTGAAGTAGTCACGAAAGCACAATTGCTTGATTCTCCATCTCTCTTTCTGTCTTTATTTTTCATCGGACATTCCCATGCCCAATGTCCTTTCTTTTGGCAATTGTAACACGTCATTTTACGTTTATCATCATGAGAACTAGATTTTTTATCATTTTCGTGTGTTTTCTTCTGATGTTGGTCTCTTCTTGACTTTGAGAATTTGTTCTTGTTCTTGCTTATTTTCATTGCTGCAAGTGCCTTCGTAGTGTCTTCCTCCAACCCCATACGATATTCTTCTTTAAGAAGTCGTTCTTGTAAATTCGTCAAAGTCTGATGCTCAGGAGTAACACTGTCCCATGCGGATTTCAGTGTATTGTACTTGGGAGGTAGACTTGCCAGAATCTTTGCAATCACTGCTGTCTCAGATATCTGTTCACCAACATCCAACAACTGTTTCGCCAAGTTTTGTACTTTCGAGAAATGCATTATTGCTGAATCATTCGAGCTCATTTGATATTCGTGGAATTTTTGATTTATCATCAATCTGTTGGCTGCAGATGTCTGTTCATGAATTCTGTTCAGACATCGCCACATATCGAATGCAGTGTTACAAACCATCACATGCTGCATTTGCTCAGGATCCAATGAAACAGATATATAGTACATCGCTTTGGCATTATCTTTAATCCATTTCTTGCCGTCGGCAGAGTCTGCTGGCTGCGGCATCACTCTTGCACCTGTCACAACATCATTCAGTCCTTTTGCCACGAATATTGCCCTCATTTGAAATTTCCAAGCTTGGAAATTTTGTCCATCGAAAGTCCTCAGTGATTTCACATTAATATCATTCTCCATTTTCCCGTGCGTTACACACTCACAATTCTGATATTATCAGTTTAACAATTTTCTAAACTCTCACAGTTTGTTTAAAGGCAGGGTATCTGGGCCCATAACCTATTGAAATAATCGTAGATTATCAGAACAGTTTTCTTTATTAATTAAATAATTTTCACAGTTTACAAAGACATCTCATCTCTGTAAACGTTCTTATTAAAGTAAAGTTTTTTTTTTTTTTTTTTTCACATACAATAACCATGACAACCGTTAACAAAAGAATATCATTATTTTTCTCATTCTAAATTTCACTTTAAAGTACGTAAACAACTCATTAACTCAACAGGAGCCAATCAGACAGTTGACGAAAAAAAGAAAATTTCAAATCAGAATGTTTCGCATTTTCAGGAGCCTCAGATTGTTAATGCAGTTGGAGATCAATCGAAAAATACGAAGGAGGACACTTCTCATGTTCCAAAGTCAGAAGTTTGTCATTCACAAGAGGAAAAACAGAAATCTGAACAAAACTGTAAAGGCCTCAATGCAGATAAAAAACATGTAATTGAAGGAAAGACTGATACGGATCTCAAGTCATCTGAAAATGAGTCTTCAGCTATCAACGAAGCTCCTTCAAAGGAAGTACCTAAAGCTGATGAATCTTTGTGTGCGAAACCAGGTAATGGTGATGAGCATGCACAGCAAAATCAAGTGATCAAGGTTGGCAAGTTGTTTGTCCTTCCTTCACCCTCGAGATTCTTCGACATTGATTGGAGCAGCCATTATCAAGAGTTTAGTTACAATCAGTTTAGATGCACGATTTGTGATCTGGTGAAAAACTCAAGGCCAATGGTGGAGGATCACGTGTGGGTAAAACATTATGATGGACGATTTATGTGTCCAAGGTGTCCTAGAGATTCAGTTACTTTCTCATCGAGGTATGACATACGCGACCATGCGGGACTCTTGCATTGATATACGCAATCAATTGATCTTTTGTTGTAAAAAGTAATAAATATTAATCGTTGAAAAAAAGAAAATACTGTAACTGTCTTTCATAATTTTATAAAACGTCAATTATTTGAATTAATACTACTCATGATTTTGAGGAAAATCGTTCAATTTTGTCGATAGATTTATCACTGGGAAAGAATATTCATATTTCAAAATCAACATTCCCAATTATTATTCATCATCTGCAAGAAAAGGATGGGGCAAGAAGATGTATTGAGTTGGTCTTCAAATTGTTCAGAAATGACGTCTAAGTTTCAATATCTAGATTAGCTTTCTTGTCTATTCCTCATAACCCGGAAGTACTTCTTGCAGATCCACTCGCACGCCCTCTCGTGACTGTCAAAGAAACCTCGTCCGACATCACTGGTTCCTCATTATCAGAAGACAAGGAATCATCTGAGGAAGAATCACTCATACAAAATTCTGAAGACGAGGTATTTTCATTTTCGACTTCTGATGAAGAATCATCGTTATCACTTGGATCTGGAGATAAAGAACGTCTTTCATCGCTTGGATTGACACATGGATCATCTTCATTATCATCTAGATCTGGTGAATTGTCTTGTCTCATCAAGTTGTTAGCAGCTTTGAATAATCCTGAGTTGAGCTTTTGAATTGTCACCCTGACTTCTTTGAGTTCGATATTCTGAAGATTAAATTCTCTCAGAGATTCCTTTTCGGACGATTCTTCCAACTCCTCTTCAATTCTCATCTCTCCACTCATCTCTTCTTCAATATTATCCTCACCTTTCCCATGCTTTGACGATGTTAATGGCCTCTTAATCGTATCATATTTTAATCTGGCATTTTTGATCAATAATTTCGTGATTCTCTCCTCCATCGTAATTTCCATTTGTGAAAGTTTGGTTTCTGCAACTGCCAAAGCCTCACGTACTTCATGAGCATCCTCTCGCAATTGTTCAATCGTCACCTTGTCTACTTGCACCTGTATCTCCAGGATATTTTTCTCATTCTCAAACAATTCTTCAAGTTCTTTTCGTATCTTGTAGTGTTGGAGGCTACTGGCTTCACTCTGCAATAGTCTTGCACGAAGAACTGCATTTTCTCTCTTCAGACAATTTAATTCCCTTTCTCTTCCAAGTACTTCAAAGTCTGTACGTGAAGTTGCGTCAGATGTGTCGAGTTTCTGACGCTTTGAGTGTCCCCCAAAGCTTTCAGGGGATGGAGATCGTAAACTGTCAAAACTGTTGTTATTCATCTGAAGAATTTACATATTTTATCATGAGTTTCGTGAAAATGTTAATCAAATTTGAGAGTTGATTAACTTACCTTTGGATCAATTCATATTCTCCGATTGGAAAAACAAATCAAATCATGAAAAAACGTTTTCAGAATATTTTTTTCTTAATCGGAGTTTAATTTATCTATTAAACATTAAATTGATGCTCTTGTCTGTCAATAGAAAACAAAAACATGCACATCTTTGTGGTTCATTTCACTCGTTGTACTCAAAATTTTGAAATAACGTAGACTATTATAATTATTAATTATTAATAATTCAATCAATTGTTGTCTATTTTAAAATAATTCGATATTTATCATTTTGTTTATTACTGTAAATTGAGTTGTGAGGAAAATTGCATAAATACTTGAAAAATATTTAAATCCAACTTATTCCCGCCAAAATTATAGTAAATATATCGATATGGAAGGTTCCTCATATACCCCTAGACGTCGTGACGAGAAAGCAGAGAAAAATCAAACATTTTTCACAAAATTCATAACAGAGTTACGAAATAAAGTCCCTCTGGAGATCTTCATCATGTGTGAAATTATTTACGACAGGAAAAATAGAGAGGTTATTATAATTCTATCAAATTCACATCAAACTAGAGACACTAGTTGAAATTTCGAGGTTAGGTGTTGATATTGTCAAACAAATAATAACAAAAAATAAACACTTTCAGATAAATGACACTGACATCGACAGCTCGGAATCTCCATCATCTTCTGACCATGAAAGATATTCAAATCGTCGAAACCAGGTAACATCGACCTCATCGAGTAGAGAGCTCCGGTTACAATTGGAATGCGGAAGATTGAGAGCAGAAGTAGTAGGACTCAAAGCCAAATTAGCACAAGTTGAAGCCACTGTTGTTCAACATGAATGCATTCGTGACCAAATGAGAGAATTATATGACGGAGAAAGAAAATTGTTTGAAGCCAAGATAATTGGATTGGAGGAGGAGCGAGAGACATCATGGAGATGTATGAAAGAAGCCCGTGATGCCCATCAAATCGCAGAAGCTGAACTTGCTCGATTAAAGTTGAGATTGATGGAGGATTTTAAGTCTGAAGCAGTGGTTACATCATCAAGACATCAGGATGATACAGATGATCAGTCAGATGTTAAATATGAGGTGGAAGATGATATCCAAAATATGGAGATCGAAGAGAGTTCTACAGTTCAGGAAGAAAGTGAATCAATTGACTCAGAGGGACTTTGTGCAGATCAGAGCATTGAGAGTCAGCAACAAGTGATGGAAGAGGACACAGAAATGATTTCGAGACATGTGAGTATGAATTTGGTCGATGATACCGAGTCCTCGTCATCAACAGAAGGGTGGAAAGGTTGGGATAGAGAGAGCTCAATTGTAGATCCAAAGTGGTCCTCATTCTTCTTAAAGCTTGATCACTCTGGAAGGGAATCTCTAGATCCAAATGATGATGGAGATGTGGATCCAGCTGGAGCAAATGGACCAGAGCGAGTCAAGTACAGACAATTGAATGTAGGCAATGAGTATTGCGTACTAGTCGCTGACAGATTCTTTGAAATGGATTGGACGAAAGACTTCAGAAAGGTGAAAATGGGCAGATGGGTCTGTAATACCTGCGGTCGTATTTTTGAAGGTAGAAATCGAACTGTGGATCATGTCTGGAGTGCACATTATAGGCAAAGATTCAAGTGCCTTAATTGTGATGCAAATTTTACATTCAGACAACAGATAAGGAATCACACACGAAAAATACATCCTCGTATTTACAACTTCTGACATTGAGTATAATACCATCAGGTCATACATCTCAAACACTTTTTATTTTTCAATCGGTTTTGAATTAGTCAAATATTTGAATACGTTCATTATCAGGTAATGAGTTTTCTTTTGGTGAATTTATAGGATTTTTGAGTTCACCTCAGTCTCAATGAAAAATACAATTTAAAACGTTTTTGACGATTCTTAGATAGCAGTTTTGAGTTTTATTTGTATATCATCATTGAGAATTAAATAAATACATGTAAAATAAACTTCTTATTGTTTTTGATTTTATTCAATCTCATGGGATCAATCTAATTGAAAAAAATTACATCGAATTTTCTTCGGAATTTTCTATCATTCTTCCACTGGTAATTTTACCGTCTCAATGAGAGATTTTCTGAAATTTAACTCGCATGGTAAATCCATCGGTATGAAAGGTTTCTCCCATTACCCGTAATGAGTGCCAGTGGATGTATAGTTGTTGCCAGAAAAGAAGGAACATCGGATCTCGAGCCGAGTTACCCCCACTCTGCCCAACTCCCTACTGAATGCATGTAAAGCCGAACAAACCCGATGTTCCTTCTTTTCTGGCAACAACTTTATTTGATTGCGGAAGGCACTAAAAAAATTACACTCTCCATAAATGCAATAAACAGCTACGATTGACAAAGTTAAAAATATTCGTTATGTGTGAAATTGTCTTTGAAGCAGTGACTCCCAAGGTAATAATTTATTCTTTTGACAAATAAACACAAAACCATTGAGACATTGACTGAATAGTTGAGGTTAGGTCTCTCCATTTTTAACCAAGTAACACGAGAAAAATGGAAAATTTTCAGATGAAGGAGAGCAACAGTGAAGTTGAAATAGAACGCAGGCGCCTGATATCAGAAATTGAAGTGGTTCGGGCTAAATTAGCACCTTATCAAATAGAAAAACGAAGAAACGAATTTCTGGAGAGAGAGATTAATGACCTCGAAGGGCAGGTGAAACAGAGGAAAATGGAGATGGAACAATTACAATTTCAGCTGAAGATGATGATAAGACAAGGGGAGGATGCACGAAAGTCTAAGGCTGCTAGAGAGGCCAAATTGTCAAAATTCAAGCGCATGAGACAAGACCAATTGAGAGAATTGGTGATGGAGTTGAATTCTGGTGAATTGTCAGCATCATCAAGGTGTCAAGATGATGGGAAAGAAATCAAATCTGAAAAGGAAAATACTGTCAATGGGGAGGGGTCTCTGGAGGATGATTCGACATCTCTGCCAGTGAGCTCTCAGGATCTGGAATTTCAAGAAGATAGACCTCGAATCAGATCATCAACTCCAGTTGAATCAGCCCAAGAAAAGAGAAAGTCACTTGAAGCAGAGGAACAACCAGCAAAGAAGCTCAGGAAGGCACCAGTATCAACCGATGATCATGAAATATTACCTGAAGAATCTCAGGACAATCAATCAGATAGAGGTGATACAGCAGCTCCAGATCAAGAAGTCTCTCGTCCTCAGCAGACAGAAGCTCCCAGACAAGAGAGAGAAAGATCAAACTCCATTGATAGTGAAAAATCTACATCGAAAAATAGTGATCAGTCTTCAGTTGTCCCTTCAAATTCTAGTGATATTGGAGAATCTTCTTCAGAATCCTCTGAAGAGGATGGCTCATTGACAGATAATCATTCAGAAACAGTCAATCCTTCCTGCTCCACTGATAAATCTGATGATCAGAATCCAGCAAAATCGTCAAAAAAGAAGAAACGAAAGTACAAAAAATTGAAGGTTGGAAAGAATCATGTACTTGTTTCAAATCGATTCTTCGATATTGATTTTAAAAAGGAGTACAGACGAACCAAGTCGAGACGCTTGGCCTGCAAAAGATGCCCTCTCAATTTCTGCAGTCATCAGCAAATGATTGACCATCTCTGGTTTGTACATCATGGGGGACGATATAAGTGTCCTCATCGCTGTTATGTTGGTTTCTTCAGATGTAGACAAAGCATATGGAATCATATTCGCACAAAACATCCTGATCTTTGTAAAAATCCAGAAGCTGAGGCAGAAGACAAGTTGTAGATTTTCGAATGATTTAACTTTTTAATTGGTTTGATTAATGCATTAGCGAATGGTGATGCATATTTGTTTGTATTTTCTTATAAAAATTTACGTATATTCTAGTTGTGATGTCAATGGAGAGGTAAAGTTCTCGAATAGTTACAATGGCTGTGCCATATGCTAAAAAGTCACAAGGAGAGAATAAATTTTTGATGATTTTTGGAGTGCATTCGTGAGGTTCATTTGTGTATCATTATTATATATTAATAAATGTATTGAAGGAAACTTTTTGTTGATTTTGATTTCATTCACAAAAGGTGACAATTGACATGAGGATTTATTTTTTAAATTTATGGATCAATTAAATACATTTATTTATCAATTATAAACACGAATTTCTAATTTTCATCTTTTCAAATAATACCGCGCGAGAAAGTACCACACGCTACCGCACATGCGAGAGTTGTCGTGTTGGCGATATCGAGATCCATTGAGGCAGCGAAAGGTGCAGAATTACGTTCTTAATAATCAAGGCAGATAGTAAACAATTAACAAAGTCCTCCAAGACTCATTTCTCACTCATCAATTGATCTGTGGAACAAATAATCTGAAGGTAATTATCAATCAACAAAGAGATTGATACAACAGAACAAACTGTAACTGAGGTTAGAATATTCATATGATCGAACAAGTGAATAAACAATAAATTTCAGATGGATACCAGTACCACCAAAGATTCACAATCATCATCAGCAGAAGACAGCAGTGGAAAAGCGTCTCCAAAACGTCAAAAACTCGAAACATCGAGTAGTGATACTTCACACAAAGCTGAAATGGAATGCGTTCGTCTCGAGTCAGAACTGTCGAGCCTCCAGGCTCAATTGGCCAAGGCCATCCAGGAGGCAGATTTGCAAAAACAAAAGCTTGAAAAAGAGAAGATTATTCTGGAAGTAGAGTTGGAATATCACAAAATGAAGATAGGAGAAATGCAGGAGGATATGGAGGCATTATTGAAACGCAATCGAGAGACACGCAATGTTCAGCTAGCTGTGGAAGCTAAGCTTGCACGATTGAAAGGCGTCGTTGAACACCAATTCGATGAATTCATGATAGACTGGATGTCTGAAGACCAGAGTGATGTCATAAAGACTGAGAAAGATATCAAATCTGAGGGGGAGAATGTCAACGGAGGGGAGGTAACTTTGGAGAATAATATGACATCTCAGGCGATATCTACCTCTCAAAATATGAAATCTCAAGGAGACAAAACTGCAATTCTGTTCGATCCAAAACAATCCACTCAGGGAGAAATAAAGACACTCAAAGCGAAAGAACAACCTGAAAGAAAGCCAAAAGTGAAACCAGCATCAACGAATAATATCGTTGCATTTGTTGATCTTACCAAGTAATCTGACCTGAATGGAAAAAAAAGAAGTCAGGGGAAGGCTAATGTTGGTGATCTGCAGGAGAAATATCAAGGGATTGACGAAGCATCAGCAGATGAAACGAGAAAAGAACTTGCAACGAAACCTTGAATTGTTCTGTCAAAGAGTGTTTGTAGCAGAAAATGTCAGGAACATTCCCTGCTAAAATCACTCTTTGCTAAGATAAATTCATAATCATTGCGAATGACAAATTTTACTCATTATTATTGACTACTTTCCTACTGCAATTTTTTCGATAAATATGTACTTTTGGAAATTTTACGTGAATCCAAATGAAAGACGTGAATTATTGTATCGTAAGAGTTATGTTCAACTCTAATCGTTAAAACTTTGGAAGTGAGGGATTTTTTTTTTAGATTAATGTGTTTTTTTTTTCATGATTCTGTATTCCTCTGTATATCATCGTCGCGAATTAATAAATGTATAACAAGAAACTTCGAGTTAATTTGGGGTTCACACAATCTAATTCATATCAATATCATCCGTCATATGTTCAGATTCTAGTGATTTCGAGAATCTTAGAATACTCCGATGAAGATGCCTCATTGACGGATAATCATTCAGAAATCCGTATTTTCCATTTTGACACTTGCCCTCACTTTTGACATAGTAGGATACGTTTTTTTTCGATGAAAATGTAGGAGGTATTTCTCAAGGACCCCCCGATGAACCTCCAATCACGAAATTGACCATTTAAACCTTTTGACATATCGAAAAAAAATATCAAAGTCGAAATCTCCAATTTCGCAAAATTTGAGAAGATTTTTATGGAGAAGATCGAGCTCTTTAATTTTAACCTGCGACCCAACGGTCTTTTTAAACCGGCCGCACGACTGACAAGGGGAGGGAGGAAAAAGGCAAACCGTTGAACAGCTGAAATCCTTGGAGGCTTTCTCCCCACGTTATTTTACCGCGCATTACTACACCGGTTGTCGCAGGGATAAGACGCGTGCGGGTCCGGGCTCAACAGTTTTTTTATTATCTACTCCGTTCGCCGATATTCTGTTACGGTTACTCTATTTATTTACAATTTCGCGTTCATCTTAGTGTTTTTGTTGGTGAATTTTTTCGGGTAATTTATCTCTTTTAGGAAGAAATAAGGAAGGAGAAATGTCATTCTCGAAGGCCAAAATTCAAAGATTCAACGAACTTCCAAGTAAGTTTTATATTTACACCTTTTCAGGTGATCTGATTACAATTTTTCGAGAATATCTCAAAATCTGAGAGAGATAGCGAAATTATCGAGAAGACCTTTTTTATAAATCTCATTCTGCTCTACAAAAAAGGTCATTATAAAAATTTTGCCATCTGCCTTAGATTCAGAGATATTCCTCAATGACTTCCCTCAATGATAATTTTTGAGTTAAATTTTCCTTCTCAAACAGATTTTCAAAGATATCTTGGAATCTGAGAGAGATAGCGAAATACTCATGAAGACCTTTTTTGTAGATCTCACTCTGCTCTACAAAAAAGGTCTTCACAAAAATTGTGCTATCTCTCTTGGATTCAAAGATATTCATCAAAAACTGAATTGTCAAGTAGAATTGACTCAATCTTAATCAACAAAATTGTGTAATATCAGATACGAAATTCGTTATTGCACGTTGACGGTTCGCAAGCGTTAAAAAAGAGGGGTGCCCAGGTTTTTATAAAGCACCTGGCAATTGTATATGAAGAACCCACGAGGCGCAACGTTCCCCCAGGCCTCCAGCTGCTTTTTACGCTCCCCTTCTTTTGTCCCCCTCCCTCCCCCCTGTGCTCCACTCACAATGCAGCATATACACAGGGGTGTGAAATGGTCTTCGAGTCATTCGTTGCACAATTTGTATAAAATAATAGATGAAACGAAAATTTAGAATAAACTATTGACTCATTTCATTTAAAACGTCGATTTTTTCAGGTGAAGCACCACCTCCAGGATCTTACGATCCAAAATTCGACTCCAAAGGAAAAGGATTTGCTATTGAAAAATCCGGACGGTCCAATGATAATCGAAGTATTGCGAGCAGTGGAACTGATGCTAATTCAGTTTCAAGCAAAGGGGTTGCATCACTAGTTTCTCCAAAATTTCGTACTGTAAGTATATCGACAGAAGGTACCTCTCGAAATAGTAAATGAATGGATTTTGTCAATTTCAAAATCGGTTTTTAATTAATATCTCAGAATCTAATGGAGATATCAAAATTTTTATAGAGACTTTTTTTGTAGCTCTTGATCTGCTCTACAAAAAAGGTCTCATAAAAAATTTCGTCATCTCTCTTTAATATCGAGATATTCATGGAAAAGTAAAATTTCATATTTTTATCAATAAACTTTTTTTTTAATTTCACAGCCACAATTACCCAAGAAAAGAATATCAAAAGCAGTCCCTAGCACTTGTCCAAAAGCAAAAACAAAGCTTATACTCAACCCCAAAGAATTACAATATGAGACTAGAGATGAACTTGCTGATCTCAAGGTCGAGTGTGCGAACAAAGATAAAACGATAAAAGATCATGAGAAATGTCTCGAGGACATGAAGATCGAAGTGAAGAGATTGGAGAAATTATTACTGGATGTTCAGAACAAACAGAGAGATGTTGAAGAGCAGTACAAGAAGGATTTAGAATCAATGGTAAAATTTAATTAATTAATTTGATAATTATTTATCTTTGATGATTTTTATCTTCATTTCAGGCAAATCTGCAACAAGATATTTTGAATTCACGTGAAGAAAAATATACATCTGAACTTGTTCAAGTGAGAACTCAATTATTAGAGGCATTGGAATCCAAAAAAAATGAACATTCAGCTTGCAAAGCAGTGGAAAATGAATTAAAGACCCAGATCACAGAGTTTTCATCGAAATTTGAATTTATGGAGGCAGAAATTACTAATGAAAAGAAGAAAACGAAGGAATATGAGGAGTTATTGCAGAAGTATCAGAGATTGGAGAGAGGGATTGAGTCTAGAGAACGGGATTTCATCGAACAACTCAATGAAATGGAGATTAATAAGGAAATTATTGTCTCTGAGTTGACAGACACTATTATGGAGAATGAAAAGAAGCTTATTGAAGCTCGAGAAGAGGTGATGTATAATGTACATATCAGATTTTATTGAATAAGTCAATTCCATATTTGAGAAAATGAGTTTTCAAGGAATATCTCAGAATCTATAGGAGATAGAGAAGTTTTTATAATGACCTTTTTTGTAGAGCAGAGTGAGATCTACAAAAAAGGTTCTCTTGAAAAATATTCCATCTCCCTTATATCCAGAGATATTCATCAAAAACAAATTCTAAATTTTAGTGGTACAACAGAAAAAGTGAATTTTAGTGTAGAACCCATCCTTTTTCTAAAATATCTCGAAAACTAAGAGAGATATCGAAATTTTTATAGATCTCAGTTTCCTCTACAAAAAAGGTTCCTATCAAAATTTCGTCATCTCGCTTAGATCCCGAGATATTCATAAAAACTCATCTCAAAAATATGAATTTAATTTTTTAAAATCAATAACAGATGAAACAATTAAAAATGACGACAGCAGGACTGACCGAGGATCTCCGAAACTCAGGAATAAACAACGAATACCTTCAAATAGATTACGATCGTCTCCGCAACGAATTAGAACTGTCAACAACAATCCAATCAACCCTAGAAGAAACCCTTGAAAATCGTCAACAATCAATTTTCGATCTCCAATCACAACTCTCATCCCTTCAATGCGAGATGGACGAGCTGAAGGCAGAAAACGAAAAAATTCTCTCAGACAGCCATCAACAAATATCTCAATTAATATCAAACCACGAAATAGAAATATCCGATCTATCTACAAAATTTCTCTGCAAAAAACACAATTTCGAGGCTGAAAAGCAATCTGATCTCTCAAAACAACAAGAACTCGAGCGTAAAAATCAGGAATTATTGATTAAAAATGATGCCCTGATTGAGGAAATAAGTCAAGTACAAAAAAAATATGAAGAGCTAAAAACATCATTCCGTGAAATTGAGAATGAACTCGACAATGAGCGTGAATTTTCAGATATTCTAGAAGGAAATCATCGGGAGGAGATGAAAAAATTGAAGCAACAGGTTGAAGAGCTTAAGAATCAGGCAAAAAAGCAGAAAAAATCACCTAAAAATTCACCAAAATCTTCAAAGACAGAAGAAAAATCATTGGAGGAAAAATTAATTGAGCGTGATGAACAAATATTGAAATTAACATCAGCACTGGAAGAATTGAAACAATCATCAGCGACTCAAGAGAGCTTCAGTCAGAGTCTCCAAGAGGAGTTGGATCGCGCTGAAGGTGAACTAGCCAACAAGAAAAAAGAGCTCAAAGATTTGAAGGAACAAATTCGTGAAGAGACAGCTGAAATGGTGACAAGAAGACGAAGATTTGATGTTGTGATGGCTGAAAATCAAGCAACAGTTGCTGCATTATCTCAGAGACTAGCTGAGAGCACTGAAGAGCTTGAGAGGGTTCAGCATGAATTAAAATCCTCTGAAGAACTCATAAATGAACACAGAGACCTCTTGAACAACATGAGAACGAGTTCCAACTCAGTTAATCAACAATTACAGTCATTAATTGAACAAGTGAATCTCAAACAACTCGATGATTTGGAAGAGACTAATCTCCTTGAAATTCAAACCCTCAAAACACTTTTTGAATCTAAAATCGATGAACTGAAGAGTGTTTCTCAGAATGAAATGAAGATTCTTCAAGAGGAGGTTAAAAAAAAGGAAAATAAGAATTTAGAATTGACGAAAGAGATTGAGAAAATGGCTGATAAAATTTCTTTTATTCAAGAGTCTCTTTTGCTGCTGGAAGAGCAGAATGATGCTCATTGCGTTGAGATTTCAGAGTTGCAAGTGTCTAAAGCTAAAGTTGAGGAAGAGTTGAAGCATCATATTGAAGATTCTGAGAGTGTTGAGAATTCTTTAAAGAAAGAGATTGAAAAGTATGAAGGTATGACTAAAGCTGCTGAAGATCGTGCAGATGAATTGGAGAGAATGTTGGATGTATTAAAATCAAATCAAGTTAAGTATGAGAATTTAAAAAAGAGTTTTGATGAACAGAAATTGATTCTGGAGGAGGAAATGGAGATTAGAAAGAGGGCAGAGGAGGAGAGTAAGAAATTGGTGGAGTCTTGTGATCGTTTGAGGGAGAATTATGATGAATTGATGGGGAAATATACTGAAGTCATTGGGCATTCCAGTCATAAACAGAGAATGAAACAGATTAATCAGTTGAGGGATAGAATTGACAATCTGGAGAAGGAATTGGGGGAGAAATGTCTGATTATTGAACAGCAGAATAAGAGTATTGAGAGATTACAAGCTGACGAGAGGAGACGTACTTTTACCAAGGGAAAGGAGAATTTTGGAACAATTTCTAAAAGTCCATTTAGTACTCCTGCTTCTTCACCCTGTAAACCATTGACTCCGTTGCGAGAGAGGAATGAATAGAATTTATATTCATATTTTAATGTCACTCTTTTCTTTTAAATAAGTTTTGAATTTTTTTTTTTTTTTCGGTGTTGACGAAAAGCTTTGTTACATGTTTTCAGATGGGAGTATCGAATTTAGTTTATAATATGCATTTTATATCTTTGGAATACAAAATTTACGGAAAGTAAAATATTTTTTTTAATTTCTGTTCATGTTGCATAATTGATCAATTAAATTGAAGGAAGAAAGGGAATAAAAAAACCCTTTCGACTGAAGAATTCGTTTTAGGATGAATTAATTAATAAATAAATGAGTTGGAATTACTCTGGCGTTGGACGATAACAAAACTGCTCCGCTATCACTCTAATCCATTGGGTTTAATCTACAAATGAAAAACCTTCAATCAACCTTGAAAAATGTCCATAATGACTCGAGATAAACACAATCAAAAATACAATATTTCTCAATTTTATTATTTTTTCTATGAAAATTAATAAAAAAAACTCGACACAAATTCCAAATTATAGGAATTGTAACACTAGACCCTCACATTTGCACTTTGTCACAAGAAAAAAATCACAATTTGTCAGATGTCATTTATAAACTCGATAAAAATGACAAAATCATTACACGACGTCTTCAACCGAATTATTTACTCCAGTTTTATCACTTTCAAACACTGGCGCTTGCGTTTTACAACCCTCACCATACCACCGCTCACCTGCGCATGCGCAGAAAAAAAATTCCCCAAAAGTTCCCAGATCTAGTGAAATTATCATCAGACTGGTAAAACTGATCCCTTTGTCACTCCTTCTAAGACAGTCCTCAAGTGGTCCTCAAGTGAAATTGTTGGACGAGCAGTTGCAGCAGTCGCCAGCATAAAAAAAACCCGTGTGAGTGACCAATAAACCAATTATCATATCAAAATCCGTGTAAACCTCCCCGCGCCTCCCAAAATCTCCAATACTTGTCCACTGAAAAGCCAAAAACAGGGATAAATAATTAATTAAAAAAAAAAAAAAAAAATCGCCTACAAATGGCTGAAGGTGATGCTAAAGTGAACATGTCTCTTGGTAAGTCACCAGACAATCTCAACGAATACCAAAACAATACGCGAACGATAAAACATATGAGAATAAATAATTGTGAGCGTACGGCTGCATCATATCCAATAATAACAATTGCATTAACAAGAAAACCACCTTAATTCATTTATTCGCCCGTTGAAATTGAGAGGGATTGAAAAAAAAAATTATGGAGTTTGACAAAATGGCGGATGCTACGTTACCTCTGGGTTGCCATGATGGTCAAGAGATTTTCCAACGTAAATACGCAATAGGATGGACGAGTTGAGGCATATGATGCAATTGTTAATCCCAACAGCTGAATTTTTTGAGGGTTTTGTTTAATTAACATTAATGATTTATCAATGGAAGAATTGATTGATTATTACTTGGAGTTATCTCTCATCTTTTGGACAACAAATGGGTACATTAAAATTGTTATGATTATTCTACTGTTAAACAATTGTTTAAATGTTCTTGATTGAACTACTTCCAGTGCTGAATATCTGAAAAAAAATTTTCTTCCACGAGTGAAAGAAAAAAAATATAATAAACAGTGATTTATGGGTCGGTGAAAGGTACATCAATATGGCGACAATAATTCCAATTACCAAATATGGTTGTATTCGATATCATAATTACAACAATAGACCATTGACATTATTAATCATTTTGACCCCATTTTATTTGGAGTTATCGAGAGTGCAGAAGAGAGACAGATGGAAATTATTTATGAGACGATGGAGTTATTCACGAGAAGAAACATGTGATAAATTACTTTGGATTTGGATAATGATTTTTAATCATTAATAATTATTATCACGCACCTACAATTCATTGAATTCCCTCAAACTTTTATTTTTATAATGTCCTAATATCGTTTCGTCTTTATCGAATGAATTAAAAATTCTTATTTTTAAGCTCAGAAGACGAAAAAAAAAAATCATTGGAAATCCAATAAAATTAATATTTCCCGGGAAATTGTCGACGAAATGCTGTTGAGGCCGTACGCTCACTAAGAATTAGGAAAAAAAAAAAAAAAAAAAACAAAACACAAATCCAACCCTTTTCTTCCCTTTTAAGATGACATCATAAAGCTGGAGAGGAAAGATAAAAAGAAAAAAATCATGGTGAATGGTAAAGGAGGAAGGAATAATCGTCAGGGAAATGTACAACGTGGTAATAAAAATAATATACGTGGACGTGGTGCTAATGCTCCAAACAAGAAAAATAATAAGAATATTAATGGAGCTAAGAAGAGTCAAGCATGGCGTTTGCAACGTCAATCGAGCAACAGTGGCTTTGTAACAAAACGTTATAAGCAGAATGGTGGTCCTAAGAGAGTACAGAATAAACCCAATTTGATTAATAAGAGTAATGAGAGGGTTAAGGGGCAACAGATTAATAATACTAGACAAGGATTTGCTGCTAGGCGTGCTGCTGTATTACGTGCAGCTGCTGGAAAACCTGGATTGAATCGTTCGAGAAGCAGAAATAATATCAATAATGTTGGAAATAATAAACGTTTTGTGGGAGTACCCAAGGGAATTAAGAGAGTCAGCAGTTTGCCAAATCTACGTGATCCCAATTCTGTTTATAATCGTCTTGGTTATCAGAGTCCAGCTCAAGTTGCTTACAGAAATCGTGTTAAAAGGGCCAAACAGCTTTTGTTGCAAAGACAGAGTCAGCGGGTTCTTCCTAATGAGCGTTTGGTAATTATTATTTTTTTATTATTGAGGATTGATGAACTTTTTTATGAGGTTCTTATGGAATTTTTTGGGTTTTTAGGTACCACGTCCAGCCAAATCGATGACAACAGTTCAACAACGTGCAATGGAGAGACGCCAGCAAATACTGACACCACAGAGAGGATTTAATGGGGGTGGACTGAGGTCGGATCAGATTTTGAGAGCTCAGAGACGACAACAGTACAGTCAGAAACTATTGAGGATGAAGTATGAACTTGAGGGTTTTAGTTTTATGGAATCAGTGGGAATTTTTGAATTATCTTGAGAACAATCGATTTTAGGGGAAAATGTTGAGAGACCTTTTTTGTAGTCCATAAAATTCTCTACAAAAAATGTCTCTTGACATTTTCTCGTGAAATCATTAATTGCATAGTTAACAATTCGAGTTAAATGAATCCGACTAATTAACTCTTATTAATTATTCATTTATCTCGATAATGAGTGACTTGAGGAAAAAAATGTCGAGAGACCTTTTTTGTAGAAAAATTTCTCAGCTAAAAAAAAAGTCTCTTGACATTTTCCTCTAAAATCACTCGTTCTCCCAATAAAACGAATTTGAAAATAAATTATAATTTAATTTTCTAGTGCTGCCAGAGTTAATCCAAACCCCAATGTAAACTTCATGTGCACACTGGGTGATGAGTATGGCTCAAGGCATCGTTCTCGTTCAATGACTCACGGTGGAAGTATGGGCAACAGGCGCCAATTGCCACGAGGGCGTTCACCATTTCGACAGAGTTCCCAAAATCTCAGTCAGGTAATTATTAATTATCACCCAAAAAATCCTTAAAAATAATTCGAAAAAAAAATGATAAACACGTTCTTGACCATTTCAGCTACCACGAGGACCTTTATTCAATCGTCCACGATCACGTTCAAGGTCACGTTCACGATCACGCACAAGAACAGTACCACTTATTCACACAAATACAAATGTAGATGATCGTACATTCAGCGAAGTTATGTACAGTGTCTCAAATAATCTTGGAGTCACTGGACGTACCCTAAACGATAGATTTACTTTCTAATTGAGTAATAAAAGTATATCTACACTCATCGAATGTTATTCAAGACTGCTAACAGATGAAAATAATTAAAAAAACACTATGAAAACCCCTTTTTTCTTTTAAAAAAAGTTATACTGTATAGATAAAAATCATCAATTAGAGATAAAACCATGGAAAAAATGAGTAAAAACTCATTAATCGAGTGACTCTGTTGTTCACTCTATTCGTGTATAATTTACACAAAATCTCATGTTTAATTTACTCACAATTATCACCATCGAGTGTAATAATTTCATATTGTGTGATTAAAACAATAAGTTTAATTTTTTTTTCTCTTCTAATACACTAGAGAGTATTGAATAAAGAAAATTCTGTAGAATTTTATTGACAATTATTTTCCTGTTATTAGAATTAATAATTAATTGAAAAATCATGATAATCGAATGATTTTTTTTTTCTTTCGATTAACATAGAAAATTACGACGCATTAGTATTTATGATAAATCAATGACTGCCCTCACGTGTTATACGAGTGATCTACACGATTATGCAGTGAGAATAAATAGATAAGATAAAAATAAATGATAGTGCTTACTTCTTTGTTTTTAATCGGGGGGAGGGAAAAAAAGACTTGTTATGTGTCAAAGTTCATGATCAATCCTTGAATATGGAAATCAATTTATTTTTCATTTTCTCATGACGTGTGTAATGACAAGAGGGTAGAGGATGGGGTGGCAATCGTTGATGCTGTAGTGGGAACAATCTTGTGGGTATATTATTTTATTTATAACTGAATTAACTTACTCGAGATGCACTTCGCTCGTGCATTGATGGCTCTCAATGGCCTAGGACGTCGTGTACAAAAGCAACAAGTAAAATAGTATTTTTCGTTAAATTATCGTTTTCATTGAGTCATGAATAAAACTAGATTTGAATTATCTCGGTAATTAATGATTTTGAAGGAAAATGTCAAGAGACCTTTTTTGTAGAGAATTGAATTTCTAAGATAAACGGTCTTTTGACATTTTTTCCTAAAATCACTCGTTCTCGAGATAATTCAATTTTTATTGGAACGTTACGACTTTGATTAATTTAATTAATTGATTTATACATTTGATAGATTAAATAAATTATTGATTTATTGAATTAATCAATTGATTGATTAATTGAGTGATAATTTGATTTATTTAGTTACTGAAAGGTCGGAAATTGATACAAGAACAATTGAGACAACTCAATGTTCATGAGCACGTGGCCTATACTCTATTAAGTCATGCTGGAATTCCAACTCCACCTTTCAAAGTATCAAAAACACCTGATGAAGCTGGTGAACATGCAAAGGCTCTTGATACGAAAGATATTGTACTTAAAGCACAAGTTCTCACTGGAGGAAGGGGTAAGGGGAATTTCAAAGGAAGTGATATTGGTGGAGTTGTTGTTTGTGACACGTGAGTGATTTTATAATGATTTTCAGTGATTTCTCGAGTGAAATTAATTTTGAAATGAGTTTTTGATGATTTTTTTTTTTAATTCTAGAGAGATAGTAAAATTTTTGTAAAAATCGTTTTTCTTGTTTTTGCATTTATCTCAAGAACAAGTGATTTTAGGAGAAAATGTTAAAAGACCTTTTTTCTAGACGAGAAAATTTACTACAAAAAACGTCTTATGACATTTTTCTGTAAAATCACTCCCTACCGAGATAATTCAATTTTTGAAGAGACGATTGGTTGAATTTCATCAAATTATTCTCATTTTTAATATAAAAAAATACTAAAATTGTGAATAAAATAATTATACAATTTTCAGACCAGAACAAGCACGTGCAAATGCTGAAAAGATGATTGGTAAATATTTAGTGACAAAACAATCGGGAGCAGAAGGAAAAATTTGTAATTCCGTTATGATCACAACTCGAATGTTTCCACGAAAGGAATTTTATTTAGCTGTGATGATGGAACGAACATTCGGTGTAATTATCATTCCTCATCAATTTTAATAATAATCAGTAAACAATTAGAATGTGATAATTTGCATACAAGTTTGATTGACGTAATGATCGTAATCATGGACTTTGTACAGGGGCCAGTAGTCATAATATCGACTGAAGGTGGTGTAAACATTGAGGATACAGCCGCAACACGTCCAGATGCTATTGCATATTTTCCTATTGATATTCGAAATGGAATTTCCCCAGATGAGGCACAAAAAATTGCTGAGAAATTGGGATTGGATAAAAAGGGAGAGGAAGCTGTTGCTAAAATGATTTTAAATCTATTTCAACTTTTTCTAGAGAAAGATGCTCTTCTATTGGAGATTAATCCATTGGTTGAGGATATTTGTGGGGATTGTAAGTTAATCTGATTAATTTAAACAGTTAAAATTGAATTTAACCTGAATTTGAGTTTTTTGAGATAATTTTGCATTTATCTCGGTAATGAGAGATTTTAGAAGGAAATTTCAAAAGACCTTTTCTAAAGCTGAGAAAATTTTATACAAAAAAGGTCTTCTGACATTTTTTTGTAGAATCACTCGTTATCGAGATTTTAAAGATATTCTCTAAAAACTAAAGTCGAAATTATTTTGATTTTGTTTTAAGAAGATACTAATGATTTTTTTCTTGTTTTCTCACGACAAAATTATAGATTATGCGTTAGATTGTAAATGTAATTTTGACGACAGTGCAGAATTTCGTCAAAAAGACCTTTTCGCCCTGCGCGATTGGTCACAGAAAGATCCCAGTGAATCACAAGCGGAGAAATTTAATTTAAATTATATTCCATTGGATGGTAATATCGCGTGTATGGTCAATGGTGCTGGTTTAGCAATGGCTACGATGGATATAATAAAACTCAGTGGAGGTGAACCTGCTAATTTTTTAGATGTCGGTGGTGGAGCAACAGCTGAAACTGTTAAAGAGGCTTTCAAGATTATCTCAGCTGACTCAAAGGTACGGTTTTTCATGAATATCTTGGAATCTGAAGGAGATAGCAAAATTTTTATGAAATCTTTTTTGTAGATCTCATTTTTCTCTACAAAAAAGGTTATTATAAAAATCTCTCTATCTCTCTTCAACTCCGAGATATTTCCAAAAAACGAATGTGTTTTAAGGTGAAATTCACTTTTTCTGTTAAATTAGAAATTTGGAAATAGTTTTTGACGAATATCTCTGAATCTAAGAGAGATGCAGGAATTTTTATATAAACCTTTTTTGTAGACATCAATTTTTTCTACAAAAAATGTCTTTATGAAAATTTCTGTATCTCCATCAGGATCAGAGATATACAAAAAAAACTGGATTGAAGGAGTTAAGGATCGAAATTTTGTTCTGAATTTTTCTCAGGTCGATGCAATTTTTGTTAATATCTTCGGTGGAATCATGAGGTGTGATGTCATAGCAGAAGGTATCATCAAAGCTACCAAAGAGTTAGAATTGAAAATTCCTGTTGTAGCGAGATTGCAGGTAGATATTCAATTTTTTATAATAAAACGAAAAACATCCACAATTTGTATTTATGTTGTTTTGCAGGGAACAAATGTAAATGAGGCACGTAAATTAATCCAAGAAGCTAAACTGAAAATCATACCGATAGACGACATGACTGAGGCTGCTGAAGCATCGGTGAAGGTTGCCAAAATGCTTCAGCTAGCAAAATCCATGAATCTTGATATCAACATCACAATGAGAGAGGACAAGGCTACAAATGGAAACTGTGATGATACCAGTTCAAAGTGAAACAACCGATTGTTTGAATCTGATTATTTCAATAAAAATAATAAATTAACGAAATACTAATTAATTCAATTTTCACATCTCACTGAATACCTCATTATCTCAATAAATATCAATTTAGAAAAAAATCTCAAGAAACCTTTTTTGTAGCTGACAAAATTTACAACAAAAAATATTTTTTGACATTTTCCCCTAGAATCATTCCTTATCGAGATAATTCAATATTTATCAATGCGTAAGAAATTACTCAAATGATCAAAATCCAAAAACATTTTTGTGTTTATCTCGAAAACGAAGGATTTTACAAAAAATTATCAAGAGATCTTTTTTGTAGAGAATAAAATTTCCAACAAAAAATGTCTGTTTGGTGAGGAACTTAATTTTGCCGTGGATATGGGTGGTGTGATGGAAGTGGTTATTTGTGGAAAACTACATTGATAACACAGTTGCTTAAAATCCCTCTCAAAGGTTTATTGACGGAATCGAACCACGCGTTAAATGATTTACACTAGGTACAAGGTTGATAATTGTCTTAGAATTGTTGATTAACTGCATGGACTTGACTCTAAATAATTGTTGATTAAATGACTGACTAAACTGCGATAAATACTTGAGAAAACACTATTGAGATTGACCTTGAAGTGACTTGAGAATTACTGGATATAATAATTGATTTGATAAAGTCTGAGATATTTTACTGTTAAATAATATCGGTGAAGTTCACTAATAATTGTCTCTGATAATTAACTCTTTGAATAATACACTTGGATGTTTTACTCTGATAAGTAACTCTTGAATTGAACTGATGAATGTCCTTGAACTGTTGCTAGGTGAGAACTATTCGAATTGAGAACTGATTATTTGATAACTATTTAGATAATTTACTCGTTGATTTACTGAATTAATAGTTGATGGTTTACTCGGTGATTTTACTAATTGATTTACTTGTTGAATTACTCGGTGAGTTTACTAATTGATTAGTTGCCCGAAGGCTACATGACTACATGTTGAGTGCTAAGTTGATACTTCTTGCTAGCCCGAAGGCTAGTTGGTGACTGCTTGGTTTAAAAGTGAGGTGATTTACTCCTGGACTGACTGTTGACCCGAAGGGCCTCGATTGTTTCCGAATTTGCTCGATCGGACTTATTAAATTGATAGAATACTTAGTTGCGTTTCAAACATCCCGGGAGCATTCATCATCAGGGATGATGAATCTCTACTTTGATTTTTTCTGTTGCTCATTTTCTACGTTGAGTGGATCTTCTGGTTAGTTGATGTTCTCTCTCTTTCTCTTGGATGTTCTGCAATGCTCACTGGTAGCTTGCCTGATGATGGACCTCCTCTGCCTGACCCCAAGGAGTCGTAAATTCCTCGTAGCCTGAACTGAGTATCCTTGGTGATGATGGCTTCCTTCTTTAGACTCTTGTGATGCGGTGGATACCAAACTGGTGATTCTGGAGCCTGTTATCTCAACTTGATGATAGCTCTTTGATGGTTGGAGTTCTGCTGGTCATGATGATGGTGGTGAAGCTCTTTGCTCAATCGAGGATTTCCTTGTGGCCACTAGGAAACCTATGAACAACTTCTCAATTGATTTGCGCCTGTTTTTTTTCTTTTTCTTACGAATTCTCGACGTCACAATCCTCTTGTTGATCCGCCTCTGATTGTGCGTCCTATTGGTGATGTCTCTCTCTCTATATGACCGGGCTTGAGGTTGATTGATGACCTTATCGATGATTGCTGCTGATGGTGATCTTCTGTCTAGCTGCTTCCCTCTTGATGGTACCTGTGATACCTCTCTGATAGCACTCATGGTTCCTACTCGATCCAGAACCGTTTGAGTGAGTCTACCAGACCTTTCTGGTTGATGTTCTCTTTTGTTGGTTGTCTCTTGAGTAGTGCTCAATTGGTCGCGGGATGTCGACCCTCTACCGTTGATGTTCTAGTTCGTGAGCCATCTGCCGAGTCGAAGGAGGCGTAAATTCCATCGGTCGTCATCAGGCTCGTTGTTGATAATAGCTGAGGAGAGAAACACAGGGTGAGAGACGTACCAGTTACCAATAAATAAATGCTTATGGAACATGATACTTATCTCTCAGCTCTGGAGTCTCTGGATGCCCTCAGCTTACTGATGATGTGCTCCTGGTTCTCTGTAGATGTGTTGAGTGTGCCGGGGGCGTGACCACTCAGTTGAGGTTGACTTGTCGTTGAGTAGTTGATAATCTTAGATCTCTAGATAGTTGACTATTGTGTATCTAGCTCATCTCTGATGAATTTCTTCTAATTGATTTGTTGATTTGTTGAATGTCTCTCACTGCTGTGGACCACGTTGACCTGGCTTAGAGGAGTCGTAAATTCCTCGTGGGCCAGTTGAGTCCGATTCTCGATGATCTCCCTCTCCCCGCTATTCTTCATGATGAGCTGCTTGGAGTGAGCGAGAGAGAAATAGTGATACGTCACTGCCTTTGGTGAGTTGCTGCTAACCTGGTTGATGCAGAGAGGGGATGACTGCTCTGCGTACTGAGGAGGACAGGTAGAGAATGAGAGAATCCGGAGATACTCGAATCCTGTCCGGCTAAATTCGGTGATCGTTCTCTGATGGCACAACGAATGGTTGGAGATAGAGAATTCGCTTATAATCCAACCGACCGTCTGCGATGAATTTTCTTTTCTCTTGTTGAATTTACTGAGCTCTTCTGTTGAGTTTCTCTCGAATATTTTTCGATAACTGAACGCGCGAGGCTCTCGCTTCACGTGTCCAACACAATGCTTGCTCCGTGACCCTCACGGAATGTAAACAACTCTGAACAAAGCACTGATGAGTCACTTTTACCTTGTCCAAAAATTATTTGCTCGGTATAAAATTCTAATATATTATACACGAGGCGTCCTTGATAGTCTTCTATAGATAATTTTCACTTGATTTTCACTGATGAGTTTCTCTGGATACTGTTCACTTGATTATTTTCTCACAACACTTATCACACTCTTGCAACCCACAATCCGGCTCGAAGGACCAATGTTTGGTGAGGAACTTAATTTTGCCGTGGATATGGGTGGTGTGATGGAAGTGGTTATTTGTGGAAAACTACATTGATAACACAGTTGCTTAAAATCACTCTCAAAGGTTTATTGACGGAATCGAACCGCGCGTTAAATGATTTACACTAGGTACAAGGTTGATAATTGTCTTAGAATTGTTGATTAACTGCATGGACTTGACTCTAAATAATTGTTGATTAAATGACTGACTAAACTGCGATAAATACTTGAGAAAACACTATTGAGATTGACCTTGAAGTGACTTGAGAATTACTGGATATAATAATTGATTTGATAAAGTCTGAGATATTTTACTGTTAAATAATATCGGTGAAGTTCACTAATAATTGTCTCTGATAATTAACTCTTTGAATAATACACTTGGATGTTTTACTCTGATAAGTAACTCTTGAATTGAACTGATGAATGTCCTTGAACTGTTGCTAGGTGAGAACTATTCGAATTGAGAACTGATTATTTGATAACTATTTAGATAATTTACTCGTTGATTTACTGAATTAATGGTTGATGGTTTACTCGGTGATTTTACTAATTGATTTACTTGTTGAATTACTCGGTGAGTTTACTAATTGATTAGTTGCCCGAAGGCTACATGACTACATGTTGAGTGCTAAGTTGGTACTTCTTGCTAGCCCGAAGGCTAGTTGGTGACTGCTTGGTTTAAAAGTGAGGTGATTTACTCCTGGACTGACTGTTGACCCGAAGGGCCTCGATTGTTTCCGAATTTGCTCGATCGGACTTATTAAATTGAAATACTTAGTTGCGTTTCAAACAATGTCTCTGGACATTTTCCCCTAAAATCACTTATTACCGAGATATTCCAATATTTAACAAAATATCAAAAATCTACTGTTCTATCACTTTATAACCTCAACGATCAAAAAATCATAATCCCTAATTAACAAATTCCCGAAATAATTAAGACAGTCACCTTTGAATCCACCGTTTCGCCAACCGCTGTCTGACGTCACAATCCCTCAAAAAATCCTCATTGGTTGAAAATCAGTGAAATGGATAAAGAGTGGGGGAAACACGAGTAACACAGCGACAGAGTGACAATTCAGCAGTCCATTGCCATCGGCTTAGAAAGATGGCTACCATGTTGTCTCGGACGATATCAATTGCCGAGAGTTTGGCACGATTTAACGGTCCAAAGGTACGTTTTATCCCCTAAAAAAATACTCAAAATAATAATAAAAATGTTCAGTGTTTCAATCAATCCATCCATTGTTTAATTTTTCAACAGTGAAAACTGTTGAATTAAATAAAACAATTGCACTTGTCGAATGGGCGAACTCCATATTAGAATTATCGTGGCAGTGAGTTTTAGTTCAAAGCTAAATTGAGCGCCAGGGTCAGATGATTCGAAGCCAAGGATTTTAGTGGCTTTTGTGACAACATTGTCCCTCATCATTGACCCGAATTCTCATGTAATCAAACTAGAATAACAATTATGTAATTTTTTAAAATTTAATTTGAGAAAATTTTTGGATTATTTTGATTTATTCAAACGTCAGAGGGTGGGGATTTAGACCTGAGTCATGTTTTTTGGGTCTGAGATTAGAATATTTTTACTGGGGTGTTCATGACATTGAACACTGGATATTTTTGGAGTAGAGTGTTTAATTCTTGTACTAGAACAGTCAATTGTTGTTATTGATAATTTTGGAGTGAATTAAAATAGGATAGTGTGAGTTTTTTATGGATATCTCTGAATCTAGGGGGTTTAGAGAAATTTTCATAGGGACCTTTTTTGTAGAGCTGAATTAGAGCTATAAAAAAGGTCTTGTCGAAAATTCCGCTATCTCCTCTAGATTCGGAGATGTTTCGAAAAAACTGATCAGTCATCAAGTGAAATTGACACTTAATGGAAAATAATTTTCATCAACAGATCTTATCATGCAAAAATAACGTTGCAAAACAATCAGTGCGTAATTTGAATGTTCACGAGCACATAAGTTACAGCCTCCTAAATGAAGCTGGTATACCAACACCAAAGTTTGGTGTTGCTAGAACTCCAGAGGAGGCAGCTAAATATGCTGCTGAGCTAAACACCAAGGATCTTGTGTTGAAAGCACAAGTACTGGCTGGTGGTCGTGGTAAGGGACATTTCAAGGGCACTAGTGTACCTGGTGTTAAAATGTGTGAAACGTGAGTATCAATTAAATTCATTAAACCTTAATAATTAATTATTGAAGTTGTAAAGCGAGATAATTCAATTCCACTCATACCAGACTTGAGTTTTTGCTAAATATCTCTAGATCTAGAAGAGATAGAGCATTTTTCATGGAGATCCTTTTTATAGATCATAATTAGAGCTACAAAAAAGGTTCTCATGAAAAATGCTCCATCTCCTCTGGATTAAAAGATATTCATAAAAAACTAACTCTGAAGTTGATTTTCTGAATGAAATTAAGAAATTATTGGAATGATTTTTAGACCAGAAGAAGCTGAAGCTCTAGCTGCCCAAATGCTAGGTAAATTACTCATAACTAAACAAACTGGTGAGGGTGGTAGAATATGCAATGCTGTGATGGTTGCCCAGAGAATGTTCCCCAGGAAAGAATACTATCTTGCTGTTATGATGGAACGAGCATTTGGTGTGAGTTTTTTTTCGAATTAATAGTGAATGAGTAGATGATGAATATGATGATTGGAATGTTCAGGGTCCTGTGATAATAGCCTCTAGTCAAGGAGGTGTCAATATTGAAGAGGTAGCTGCAACAAATCCAAGTGCAATAATGTACGAGCCAATTGACATTGAGAAAGGAATTACTAAAGAGCAAGCCGAACGAATTGCTGATAAACTTGGACTTGGAAATGTCAAGGATTACATCGGGAAAATAATTCTCAGTCTCTATGATATGTTTGTCAAGAAGGATGCACTTTTGTTGGAGGTAAATCCATTGGCTGAAGACATTCAGGGAAATTGTGAGTTGATTGATAATAGTTTCTTGATAAATCTTTTATTATCTCGATAGTGAGAGATTTTAGGAGAAAATGATTAGAGACATTTTTTATTGGAAATTTAATTCTCTACAAAAAAGGGCTCTTGACAATTTTCTCTAAAAACTTAAAGAGTAAATTTTCAATTTTGAAAATTTTTACTTATCAATAAATATTGAATTATTTTGATAATGAGGAATTTTAGAGAATAATGTCAAGAGACATTATTTGTTGAAAATCTTCTCAGCTACAAAAAAGGTCTCTTGAGACTTTTTCCTAAAGTCGCTCGTTCTCAAGATAACTACAAAATTGGAAGAAATGGGAGAATTACCTACTCACATTTTCTTTTCTCAACTCCAGATTTCGCATTAGATTGCAAATGTCGGTTTGACGATAACGCAGAATTCAGACAAAAAGAGTTGTTTGCTCTTCGCGATTGGACTCAAGAGGATCAAAAGGAGGTGGAAGCAGCCAAGTTTGATCTCAATTATATTGCACTGGATGGCAATATCGGTTGCATGGTGAATGGAGCTGGATTAGCAATGGCAACCATGGACATAATTAAATTGCACGGTGGTGAACCAGCGAATTTTTTGGACGTCGGTGGTGGTGCCACAACATCAGCAGTCAAAGAAGCTTTTAAAATCATCACTTCTGATCCTCGGGTAATTAAAACATTCGAAAATACTTTGAATATCTTCGATTCTAATAGAGATATCGCAATTTTCATAGAGACCTTTTTTTAGAGCAGAATGAGAGCTACAAAAAAGGTCCTTTCGAAAATTTCGCTATCTCTTCTAGATTCCAAGATGTTCCCTAAAAACACTCCAATGATAAACAATTTTTATACTATTTCAACCTAATTAACATTTTTCATTAGGTTCATGCATTACTCGTCAACATTTTCGGTGGTATAATGAGATGTGACGTCATCGCTGAGGGTATTATAGCTGCAACGAAAGAGCTTGACCTTAAAATTCCAGTTGTTGTTCGATTACAGGTAAAATGAATAGATATTTAAAATAAAATAAAATGAATCGACAATTAAATAAATTATAAATTAATTACAGGGAACTAATGTTGATGAGGCGAAAGCACTAATAGCAAATGCAGGCCTGAAAATTGTCCCAGTGGACGATCTCGACGAGGCAGCTCGTGTTGCTGTTAAACTATCAACAATAGTTAAACTCGCTCACTCAGCAAATCTCAGCGTCAACTTTGAAATTCCCCCAATTTCGTAGATCTTATTTTAAAAAAAATTAAATTAACTAAATTATCTCCAACAAGATGAAAAAAAGAAACGTTTGAAAGTAATCAAATGTCTAATTAATTATCTCAACATCATGTCTCTGCTTGTACTCTTTCGACTTTATCTCTCTAAATATTTATAAAAATTTCTTTGACTCTGAAAATAATTGAGTTATGAAAAAATGGATAAATGTCCTTTACACGGGGAATGCAGTTGACGTTTATAACGCAATAATAATGCAAAAGTGCATCTAGGTAGATTAATTGTTTATGAGTGAGTGAATGCTGAGCATCGATAAAACCCTTGTTCACGTTAATGTGCAGGCAAAATTACTATTGATTTGATATCTTTATTATTTTTATTTAAAAATCAATAATTACTTTTTTTTTTTGGTCTTTTAATGATTTTTGAGGATTTTTGAATCTGCGATTCAGTATTAAGTTGAATGATCAACATTCGGTAATTGCACATGAAGTGGAAACTACTGGAAATAATTATTTTTTAAAATTATTTATTTAGTTATTCCACTTCATTGTCCACGTCAATAACTGAATAATGAATGCTTGACATTTAATTTGAGTTTGATGAAATTATTGATAAAATAACTTCAATTTAAATTGTATTTTTAGCCTGTCCAATGTAACATAAACAATCCATGTAATACATATAAATTATTTTACATAAATTATTGCTTTATTTCCATTAAACGTTATTTTTTATTTTAATATTTTTATTTTCCCATTAATTTCCATTTTTCTCTGTTAAGAATTAATTAAATTGTATTTTTATTTATTAAAATATCTCAATTAAATTTTTCCAGTCTGATTAATCAATTAGTCATCAATTTTTGGGCAAAAAATTTAAAATAATGATAAAAAAATAAAAATAAAAAGTGATTAAACATGTTAAAAACCCATAAATTTTTCCCAAAATTTGAAGAGAAAACATGATTTTTTTACCATTGTTCAAAATGTGATTCGGAGGAATGACATTAAAATAAAAAACAATAATTATATAGGCTTTTGATACTTCAATGGGGAGAGGATCTGAATCCATCGCCCTGAGTCTCATTTTGTGATGGATTATCTTGATTATCGGATTCTTGACTCCAAGAATGGGAATTTCTCGTCGTCATTTCACCATCTCCTCGTTGATCTGGTTTCTCACAATGTTTATTAACATTTACTTGACCTAGAGCTTAAAAAAAAACAATGATTAATTTTTTTTTCAAGAATTAATAAAAAAGGAAATTTTAAGAAGAATTATTGTACCATCGCAACAGTTTTTCATTTTGCTGAGATATGAATAATCCTTGGCATTATTCAGTCCTGATAATACACAAGCGCTGAAACCACTTCTGTTTAAATTCATTGGAGCAACATCGTACCATTCATTGGCATCAGCATCGTAGCATTCAACATAGGTAATTGTTGTATAATCTTCATTTATTAAAATACGAATTATCAGTAAATTAGTAAAACGATAAAACTCAATTTCTCACTTTTTCATCAATATCTTAAAATCCAGTAGAGATTGAAAAATTTTCATAAAGATCTTTTTTGTAGAGTAGAACAAGCCCCACAAAAAAGGTCTTCACAAAAATGCCCGTATCTCCCTCAGATTCCAAAATATCCACCAAATGATTACCATCAAATCCTCCAATAACAAAAATCATATCATCCAAAACGACTGAAGCAAAATTACTCCTCGGATTGATCATCTCCGCCACTTGCTGCCACTCATCCCCTTGACTGGGATTGTACCTCTCGGCTGTAAATCCACAGACCCTCATTACTAATTCATCCCCTCCACCCCAGAAGTTAGAGTCGTCTAGCCAAAATAAAGAACTTGGAAACCCCCCACGAGAATTTAAATATTCACCTGAAGTAAGTCTGACAGAGCCATCAAATCCCCCAATGGCATAAAGATTATTCTTATGAGCAATGAGTGACACCCCAGTCCTTGGATTGATCATAGAATTGATAAAACTCCATTGATTGGTCTCAACATCGAATACTTCAGCCGATTGAAAGATCTCAAATCCATTGAAACCTCCAACAACATAAATTTTATCCTTTAGTACAGCTGCACTAGCGTCTGATCGTCTCGTGTTCATAGGTGGAATAATTTCCCACTGATTGCGTTCAGGTGCATAACGCTCAGCTGAATTCATTCTCTCGCGTCCATTTGAACCACCGAGAGCATAAATTTTACCTCCATGAGTACAAACACTCACGTAACATCTAGCATGATACATGCATGCCCTTTCATGCCATTGTTTGATAATTGGATCGTAACAGCAGACAGTATTGAAGTACTGGTGTCCAGCGTATCCTCCAATCATGTATATTAAATTATCAAGGGTACACAGACCGTGATAAGCACGCGGAGCAACATCAGTATTAACTACGAACCAACTGTCTGCTCTGACATCATAAGTCTCTACGAAATTCGTTGGTGAACCACCTGTCCATCCACCAATTGCAAAGAGAATTTCGTATGGGATTCGAGGACGTGAACGAGCCTCTGCTAGGTGGGCATTTGTTGTTTGCAAGAGTTTTTGACAGTCCTGGATAATGGGGATGGGGTGTTTAAAGGACTATCTGAGACTAGGGGATGAAGAAATTAATTAAATACCTTGTTCTCCTTAATGAGCTTCCAATTAACGATATTCGTAGAAATATACTGAATACTCATGAGTCCAAGGCGAACACACTCCAGTAACACTGGAAGACATGCCTTCCTCTCCTCCTCGTTCACCTCAATCCACCTCTTAAGCGCCTCAAACACAATCTCCTCACTCCACACATTCAGATCATCATCAATTAGCATTGATCTAAGATCATCACAAGTTAATTCCAAAAATTCAGCACTCTCGTTCAGAATTTCAGTGAAATGATGCCGTATATATTTACGACTCTTCTTCTCGACTTCGTGGCAAAAATAGTGTCTCGCGAATTTATAAATTCCTGTGAAGAAAAATTAAATGAAGGTCTTTGATAAAATGAAGATGGAATATCTGGGATAAATCACCTAGACAATTATCAGGCTTCAGCTCCTCCAGAAGCAATTGACAACACAGCTGAACAACTCCAAGGACTTCAAGCTGATCAGCAAGAGGCAATAGCTGTTCAACATTGTCAACTGTCACATTGCATGTGCCTGTGTAAGCGTAATCAAGAATCAGGGAGAAAATGTCACCAGATGCAGTGTCAAGGGAGACTTCTGATTTCTCATTGCTCTCGGCTACTTGAAGAATATTAGTGAATAGAGCTCTGAAGTAAGGACTGACTGCTGACAGGATGACTCGATGAATTGGGAATACAGTATTGCCGGCGCATTTGACGATTCCATCGCAGAATTGCTGATTTGACCTTTGGAATATGAAAGAATTTAATAGAATATTTTTTAAAAACATTTTTCAATTTTTATTCACCTGAATTCTGACCAAACGACAGGAAATTCAACGGCTTTGTAATTAGCCGGAAGACAAACACATTTTCTCAATTTTCCAGATTGTCTCTTTCTTCCTTTACGTCCGGATAATCCTGAGGAATTTGTTTGTCCATGTTTCCTGAATCTACCACCCTTACGAGTACCCTCCATCACGACTAGCCGCAGCTGTCAAAATATCTTCCTGATATTCGATGATTATTCAAATGAACCCTAACTGACGCGCGCTACAAATCTATATAAATGTGAAAACATAAGAAGAACGGTTATTTTTTTTTTTCTATTAAGATCGAACATTGATGATCATTTATCATCAATATCTATTAACTCTAAAACTTTTTAATTACAAAAGAAAAAAAAAATGGAGAAGAAATTATTGAATTTTGATAAAACGAGAAAAGTTAATTTCCTTGATATTTCAGAATCTAATGGAGATACAGAAAATTTTGTGGAAACCTTTTTTGTAGCTCTCATTCTCCTCTATAAAAAAGGTCTTTACAAAAATCCCGCTATCTCCTCTCGATTCAAAGATATCGATCAAAAACTCTAGACTATTTCATCAGCAGAGCTTCCTCGATCGAAATTCAATATCCCAAATCATTTAACCGCTAACGTATGATTGCCATGCATATCTGGAGACTCCTCTGACCCGGCAATCGATATCCGCCGGCGGGTAAACACACGTCTAGCGTTAGATAAAAAATATATTGAGAAAATTCTGAGATAGTGATATTCCCATGGCGCAACCCCACCATGTTGTCCACGCATACTCAGTAGAGTTAACATATCCCTCAGACAATTTACCAAGCCCAGGTGGTAGTAAAACCGCCGGCATTGCCGGTGATATCAGCCACACCTCGCAACCATTTTACATCCCCAATCTGACAACAAGTGAATAATATCATAATCATATTCAATTTCAACTCTTCTATTTTTAAAAGGTAGGTTGATAAAAAAAATTACTACAGTGATTTCTTCTTTTCTTTCATCTTGAAATAATGAGTTTGGGGGTATTTTATTTTTTACGCATGAAAAAATTCGGGAATTATTTATCAATATGAGTCTCAGATGCGTCTTCGCGAGTTGATAACACTTGTCATAATTAAGGAAATTGTGGAAAACAAGAGAAAATTATAAAATTTAAAACCTATCGTATTTTTTGAGATAATGATTTATTAAATTAATAACCATTTTTTAAAATAAATAATAATTAGATTTATCAATTTTTCAGTGAAAAAAGTGGAAAATTATGGAAATTAAAGGACGAGTAGCTCTGATAACAGGAGCAGCCTCTGGCATTGGAAGAACTTATGTCGAGGAATTACTGAATCATGGAGCTAAGGTATGATGCACCTCATTTTATTAAATATCAAATTATCTCGATAACGATCAATTTTAGGAGAAATCGTGAAAAAATCATTTTTGTAGCTGAGAAAATTCTCTATAAAAAATAATTCATGACATTTTCCTCTAAAATGACTCATTATCAAGATAATTTGATATTTATCTCTACCCCTTTCAATGTCATCTATTTTTACAGTAAAAAATTTTTTTATTTTATTTTTGTCTTGAAGTTAAAAATGAATTTAGAGATTTATTTTTAAAAATAAACTCTTTCTTTTCTGCAAATACTGAAAATTATTAACTCGTAGGTTTCGATATGTGATATAAATGCTGAAGAGGGTGAAAAATTGGCAAATAGTTTGATGACTAAACATGGAAAGGATAAAGTTATTTTTTGTCAATGCGATGTTACTGATTATCCACAATTTGAAGGTACAATATAATTATTATTATTTTTAAGTGTTAATGTCCAGTTAAACTCAATTATTATAACTAATAATCATTATTTTATGCAAACAGAATCATTCAGAACAACAATATCAACATTTGGCCACATTGATATTGTCATAAACAATGCGGGAATAATGAACGACAGATTTTGGGAGCTCGAAGTTGACATTAATCTCGTGAGAAATTGATTAAAAAATTAATTAAAAAAAAAAAAATTGATAATTTCAATTTTTTATTCTTTGTTTATCATCTTCAGAATGGCGTCATCAGAGGTACCCTCCTCGCCCAACGATACCTGGGCATTGATAAGGGTGGAAGGGGTGGGGTTGTCATTAATACTGGAAGCAATGTGAGTTTAAATCCATACATCAGTGTGCCAATTTATTCAGCTACGAAAGCCGCAATTGTCAGTCTCACGAGGGCCTTTGGGGTGAGTTAATTAATTTCGTTAGATTGACATGAAATAATGGACAATTCGAGTGATTGATTATTTGTTACAGGACAAATATCATGTGGATTTGACTGGTGTCAGTGTAATGGCACTTTGTCCAAGTGCAACAACTGATAGCAATTTAATTCGTGATGTTGGTAAACAATTGTTAATCCCTCGGTATGAGGATGCATGGCGGCGTGATACTGCCTCCAGTGTTCCACAAAAGTAAGTGAATAAATTTTTTTTTTCTAAATAGTTGATTTATCTCAAATACCAGTGATTTTAGGCAAAAATGTCAATAGACATTTTTTGTAGAGAATTGAATTTCCAATAAAAAAGATCTTTTGACATTTTCTCCTAAAATCACTCGTTTCCACGATAAGTGACCTTTTCAGTACCGATTTATTCCCTCACTCTCGATTTTTTTTTTCATTTGATTACAAAACAATGTTAGATTGATTAAACATTGAAATTTCAGAGCTGATCACGTTGGAAAAGCACTCATTCAAGTCCTCAATGTTGGAAAAAGTGGTAGTGTATGGCTAGTGGAGAATAGTCAACCAGCACGAGAAGTAATATTTCCAAAATGAAAAAATTTGGAAAAATTAAATTAAAATTCAAGATAATTTAATTGATTAATTAATAATCACGTCCAAGTGATATTTCTCGCTTTTTTTACCTGCTGAATGAAATTCTATGCCGTACCAAATTGATAAAGTTTTTTATACTGTATCTGAATAGAAAAATTTTTCAGTAAAGAAAAATTATGTAAAATTCCGGCCAATTATTATTTGAGCATGAATGAAAAAATTTTATTGTATTTCTATTCGATTTTTCACCAATTTTAATAGAAATATTCAATTTTTTCATACGTATTCTTTGTCTGATGACAGCTTTATTATGAAGAAATTTATGAAACTCATACCGTGCAAGAATGAGTGATAAACATAATCATAAACCATATAGTCATAATCAAGAACATAAAATAGTTAAAAATAAAAATTATATTAATTTTGTTTGCATTAATCGTCTGTATAGCTTATCGAATAAAGATCTTAGTCTTTTATTACTAAATACGTTGTTCCTTTTTTTGTTACTTCATAACCATTTAAAATCATCTGTAAACATTGATTACATCAAATTTTCTGTGAAATATGAATATTCATTACTCTTTTCGTTCGTTGTTCCTTCACCTAGATCGATCATTACCTCTAATCACGCATCATGCTGGACTATCAACAGCTCTTCATCATGGACAACAACAGGTCATGAAGAAGAAGAAGAAGAAGAAAGGTATTTGGCCATGGTCGAAGGTACTCGAAGAAGAAAAGACAAAAATTGTAAAACCAGGAAATTGGTAAAATTATGATTTTATTAATTGTCGATTTATCTCGAAAATGAGTGATTCTAGAAGAAAATGTCAAAAGACCTTTTTTGTAGAGAAAGGAATTTCCAAGAAGAAGTGTCTTTTGACATTTTGTCCTAAAATCAATCATTATCGAGATAATTCGATATTTAAAGAGATGTATGAAATTTAATTTTTCTCTAATCATGTTTACGTGATTAATTTTAAATTAAAACAGCGAAGGGAATGAGGTTTTACTCGATCCTAAATGTAAAGTGGCGATAATAGTGAATGGAGCTAAGAGTTTTGGCCTCTCAGCAGCGCATTCTCTTCTTCATTATGGAGCTAAAGTAATTAATAATGGAATTAAGAAATTTATAATTTTTAGTAATTTTGTAATTCTTCAGAATGTCATTGTGGCTGATGATAGTCCTTCTGCTGGAAAAAATGCTGTTCAACAGTTGTGTGACATGCATGGACGTGATCGTGCACAATTTGCATTGTGTACTATGAACAGTATTTGCAAATTCGAAGGTATTTTATTGATGATTAATTTTTTTTCATGTAAATTAGCATTAATTTTGTAATTAAATCAAAAATCCTCTTTTAGCTGCCATTGACTCTGTACTGTGTAAACATAAACATATCCATATTCTATTTAATCATCTTGAGGAGAGTGCTCCACAATCGTGTGCTGATAATGATGGAGATGATGCTGATTGGGTAAAACTCATGTTCTGATTAATAGATTCCTTAACTGATAAAATTGCATTTATCTCGAGAACATGTGACTTGAGGGGAAAATGTTACATCTTTTTTGTAGAGAATTAAATTTCCTGCAAAAAATGTCTCATGACATTTTTCTCTAAAATCACTTAGTCACGAGATAATTCAATATTTAGAAAAAACTGAAAAATTGTTAAATTCTCCAAATGAAAAATTCACATGAATCGTTTTATCATTTATCTCAAAAACGAGCGATTTTAAAGAAAATTATCAAAAGATATTTTTTGTTGGAAATTGAATCTTCTACAAAAAAGGTTTCTTGACATTTTTTTCTAAAATCACTCGTTATTGAGAAATTCAATATTTAGAAAATCGATTTTACCAGTTTACTTCTAATCTCAATTTTTAATTGAGGAAAAAATGAAAAAATTCAGAGTAAAACAAGAAGAGCCATCGAAGTGGGTATTAAATTCATGGGAAGACATAACGGTGGTGCAGGTGGAATAATCATCAATACTGCGAGGATATTCGGCTTTATGGGATGGCCAGAAGAGCCGATACCCGTTTACTGTACCAAAGAACCTGTCGTTGAGACATCACAGGATATGGCTGTATGATACCAAAAGAGTTAAATTGAAAATTGGCAATATAATATTTTTACCCTTAATTATAGAAAATTTATCCATTCGAAAAAACTGGTGTGAGGATTATAGCTCTTCTCGAGGCTTCTAAACCATTCGAAGAAATCGGTTTATCTGATTTTCCAGTGGAGTCAAAACCCCCGAGGGGGAATCCCATTTTCACGAATTGTGCATCCGCAATGTATGAAATATTTTAATTATTATTTTTTCATATTTTTCTTTATGAAAAAAATAATAATTGTGAGGAAAAATTGATTTCAGGGAATCGAAAATTGGTAGAGCCATTGTTCATCTCATGGCAAAAGCCAAAACCGGAAGTACATGGATGGTAGAATCTACGTCACCACGAGAACTGCCTAGACTCATTCATTTTCCGAGGGAAGGAGAGAAAATTGATCCGAAGATTTATGATGAAGTAGTAAGAGAAGAAATTTGTGTGTATCTCGATAATGAGTGATTTTAGGAGAAAATGTCAGAAAACCATTTTTGTAGAGAATTCCATTTCCAACAAAAAATGTCTCTTGACATTTTTTTCTGAAATCACTCATTCTCGAGATAATTCGTCATTTAGTGACATACGAAAAATCGAATTATGACTATTTTAATTGGGGCATTAATTAATTGATTTGGGACATTTTTTAAAATTTATAGCCATGTCCTCCTGCGTTCGAATCATTTTGTGCATCATTGAAGGATAGTAAATGTACACCGGAGATTAAAAAAGATTGTCCACCACAAAAAATGAAGAAATAAATGGTTTCATTCAGTAAAACAATCTTTAAAAAATATATAAAAGTGTTTCTTTTGGTATTAAAATTGACTTTTTACTTGAGACGTGGAACCTTAATGGAGATTGTCTTAGTCTCCAGGTAGCCCTCGAGACCATCCTCACCCCTGAAAAATGAGAGAATAGTCATAAATGCAAAACTCTTCAATTTTCATTTTTTAACAAATACTTACAACTCACGACCAATTCCAGATTTTTTGTATCCTCCAAATGGAGTTTGTGGAGTGATGGCATCGTAACAATTCACCCTGACGTGGACAAATTTTTTTTCAGTTAGTAATTAATAAAATTGTTAATGAGAGACAATTTTGTTGGTAAAAGATTTTTACAGTGTTGATAAATATTGAATTATCTCGATAACAAGTAATTTTAGAAAAAAATGTGAGAAAATATTTCTTGTGTAGAATTCAATTCTCTACAAAAAAGGTATCCTGACATTTTCCCCTAAACCCGATCATTCCCTCAATAAACCACGGATAGTCTAAAAAAAAAAAGCTCACCAAACACTTCCAGCCTCAACAGCCTCACAAAACTGCAGAGCCTTATTGATGTCCTTAGTCATGACCGCAGCAGCCAACCCATAAGTCGTGTTATTAGCCCTCTCTATGACTTCCTCGAGAGTATCGAATTTCAGGATTGACTGAACAGGTCCAAAGATTTCTTCTTTAGCGATTCTCATGTCATCTTTGACATTTGAGAAGACAGTTGGTTTTACGAAAAATCCAACAGTTCCTTGACGCTCCCCACCAGTTTCAACCACAGCTCCTTCATCTTTTCCAGACTTGATCAACCCAATAACTTTGTTGAACATGTCCTCATCGATCTGAGGCCCTTGAATCACTGTTGGATCAAAGGGATCTCCAACTTTACGATTGAGAGCCAATTCTTTGGCATTTTTAACAAATTCATTGTAAATATTAGCTTGAACGAATGTACGAGAGCCAGCGCAACAGCTCTGACCATGATTACCGAAGAGGGCTTCATGAGCAACTTCTGCTGCTTCTTTAACTAGATTTTGTGATTCAGAAAATTGTTAAATGTTGAATTATCTTGATAATGAGTGACTTTAAAAGAAAATGGTAAGACATATTTTTTGTAGAGGATTTTATGAGCTACAAAAAAGGTATCTTGATATTTTTCTCTAAAATCACGGGTTTAAGAGTTATTTGGAATAAACAATACCATTTGCATCATCGAAGACGACGATTGGACTTTTTCCACCCAATTCCAAACTGACGTGTTTTAAATTAGATTTAGCTGCTGCCTCCATGATGACATGACCAATCTACATACGATGAAGAGATAAAAATTATGCACTTCATATTTTATCAATTATTTCAGTAGTGAAATAATAGCAAATTATAATAATCAATAATTTCACATTTTCTAAATATCGAATTATCTCGATAACGAGTGATTTTAGAAAAAAATATCAAGATACATTATTTGTAGGAAATTTAATTCTCTACAAAAAAGGTCTTTTGACATTTTTCTCTAAAATCACTCATTATCGAGATAATTAAATGTTTATGGAGATGTAGAAATTACCTCAGTAGATCCAGTGAATGCAACTTTACGAATATCGGGATGTTCACTGATAGCAGCTCCAGCAGTTGGACCATATCCAGTGATGACGTTGACAACTCCTGGAGGAAATCCAGCTTCATTAACCAAGGCTGCTATGTACAGAGCTGTCAGTGGAGTCTGTTCAGCTGGTTTGAGTACAATTGTACAGCCAGTTGCTAATGCTGGACCCCATTTCCAAGCGAGCATCATCACTGGATAATTCCAGGGAATTATCTGACCAACAACTCCAATCGGTTCTTTCTTGGTCATTGCAAAATTTCCATCATCTGGAATTCCATAACTCTCTCATTATCACCTCAAAATTCAATATCCCTCCAGACCAAATTAGTTTTCGATAAATATCTCAGAATCTAAGAGAGATATGAAAATTTTTACAATGACCTTTTTTATAGCTCTTGATCTGCTCTACAAAAAAGATGTTATCAAAAATTTCGATATCTCCTTTAGATTCAGGGATATTATCGAAAAAAACTCATGGAATTTAATTAAGAATGATGAGAATGATGTACCAGTTGGAATTGTGTTTCCATGAATTTTATCACACCATCCTGCATAATAACGAAGGCAATCTACACTCGCTTGAATATCCCCAAGAGCACTTGTGTATGTTTTTCCATTGTCCAATGCTTCTAAATTGGCAATGTAATCAGCATCTCTTTTCAGGAGATCTGCAAGCTGTTTATCAACATTTAGTATTAAAAAAAAATGATTTTATTGTCATGATGGCAATTATTTACCTTATTAATAAGAACTGCACGTCCAGAGGCATTGAGCACTCTCCATGGTGCACCTTTAGCAAATGCTGCTTTAGCCGCAGCTACAGCTTTGTTCACATCAGCCTGATTACAAAATCCAAGAATTTATTAAAATTAACGAGAATGTTCGAAGAGTTTAATTGATGATAATTCAGAATTAATTGAAAAGAATTCACTCACTTTATCGCCCTCGGCTACTTCGATAATGACTTTCCCAGTTGATGGATTGATGGTTGGGAATTTTTTTTTGCTATCAGCGTCAACGAATTTGTTGTTTATGAACAACTGTAAATATTTATAATGGTAAAAATTGGAAACGAGATAATTTTATGATTTATCGGATTATTTGCGTTCCAAATTCCATTTTTTTTTTATGAATACGAATCAATCGATATCTTTGAATCTATGGGAGATACAGATATTTTTGTAGAGACCTTTTTTGTAGAGAAAATCGAGATCTACAAAAAAGGTCTTAACTGAAATATCGATATTGTTGTTAGATTCTGAGATATTCAACGAAAACTAAAATCTAACGATAAATAAAATCGAATATTCTTGTGGATTTTTTTACTACATAAAAGTCATAAATATCTTGGAATTTAAGAGAGATATCGAAATTTTGATAGAGACCTTTTTTGTAGAGCGGAATGAGAGCTACAAAAAAGGTCTATATACAAATTTCAATATTTCCCTTAAGTTCTGAGATATTCAGGAAAAACCAAAGTCCAATAAAAAATGATACATCTTCAAACTTTGTAAACATCGAATATATCTAACCTCTCAAAAATATTAAAAAAAAAATTATACTCATAGAATAAAGTATATTTTTTCTCACCTGAGTGTATTTAATAACAGGATTTGGATTGGCCATTATTTCAAAAATTTCAATATTTACTTTAAAAAATACAAATTCCCCGTTCTCTTCTGCTAATTTTCCACTCAATTCCGAGAATGAATCGTCGGTTACACACCCAGCTGTCCCATATATATACCCCTATAGCCGGCCGGTCTCCATTGCAAAACAGTAGAAGGGGATTAAATCCGCAAGTGCTTCTATCTCCCACACTTGCGGTAGACGATAAATTCGCGATGCATAAGTAGACAATTCAATTTTTTATTGTATGATGAAACCCATATGGCATGATTTGTATTTTTAAAAAATTACTGGGTAGATATGAGATAGTTAATCTAAAAGAGTAAAAATATTATAACATTTTTTATTAAATAATTGTAATAACAACAACGGAAAATTTTTTATTTATAATTTTTTAATCTGTCAACAATGATTAAATAACAATGACATTTTGTTCAATTAGAGGATAGCTTTATATGGATTGATTTAGTCTCTAGGTAGTTCTCCAATGCTTCTGCACCCCTGTATAAATATATCCATTCATTAGTAAAATTGATTAGAGTTTAATTATCAGAAAATTCCAATAAATAATTTAAATTAAAATAACTCACAATTCACGTCCAATTCCCGATTGTTTGTATCCACCGAATGGTGCTTGCGGGTGCAACGAAGCATACTGATTCACCCTAAAAATAACGTATTATTAATAATATTAATATTTAAAAAGATTAATTAATTCCATACCAAACATTGCCAGATTCCACAGCCTGTGAGAACTTCATAGCTCTATTGATATCATTAGTGATAACTCCAGCACCAAGACCATAAGTCGTATCATTGGCTCGTTTGATAACTTCCTCGAGAGTATCAAACTTGAAGATTGACTGGACGGGTCCAAATATCTCATCTCTTGCGATTCTCATATCATCCTTAACATTAGAAAATATTGTAGGCTGAAAGGGAAAATTGAGTCTGAATAAATTACTTCATATTTTGGGATTTACTCAATTTCAAGTTCATTCTTCTTTGTCTGTTTATTCTAATCCAAGGGGCGTCTTTTATATTTACCTGAATAAAGTATCCAACTTTGCCAAATCTGTCGCCACCGACTTCCAACTTGGCTCCATCTTCTCTACCCTTTCTGAGGTAACTCATCACTCTATCGAATATTTCATCGTCAACCTGAGGACCCTGTTCAGTTGTATCTTCAAACGGATCCCCAAGTTTTCTCTTCATCGCCAATTCCTTAGACTTGTTGATAAATTGATCATAGATTTTTGATTGTACATAAACTCGAGAAGCTGCGATGCAAATTTGACCAGAATTTGCAAAAATCGCTTCGTGGGCTATTTTAGCAGCTTCATCAACTGTTAGAGAGGAATATTTCGTTAGAATTGTAATTTTTATGAATTTTTTAAGAGGAAAAAGGTAATTTACCATTGGCATCATCGAAGATGACGAGAGGACTCTTTCCACCGAGTTCTAGAGTCACACGTTTGAGATTTGTATTACCAGATGCTACCATAATCTTCTTTCCAACCTTTTGAGGAAATCAAAGAGAATTTGACATTTTCATTCAATTGTAAAAAAATCAGGGACTTTGAGATGAAACAAGTAGCGAATTGGTAAAACGGTTCAAGTCGATTTAATCTTGAGGTCAGTTTTTGATGGATATCTTGGAATCTGTGGGAGATGGAAACATTTTTATAAGGACCTTTTTTGTAACTCTCATTGAACTCTACAAAAAAGGTCATAATGAAAATTTCGCTATTTCCCTCAGATTCCGAGATATTCATCGAAAATTGATGCCAGGATAAAATCGACTTGAACCGATTTCCCAATTCACTACTGAAATTATTATCAATCACCTCAACAGATCCTGTAAAAGCAACTTTAGCAATGTCTGGATGTTCAGATACAGCAGCACCAGCTGTGGGTCCATATCCAGGAACAATATTTATGACACCAGGAGGAAATCCAGCTTCCTTGGTTAAAGCAGCAACATGGAGAGTGCATAAAGGGGTTTGTTCAGCTGGTTTTAGGACCACAGTGCATCCAGCTGCCAATGCTGGACCCAACTTGAAGGCAAGAAGAATGATTGGACCATTCCAGGGTGTTATTTGTCCAACAACACCAATTGGCTCTTTTCTGGTCATCACCACATTGTTGTCATCTTGATGAAATGAAATTACGGATTTTAATTATTTTATATTGCTGACAAATTACAATCCTTGATGATTGGATTCACCTGTTGCTGCTGTTTGACCATTTATTTTATCAGCCCAACCAGCATAGTATCTCAGAGTTGCTGACGTCATTGCACACTCTCTAACAGCATGTTTCCAAGGTTTTCCATTCTCAAGGGTTTGGATACTCGCTATTATTGCAGCATCACGATCAATCAAATCCGCCAACTAAATTCATCATAATTAATTCAATTATTGTTATTTTATTCATTGAATGAAATTATGAAAAATGTTTTTGTATTCTGGAAAATCATGGAAACTTTGGAAAAAATCGGTATGATAACGTTACAGGGTCATCTTAAATTGTCTATAAATCATCAATTTTTTAATATTTTCTATCATTTTAATATGGGACTCACTTTGTTGAGAAGGGCCCCACGAGCCGCTGGCTGCATGCTTCTCCATTGGGATCCCCGTTCGAATGCTTTTTTTGCGGCTTCTACGGCTTTATTCACATCGGCCTGAGAATGTAAAAATTATGAGAAAAGTGGGAAATTGATGATTTTGATAATAAAAGGAACTTTTTAAAAAATATTGCAGGAATTAGCTTCATTCAATTATTTCTTCCTGTTTTCTGAACAAAAAACAATTTTTTTCCATGACGGTGTAAAATACCGGTTTAGGTAATCATACACTTTATTCAATGAATCTATCTGAAAATAACACAATTTGAAATTTTAATTCTCCATCTTTCACAATAATTATACTGAATACATTCCAGCAATTCCAAGGTCAAAGAAGTGATGACCAATTAAAAGCTTCCAGCATATTTTATAAAATTGTATCACTTAACATCACCATTAAGTCTTCTACTTCATTAATCCTCAAATTCTAACAATCCAGCTTCCAAATTTTTGATGAATATCTCTGAATCTTATGGAGATATGAAAATTTCTAAAAGAACCTTTTTTACAGCTCTCATTTTTCTCCACAAAAAAGGTCTCTATAAAAATTCCTCTATCTCCCTCCAATTCCGAGATATCCTCGAAAATAAATTTTGTATTTCAAACTTTTTAATTTATATTAAAAAAAATATGTTTATCATACCTTATCACCTTCAGCCACCTGCCCAACAATAGTCTCTGTACTGGGATTGATGCTCGGAAATGTTTTTCCACTGACCGCATCAACAAACTCATTGTTGATGAAGATCTTCGTGTGCTTGATGACTGGATTACGATTTACCATATTGATCAGCTCCAAACACTGTCTCGAATGGAACTAAAGTTTGAACAACTTTTTGATTCCTTTTTATACACTTCTCAGCAATCTACAACTCCTTTTAACGATTTTTTTTATAGATCCAGTTAACTCAGGAGAACGATGAGAAGTTGTGATACTCTTGATTCGAGAAAAATAAAACTGTGACAGTCACTTGAGCCATATTCTATCTCAGAAAAACTCGAGGATGATCGAAGGAGGGGGAAGAGTTGCTGTTGCTATCGAAAATTATCTCACTGGCTGTAGATTGATGGAATTATCAAAGCAATTCAAGTGACTCCACTGTAAAACTGCTGACACATGATGTTTATTTCATGATTAATGGTAGGATGATAGAATATTACGCACAATGATGTGAAATGAGCGTTTGAATTGTTTCATTCTTCATTTTTTTTTCTCTTCCTCAATATTTTTTGCAATTATGCTGATTTGAATAAATTTTTCATGTTTTTTTTATTAAATTTCCAGTATCATCGATTTATTGAGCCACAAAATTGATTAAAAATGAGCACAAAAGGAACAATCATC